>CM032626.1:22134771-22635500 GCA_019097785.1 Fraxinus excelsior
AGAGTTCATGATAAAGAGAGATCGCAAAGGGAAACAATGATTTCATGATAACTTCGGGTTTGTCCGTTTTTGGCGAATTACTAACCTAATTTGGTTGGGAACGGGTAAACGATCACAACTCATCACCTCCGGCCATGACGTACTTCAAATTTTGGGCAGATTCCATCATTTAGGCCTTCGATTAAGCGTTTTTGTCGTTTATGGTAATTTTTATTTTAGTAATATCTCAGTCAATAAAATTCGAATTCGTATTTCATTTGTTGGAGGACGATCTTGAATCTTAGAAGTTTCCATTTAAGTTGTTAACTCGAATTTTTTCATTTATGAAAAAATATCATTTTTTTTATTTATTTTCCGAATTTCGCTAGGGTTTTACTATTTAAAGTCTTGTAAGTCCTTTGAGACAGATTATTATTGAGTTGAATAAAATTTTCGTGAGTTTTCTCTCACTTTGTGTGTATTTTTCATCTTTCTTATAATCTTCCGCTACGTCAAGTTCAATGATGTAACTTATATTAGGTTAGCAATTTGTTTCCTCATATTCCACTTTAGAGTTTTCCCAAGTTGTTTCGATCTAGTCTTGGTATTTTTTTGAATTAATGAGGTTGTCCGTCATGATACATTTATAATATTTTATGACGAATCAATAAATATTTGATTCTTAAATTCATGATATTCTTGTAATCAACGTATTGTTTTTCATTCACTTTTATTTCACACTTTTGGCTTTATCAACTTGGTATTAAAGCTCACTTACGTCGTGAGATTTGTAAAGACCTCAATGGTGAAAGTTGAGGTACGTGATGATAAAGTGCAAATGAGTAGACAATTCTTTTTCCGTTGATATATTTGATAGAGATTGAACAAAGGGAAAATTAGGCGCAGTACTCCCTTTTTCTTGGTGTTTTGATTAATACCCTTAAACTCTAATTAAACATTTTAATGAAGTATTAATTACGTTCAATTATTAAAACCGAAGCCCAACCTGTTCCTCCCTCTTTAGAAAGTAGAAACGTATCCTCCATTTCCGACCGTATCTCCATTTCCGACCAAAATCCGACTGTATCTCCATTTCCGACCTATTTTCCATCAATTCTTCTTTGCCTCCCTTCATATCCGTTCGTATTCTGTAGATATCGTCCATATGCAAAAATCCATTCGGGTTAATTAGGCTTGTTGGCTGTTTTTAAAGACAGAATTCACATATCTAATGTTATCGACTCCATTGATTCAGCAAAGGGTCATGCTCTAAGTGTTGAAGATGAAAACATGTCTCTGATAGTGAATCTGATTCTGAGGAATCAATAATTTGCTAAGGAACTATTGAAAAATATGAAGACGTTGATGAGTATTTTCTTACCGAAGATATAGAAAGCTTGAAAAATCTGAAGACGTTGATTCACTTGGAATTTTAATATAATTACCCCACTTGAACCGAATTTGAATCCAATTTTTATATGAAAAATGGCACTCCTTTGATAACACTTTTTGTAATTCCTTGTAAATGGTGGGGGGGGGGGGGGATGGATATAATGGGATTTCAAGAAAGTTCTCTTCTGTGTTCTTGATTGAATCTTATTTTTGAAATTTGAAAGTTGGTTTTCTTGATTTTTTGTGTAGTTTTTTTTTTATTGTTTTGTCACTTTTTTTTAGTGTTCAAATATGTCCACCATGTGTTTGATGAAATGTCCAAATGGAAGCTTTTTTATTGATGACGAAGTTTGACAAGCTTTTTTGCCTTCTATCTTCCCAAAACTAGATGTGGGAAAATTGTGGTATTTGTCACTTTTTTTTTATGAGTTTGTGTCAATTTGCAATAATAACAATATTTTGGCTTAAGTCTATGTTGATTGGTGCTCTTGGGAAGCTGTCAATTTGCAATAATAACAAGATTAATCCTCTCGATTTCAGATGGGGCCGACATCCGTGAAAAGAAGGGGCCAACACAATTTCAGATGACTTCGATTTCTTGTAGATAAGAACTGATTGCCAGTTTGACTTTTGATGTTCTAAGGAAGCTGCTTGAAAAAATGTAACAACATGGAAACATTTCACTTCTGTTGAGAGTGTTGTAGTTGATTAGTTTATGGGAGCACTTCCAGTTTCAATTGATTTGCTTATGAGAGCACTTACTGTTGTAAGCATAGTTGTTGTCTTCATTTGACTAGTTTGTTTGAAATAATTATGTTCATCCACAAGCAATAAATTTGTACAATTGGAAGTCTGAATTTGAGAGCATTAATGGGAAATCTATAATTGCACAACAAAAAGGAACTCTATTTACCTCTATGACTTTTTTTAGATGTTTGTCACTTTTTTTGAATTTTTGTTATTTCTTTTAGTGCTTGTTATTTTATTTTTTTTTTTAATTTCTGTCACTTTTTTGAGTTTTTGTAACTTTTATTTATTATTTTCTATCACTTTTTTAGTGTTTTTTACTTTTTTACGTTTTTGTCACTTTTTTGAAGGAAACAATAAAGAAATGATATTTCGATTGTATTCTCTTTCTTTGTGGCCAATTTTGTTTTCCTTACAAGGGGGAAGTTCAAGTGTTTTGTCACTTTTTTTTTGAATATGTGCAACTTTATTTAATGTGTTATTTTATTTTATTTTTAATTTGCCACTTTTTTTAAAACTTATGTCACTTTTTTGAATTTTTGTCACATTCTTAGTATTTATCACTTTTTTTAGTGTTTTTCACTTTTTTTACGGTCGCCTTCTTGAAATTTCAATCACTTTTTTAATAACAAACATCACTTCTTAATAAGAGCGAGATTGTAAAAAATGACACTAAACTTCTAAAAGTGACATTGTGTTTAAAAAAGTGACAATTTTATCACTTTTTGTGTGTTTTTAACTTTTTTGAGTGTTTGTCATTTTTTTCTCCACATTTCTGAATTTTTTTTTTTTTCACTTTTTATTGTTTGTTACTTTTTAAAAATTTATATCACTTTTTTGAATAACAAACATATGTTTTGATTGATGTTTTGTCACTTTTTTGAGTTTTTATCATTTTTTTAGTATGTGTGTCACTTTTTTTTGAGTTTATGATTTTTATTAAAAAAAGTGACAATTTTTATAAAAAAAGTGACATTGTGTCACTTTTTCATTTTACACAGTATTTTTTACTTCCTAAAAATGTTTCACATGATTTTTCAAAACACCTCTAATTTTAAGTATAATAGGTTTTGAATAAATAGGCTACACACCAAAAGCCATCCAAGGAATTATGAGTCGGGTCATGAGTAGTTCTAATTAAATTATGCTACTTCAAATGCCCAAAATAGATTGTAGGTTTAGGTCGTTAGATTTGTGGTGTCGATATATCACTTCAGTCTTTAGTCAATACCGAGTGATAAATAATAACTTAACAGCATCACCCAGGAGGTCGTTTGACGATATTTTGCCTAACAAACCTTCACTTTGATGTCAAAGGACCTACAAACAAACATTATTACCCATTAGTAATAATTCAAAAGAGGGAGGTCGATAAAATTGGAAATTACTTACCTCCACCGATGTTTAGAATATCTTTGCAGCTTCTAAACTTTACCACTGGTAGCACCTTAGTCCCCAAGTTTGATGGATTATATTGTGTATGTATTTTTTCAAGTTTTATAACTTTTTGTAACAATATCTCTAATGAAATGTAGTCTAACATTAATGTGTTTGGTGCATTCATGAAAGACAGAATTTTTGCATAAATGTATAGAAGATTAGCTATCAGAATATTCTACTACATAATCATTTAAAACACAAAGTTCATGGAGTAGGCCTATAAGCCATAAAACTTCTTTAATAGCTTTAGTGGTAGCTATATATTTAGGTTATGTCGTATATAATGCAACTATTTGTTGTAATTGTGATTTCCAACTATACAGGTGTTAGAAAAAGTAAACACATAAGAAGATGTAGATTTTGTATTATCTCTATGTAGTCAACATCTATAAAACCCTTCATTTTCACATCCTCCTTATTAATACCAAACTTTAGACCTACATCACTAGTTCTCTTTAAGTACCTTAACATCCATTTTAAGACTTTCCAATGCTCAAGACCATGATTAGACATGTATCTACTAAGAGTAGTAACAACAAACGCTAAATTTGGTCTAGTATAGACCATCAAATACATAACAGATCCAATTACATTAGAGTATGAAATTCTATTCATGTATTCTATTTATTTTTCATTACAGGGAGTCTGATCTTTAGATAATATAAAATGATTAGCTAAATGTAATGTAACAGATTTGCAATCATGCATGCCAAATTTTTTCAACACCTTTGAAACATAGAATGACTGATGCAAAAACAAAACAGAATTTGACATATCTCTTTCGATTTCCATACCTAGGATTTTTTTTACCATTTCCTTGATCTTTTATGTCAAGTTCTTCGTTCAAATTAAATTTTATATTACTTATCTACTTAGGCGATGAACCAACGAAGAGCATATCATGCACATACAACAATAAGAGTCATAGTCATTATTAGTATCATCATGTTGAAAATATAAGCAATGATCAAACTTACTCTGTTAAAATCCTATCGATATTACAAAAAAATTAAATATTATATACCCTGTTTAGGTGATTGTTTTATACCATATAAAGATCTTTTCAAGAAGCACACATGATCATGTTTTAGTTTGTATTTAAAACCTTTTGATTGATTCATAAAGATTTGTTCATCAAGTTCACTATGTAAAAAAAATAGTTTTTACATCAGGTTGTTCAAGTTCCCAGTCAAAATGTGCAACTAATGCAAGTATGACTCTAATAGTGGTATACTTAACAACATGTGAAAAAATCTCGTTATAATCAATCCTCTCATTTTGAGTGTACTTAAGGATGGCAAAAAAGCCCGACAAACTCGATACCCGCGGAAGGGATTACCCGCTTAATCAGGTATTCGAGGCGGGGACAGGGCGGTGGATTTTGCCTGAGGTGGGGACGGGTAACGGGTGGCCCGCCCTGCCCTGTTTATTATTTTTTTAATTTTTTTTTAGAATTTAATACTTTAAATCGAAAATTTCATTAGTTTTAATAGAAAATGAGAACTAAAATTATTTTTATCAATCTAATGAATAGAGGAAATAAAATAAATTATCAAAAACTTAAAAAAAATTAAACGGACTAGTAAATGGGGCAAGGGCCCCGCCTCGCCTTAAACGGGTAACGGGGCGGGGGAGGCCACCCCACCTCGTTGCCATTCCTAAGTGTGCCCATTGTCCACTAACCTAATCTTAAATCTTAAGGGTTCAGATGCGCTAGTACCCTCATTAAATTTAAATACTCACTTACAATCAACAGTCGATTTATTCTTAGGTCTAGGTACTAGCTCCTAAGTTTGATTTGCATCTTTCATTGCCTTAACCATTTTTAGATTGTTCACTTTTCATCGCCTCCTCAAAGGTTTTTGGCTCTCTATCAGCTAACTCCTCATAGCTGGCATGTGCAAAAGCTAACTCAGACTCATATCTAAATCTTATAAGTGCTCTAGAATATCTTCTCTATCTATCCCTTGCTAAATTATAATATGTTAAAGGATTCTCTTCTTCGGGATGTTCTTCTATCACTACTTCCTCTCTATTCTCCGTATCTGGTTGCTGAACCTGAGTCTCCACCTCACTTTGTGTAATAAGGACGGAAGTGCTAAGTTTTCCTAACTCCACCTTCAATTGAATTCTTACTTTACCTTGTTTTTCTTCATTTACAAGTTCAGATTTAGTTTTAAGGCACGACATTTCGCTCTCATTGAATGTAACATCTTTACTCACAATGATCTTAACCCCTTTTTAGCTCCTATCCCACAACTTGTGACCCTTGACACCCTTATGGAAACCTAGAAAAACTCATTTTCTAACTTTAGGTTTAAGCTTTCCCTCACTCCGATGAGAAAAATAGTACATCCAGGAGTTTTAAGCATAGAATAATCACTTAGTTTATCGAACCGTTTTTCATGCGGAGTATCACCATTCAATGCAGTAAATTGAGTCAAATTAATCAGATAACAAGCAATCATAACATCTTCTCCCCAAAAAGACGTTGGAACACCCGAACTTAACATCATGCAACACACTTTATCAAGTATAGTTTTATTCATCATTTTCGTTATCCCATTTTGTTGGGGAGTATAAGAAACAATTTTATGTCTTGTTATCACAGTTTCTTTGCACAGATTGTTAAATTAAGTGCTATAAAACTTTAGACCATTATTAGTTCTTAAAAACTTGATCTTCTTACAAGTTTGGTTCTTAACTTGTCTTTTCCAGTTATTAAAACTATGAAAAGTATCAAACTTATCTTTTAAAAGATTAACATACACTTTTCTAGTGTAATCATCAATATGATAGACAAAAAGTACCTATTTCCGCTCGAGGTGGGATTGCTAGCTAGACCTCATAAGTCCGAATGTACATATTTAAGCATGCCTTTAGTTTTATGAACATTCGTGGAGAATGAAGTTCTATGATATTTACCAAGCACACAATGGTCAGAGAAAGATAAATCAGACACACAATAATTTCCAAAAGCACATTTTTTATTAAGAGGTCTAATCCCCTTAATATCCACGTGTGCTAGTCTAATGTGCCATTTATATATGTGATCAAACTTAGCAGAAGACATAGATGAATCTAAACATCTTATCACTTCCCCAGTAGTGATATAAATATCATTTTTATTGATTCCTTTAATAGAGACAAGTGCACCATTAACCAACTTTAAAATTCCACTTCCAATTTTACTAGTGAAGTTAGGTTTTTTAAGTCTTCCCATTGAAATTAAATTTCTAGATAATTTAGGGAAGTATTTAACATCTTTTAAAGTGTACATAAACCAGCGTCAAACTTTAAGCTAATATCACCAATTTCAGCAACATCATAAGTAGAGTTGCCACACAGCACAACATGCCCATTATTTGATTTATTTAAATTTTCAAACCAGTCTTTTTGTGATATCACATGAAAAGATACACCAGAATCAAGTATTCATTCATGCGAACAAGAATTGGCAATTAAATTCAATTCAGCAGGATGAGCAATAGAACTTGTAATCATAAAAACCTCACCATCACCACTATCGAAAATAGAAGACAATACATTTACTTCATCTCTCTCTCTCTCTCTCTCTCTCTTTACCTTTTTGCTTGCCTTTTTCTTTATATCAATCCTTTATAAAATGTCTCGTGTTCCCATAGCCATAGCATTTCTTAACCTTAGCCCTAGATTTGGATCTAGACCTACACTTACCTTTCTTTCTACCTCCATTACTACTTGACTCGCCACCACTCTGGTAACCATCATGACTATTTTGCCGAAATTTAGTTCTACTCCTCATCATGTAAATCTCACCGCTTTTCTTATCATGCTTTTCAATTATAATTTCCATATCCTTACTTCTAAGAGAGTTAATGACAATTTCAAACATAAAAGTATCTCTATCATACTTAATAGTATTCTTAACTTTCTTATAGGTATCAGATATGAAATTTAGCAAGATAATAGGCTTATAGGTTTCAAACACTGACACTTTACAATTAACAATATCTTGAACAAGTTTGTTAAACACGTCTAAATTGTTATCAAGATCTATTAAAGAATCCATTTTAAAGCTGAAAAAGTGCTCGAGTAAATAAAGACTTTTTGGAGTAGATTTTAACAAATACATTCCAACTTTTTTCAAAGTTCTTTAGTGGTTTTCAGTTTACCCACTTTTCTCAAAATATCATCGAACAAGTGTAAAATAATTGAACTATAAGTAAGCCCATAGGTTTCTTCTTTTTATTCTTTTGAAAAATCAATAGGAAAATTACCATTAATGACTTTTGAAACTTTTTGTTGAACCAAAATACCTCTCGTTTTTTGTTGCTAGATTGAAAAATCACATTTTTCGTTAAAAGTCACAAATCAAAATTGTGAGTTGTCATTTTTAATAATCAATCAAAGATACAAAATCAGAATTAAGCCACATAAAGTAGACATAGGGTCGCAAACAATATACACCATTTTAGATTTACATGATTTCGTAAGATTTTTTTATCTTAGATCAAGGGAATTTTCAAACGGGTAAAGTTTAGGTATTTTAGTAACTTAACGATGCAACAAGAGATATGTTAACTAAATAGTTTCACGCACAATATATCACAGAGATAATATATTGAAGTTTATCAAAAGTAATTAGTATATAATGTCCTCGTTTTTCATTGTTATTGTGGAAAACGTTCATCCTTTTCATTTTTGACATTTTACCCTTATTTCTACCTTTTTTTGCGTAAGATGTCATTTTCACATATTTTCTCAATTAAAAATCATGAAATGACGAATATACCATTCCCTTTAAATAAAACAAAAAGAAAAAGAAAGAAATTAATTAATTGCAACCAACCCAGTCCCATTTTTTTTAAAAAGCGCAAATAAGTCACAAATAAATTATTAAAAGAGTAGTTATTACATAATGTTTCTATCTTTCACCGTTATTGTGAAAAATGTCCATACTTTTCATTTGTTTGGTATTTTTACCCTTAATTACATATTTGATTACGCAAACTACCATTTCTATTCATTTTCATCCAGTTTCTCAATAAAAAGCTGTGAAATAATGAATATAACCTCATATTTAAATAAAAAATATATTTTTTAAATTTCTAATTCTTTAATAATTTATTTGAGACTCGTTTACATTTTTAATTTTTAAATAAATCTAATTGGGACTTGTTTGTACTTTTTAAAAATATTAATTTTTTAATAATTTATTGGGGAGTTATTTGCACTTTTTAAAAAATTGGGAATGTGATTGCAATTTAATTCTTTAGCTTTTTATTTAAATAGTATGCTATGTTCGTTATTTCACAGCTTTTTATTAAGAAATTGGATGAAATAGATAGAAATAGTGGTTTGCACAATCAATATGTAATTCAAGGTGAAAATGTCAAAAAAATGAAAGGTGGAGACGTTTTTTGCAATAACGGTAAAAGATAGGGATATTATGTACTAATTAACCTTTAATAATTTATTTGTGACTTATTTGTGCTTTTTTAAAAAATTGGGACTGTGGTTGCAATTAGTTTTTTCTTTTTGTTTTATTTAAAGAGATGAGTATATTCGTCATTTCACAATCTTTAATTGAGAAAATATGTGAAAATAACATTTTGCACAATGAAGGATGGAAATAAGGGTGAAAATGCCAAAAAAAATAAAAGGTAGTGACATTTTCCATAATAACAATGAAAGGTGTGGACGTTATGTACTAATTACCATTTATCAAATAAACAATTTAATAACGTAGCAACTAAAAAATGCAAGTAGTTCCTAATTTCTAGCACATGCAATAGTTACCCCACACGGTAACCCCAATCCTATTGTTGCCCCATACGATGACGTGCTAGTGTTGAAAATTAAATGGGATAAACCAATTTACCATAGCAGGCCTATTCGACCATAGCAACCAATGGAACGCAAAATTGAATTACAAACGTACAGGAGGAAAATCATCCAAATTTCACCGTATCATCTAAAACAGAAAACTAACACCACAAAAATATTAGAAATCTCGTTAGAATAATTCTGTTTGAAGAAAGTCTCCTAAGCAGATCCCGGACGCGCCTCCACGCACTACTTCGATCGGCGACCATCACCAACACGCGCACTACTACTAACTGCATCTCAACCTGCAAAACCTGCCGTGGTATTGGTTTCTTCAATCGGCCACTGGTTTGGCCAAAAAATGGAATTGTAGGTTCAGTTTAATGGAAGCAAATCGGACATATATTTTTATCGATTAATTGTGTTTGACGGGTTTGTCTAGAATTGTTTTCCTGGAAAATTATCGATTAATTGTGTTTGATTGGTATAATTTTCCATCGAAAAATGTTGAGATTTTGGATCTTTTGGTGTTCGTTTGACTTTGTTTTTCATGGAAATTGTACATTAAAGGGAATTTTTTTTTTCACAATTGTCTATAAATTTGTTTTCAATGCAAAAAAAGAATAAATAAATAAATAAAAAGATAGCTGGAAACCATTTTCTCACCACTTTGGTGGAAAAATCAATTCCACAAAATCATGAAAAAATGGGACATGTGGTGGGTGGGGGGAAAATACTTTTCATGGAAAATTTTGACTATCAAACACGACAAAAGTGGGAATTGAAATTTCAATTACATTTTTCATGAAAAATAATAAGCTATAAAACAGTCCTTATATTTTCAAATGAGTATAATTTTGTAGGACATGTTAAGTGTAAAATATGATATTGTTTAATTATGAAAATATAATCAATATTTAAAGCTTTGAACTGCGTCTTAATGAGGTTGGACTTTTAAAATTAAACTCCAAGTATCTCTAAATAAATTGATCCTACATTTGGCAAATTTATAAATGATTTTTAAATATGAATAGTAAGAGTAATAGTAATCAACCCTACAAAATGTGTGGATAATAATGAGTTGTATCTACGTATGTGAGGTTTAAATTAATATTTGACCGACCCTACAAAATGCATGAATAATAATGAGTTGTATCTATGTGTGTGTGATTTAAATTAATGTTTAATCGATCCTACAAAATGTTTAAATAATAATGAGTTGTTTATATGTATGTGTTGTTTAAATTAATATTTGATTGATCCTACAAATGCGTGAATAATAATGAGTTGTATTTGTGTATGTGTGGTTCAAATTAACATTTGATTGAATTTGTAAATCAACTATATCCAAACTAAGGGTTAGCAATTCGATCAATTTAAAATTGGTGTTATAAAATGAACTACTATAAAGACTAAAGTCTCCTATCGCTCAATATGAATATAATAATCAATATAAGTGCATGAAATATCCTCCTATTGGAAGTTGACATTCTACATCGCCCGTTTGATTCTCATTATTGTAGAATGAAAAATATAGTCATTATTGGGCCCCACACGAGATATAAATTTAAAATTGATAGCTTTATGTGATGGATAACGATCATATTTTTTATTTTTATGGATGAAAAATGAGAAACAAACGGATGCACATAATATTTTGAGACATGTTTCCCTATGATTTAACAATATATAAATAACAATCATGTTACATATATATATTTATTGATATTAAATTTGACATTATTGTGAGGTGACATTTTTTTATACATTGATTTTGACAATATTTTAAATAATTAATGACACTGATTTTGATAACAAATGAAGTGTCAAATTTAATGTACATCAAGACAGAGGTGGACGCAGAACTTTAAAGTTAGGAGGACACAGTCGAACTTATAAAGAAGTTGGAAGAAATTTTACAATTGAAAATTTACGTCCAAAAAAATCATAACCCATGTAATTTTGCATCCGGAAATTTACATGGGATATGACTTTTTCGGATGTAAAATTGTGAAATCTTTTGATATCATATTCCATATAAAATTTCCTAAAAAATGATAAAAATTACATTGATAAATTTGTATCGCAAAAATAATGAATGTTAATGAAATAATTGGATTTTTTTTTTTTAAAAATGCGAGTTAGATGTCTTTTTTTAAAACTCGTGTTTATCGTGTTTTTAACTATTTACGATATATGTTTGGACTATTTGATATGCTCATAATGTAGTTCTCGATATAAGTTTCGAGATGATATAAACAATTTGTAGATTCGATTAGCGTACGACAGTCGGAGAATTTTTAAAACTAGCATATTATCGAAATTCAAATTTATTGTGATTTTGCCCCTGTTTGATGCAGATTAAAACCAAATGTTTAGTAAATTTTGATAAAAGTTAAAACATTTATAGATTTAATGAAATATGTTAATAAAATTAATTATTAACTTTGATTTGAATTAAAATTTAAATTTCAATCGATACCAAACATGCTTTTATATATATATATATATACTAGGTGCAAGCAACGTGCAATGCACGTTTGCTTAGTTTATATTTAATAGTTTTGTTTAAGAATTAATTTGTTATTAATAAAGATGTAATTTTTTTGGTTAATTAAATAATTAATGATGTAATGTTTATATAATTGATAAATAATTAAATAAAGTGCTTCTCTCTGTCATCTCCAACCCAAAATCACAAACAGAAAACTCAAGGTATGTTAAGGGGTAAGAAGATGAATTTACTTAGGCTCCGTTTGATTCTCATTAATGTAGAATGATGATGAAAAATATAGCCGCTATTGGACCCCACACAAGAGATAGAAATTCAAAATTGATAGATTGATGTGATAGATAACGGTCATATTTTTCATTTTTATGGGTTTTTAATGAGAAACAAACGAATGCTTAAACTTTTTGCATGGCTTAAGTCTTTACTTTTTTTAAAGTAATAATGCAATTCATTTTATCGCTAAAGTATGATATGTATTACGATAATATATGTATATCATATGTTAGACTTAGTAAGCAAGATCATGTCCTTCATTACGAGCTTCTACACATGCTTCTAGAGCTACTCGGTTAGCTACGGCACCTGGCGCATTACCCCAAGGGTGCCCTAAAGTTCCTCCACCGAACTGTAGTACGGAATCATCCCCAAAGATCTCGGTCAGAGCAGGCATATGCCAAACGTGAATATCCCCTGAAGCCACGGGCAGAACACCTGGTAGAGAGAACCAATCTTGAGTGAAATAAATACCTTCGTCTATTGTAATGTCTTGCTTTCTAGCAATCAATGAAGATGTTATTTGAATTGTGTTCAGTTTCATGTTGCAAGCTTTCTTAAAATTGTAATCAAAATTTACTTTCGTCCCGACATGACCGAGGAATAGGCGGAAGGTAGTCTAACGGAGCAGACTATTGCCGCACGGTGTCCCTTTCTGTGCTAAGAAAATGTTCATTTTTATGGGTTTTTAATGAGAAACAAACGAATGCTTAAACTTTTTGTATGGCTTAAGTCTTTACTTTTTTTAAAGTAATAATGCAATTCATTTTATCGCTAAAGTATGATATGTATTACGATAATATATGTATATCATGTGTTAGACTTAGGGTCCGTTTGATTGCAAAGGTGGAAAATAGGTGGAAAGAAAATGAATTCCAGGGAATTGAAATGCTTAGAATTTGTTTTACTGGGAATTGTAATTAATTGTGTTTGATTGGTATAATTTTCCACCTGGAAAATGTTGAAAGTTTGGTGTCCGTTTAACTTCATTTTTTATGGAAATTGTCCATTAAAATGATAATTTTTTCTACCACTGAGTCTAGAATTTGTTCCAATTACCAAAAAGTAAATTTTTTTTTTTAACAATTAGAAAAAAATATCATATTCGTTTGACTTTGTTTTGTATAAAAATTATCAACAAAAGTGAAAATCATTTTTGCAATAGTTGATAGAATTTGTTGTTATTGCTAAAAAAAAAAGGTGGAAAATGTTTTCCCACCTAATAGGTGGGAAAACAAAATCAAGCTTTTGTGCATCAAATGATTGTACCTAGAAAATAGGTGGAAAACGAATTCCTTGGAAAAGAAGACGCATCAAACAACTAAAAAGTGGGAAAATGGAAAACATTTTCCATTTTCCATGGAATTCACGGCGTATCAAACGGACCCTTAGTATTGGTAAGTGACGGGTAAATTTTCGAGGACGAAAACATTTTAAGGGAGTGAGAATGTAATACTCCGAAAATTTTCATAAAATATAATTCAATTGTTATATATTATATTTTTATATTTTGAAAGTTATGGACTAAATGATACATTTATCAAATTATATTTTATTTGTGTCAAATGTTCATATATTGATGGAGTTATCGTAAATATATGAATATTGGTCTCGTTGGATAAATCGTAATTAGATACATAAATCAGATTCGAGAAAAAGTCGATTCGGATAAATTAGTTCCAAGATATTTTAGTTTAAAGGAATTATCAAAAACTAATTTATTATTATTATTATTATTATTATTTAATTATAATTTTGAAAGTAAGGGGTGGTGAAAAAAGATTTTCCGTTAAAACAAGAAATTCCGTTAGTTTTTCCGTTAAATCAAGAAATTCCGTTATTTTTTCCGTTAAACCAACATATTCCGTTTAATAGCCACTTTTTATATATAGAAAGATATATATATATATATATATATATATATATATATATATATATATATATATATATAAACTCAAAAGTTGGGTTAGGGTGGGGCACCTGCCCCCCACACCACCGGTGCATCAAGAGTGTACAAAATTGGGTTGGGTTAGGTGGGGTGGCCGCCCGATGTACAACTTGTTTAATCCTATAAATAAATGCATATATTCATATATTCTACGTGCAATTAAGAAAACCTCTCCAAGTAAGGGAATTAAGAATTAGATGTCTCAATTTGATAACTTGGAATCCTATCCTCCATTTTTTCGCCTAAACCATGGTATCGACTCTAATGAACATGCCTGCAAAACATCACTACATTTGGATTCAGATTCAGATTGTCTTCCAGTTATTGATTTTCTGTGCATGAACCCTAAAAATCTAAGTGAAGCCTGTAGAGATTGGGGCATGTTCCGGCTTATCAACCATGGAGTTCCATTGAACCTGTTAAACCAGCTCCTTGATCATGCCAAGAAGCTTTTCTCTCTTACATTTGAATCTAAGCAAGATTTGTTAAGCAGCAGCAGCAGTCCCATAGCCTACTTTTGGGGCACCCCTGCCCTTACGCCGTCTGGCGACACCCTACAAAAAGGCTCCGGCACTTTAGATCGTAACTGGTTGGAGGGTTTAAATATTTCTCTAACCAAGCTTTCGCAGTTTCAATACGAAGATCCACTGCTTGAGTCCTTCAGGTATACTTTTCTTTTCACTGCTGTAGTCTGCACTTGTTAGTTTTTCCTAGCCAAGGTAGGTAAACAGATTGCACCAATTTATCTAAAAGTTTAAATTATTAAAAAAATTGATACAAACAAAATAGTAAATACTGTTGGTCATGATCCAACTTAGAATTAGTTGCATCAAGACTTAACAAAGTTCTATACTAGGTTCATCCTGCATCAATCCACTTCTTCACAATGAGTCGAGCTCAGAATTGATCTTTAACAGATGCTCAAAACGGGATTACTGGTCTTGGCATTAGCGTTAGCTGCGTTACAGTAAAAGTGAAAGATAGCTATATGGTCGGAGTTGAATAATTTTGGTTTGGAAATTATTAGTGCAAGATTCGATGTGACAGAAAAAATAGACTCGGAAGGGACAAGGAAACAATTTGCGTCAGCTATAGTGTAGAATGGGCAGAATAAACAAGACCATCAATTTTTATCGTGTACTTTTCTGGTTGAAAGCTAGTTAAATCTCAGAGATTCTCTCTATGAAGTCTATAGTTAGTCATTTTTCATGGTTTTTGGACCGTCTACTTGTTGGGTAGTATGTACAATTAGCAGCCATAAGAAGCGGCCCCTCATTCGTCCAATTGACACCTGTTTTAACGAGTTTGATATTTTTTTCCATGGGAATATGATTTTAAGAATAAAGCAAGTGATGCAGATGCTGAAAATTTAAAGAAAATGTGGTTCAGTGAACTTAAACACAAGAAACGAGTAAGGCCTTGAAGAAATCCAAGGTACCATAATATATTTTTCCTTCAGATAACATGAAAAAGTAGAGATGTCACTACATGAGCCCTGTGATAAAACTCGACCCATTTTCTTGTGGTGTTAAAATAAAGTTTCAAAAAATTTGGGCAATAATATGACATCAAAAAATTATTAATTTTAAAATATTAAAATCAGAAAATCCGTGGATCCATTGTCTCCACGGCCCACATGTATCTAAAAAAAAGTGTCAAGTTGAGTTCAAACTTTGCTGGCGAGATAAACTTAAATATGTCGAGCCAAAGAAGGGTCATATCAGATCAAGAGTGACCCAATTAGTATCTCTAAAGAAAAGGGGGCCTCAATTTCGCGTCAGTCAATGTCTAACATGTCATCCATGAGTACTTACCGTAATAGTTTATGGCGATTATGAAATTTCAATTTCCAAGTAGTTCCTTCTATATGCTTTTGAATTCTAACCATGAAATTTCCAATGTCCTTAAAAATAAAAATAAAATAAAAAATTGGTTTTAGTACTAGTTTGAAATTTTCTTGTGGTTGAGCTGAGTGATTTACAAGTGTACAGATCCTCGTTGGAAGAATATGGAAGGCAACTAAGTAGGGTTGCTACAACATTATTCAGCACCATGGCAGAGGACCTCAAACTTTGTTCAACAAAATCCAATTCTTATTTATCACCTCCCACTGGAATTCTAAGAGTTTATCGCTACTTCCGGTGCATCGACTCCCACCAAAGATGGGGTATAAATGTGCATACTGATAGTTCTGTTATTTCAATATTACATCAAGATGAAGTACAAGGACTCCAAGTTTTCAAAGACAATCAATGGCTTGATGTCAAATCTATTCACAACACACTAATTGTCAATCTTGGAGACATGGCCCAGGTAAATTTTCTTATATTAAATTATGTCTTTGTTTTTGTACCAATTAGGATTCCATCATTTTGAGTATAGACTAAGGTAATTTGTCTAATAAGTCTGTTAAATAATCACATAATTGTAATTTAAGAAAGAAAGAAAATAAAGAAAATTGGAAAAATATGTCCCCATGGTATTGCTATTTTATAAAATAGAAATTTAATTACTAACACTTATTTATATTATATATTTGTATGCAGGCAATGAGCGATGATAAATATTTGAGTGTAAAGCATAGAGTGAAGTTGAACAGAGAGAAAGAGAGAATATCAATAGGTTATTTTGTGTTCCCAGTTGAAGATGCAGTGATCGAATGCTCTAAATACAAGCCTTTTACTTATGCTGATTTTCGGACTGAGGTACAAAATGACTTGAAGACTCTGGGCACCAAGATTGGTCTCCAAAAATTCGAGGCCACACAAGAATGAAAATTTCAACTTGTGGGGTTTCCTATCTCTTCTTCTTTTTTCTCCTAGGTATCATATATTGTTTCACCTTCTTCATTTTGGGGTCGATTTGCCATGGATGGGGGTCCATTTTGATCAATGTAGCTGATCGACTATAGATAGAAAAAAAATGTTACTCGTGATAAATCTAAGATTATTGCTATATGCAATTGTAAAACTTTTTAAATAATTAATAAGAAAATAAGAACATTTTCCATCATGTCCATGGCGAGATGTGTTTCTACAATTTCAAAGAATGATTATTTATCCAATGATATACTAGGCAGACGTTATCAAATATAAACTTGCAACACTTGATTTTCCATCAACTCCCAGACACATCAAATTTCTTAGTTGCTGCTTTAATCTACCAGAACCCTTTACCCTCCTACAAATAAAGCCAAAAACCTTGTTGCTGGTAATGCTAGCTACTTGGACTCTTCTCCCCGTTGAATTTAAGCCCACAAAGAAAATATTTTATTGACAAAATTATTTTTACAAACTAAGCACACACCTCACAATTGTATATTTAAGCAAACACCTTTCCACCACACTAGAACTCCACTCAAGTAGCACCTCACCTCACTTGTATATTAATTCTCTACACTCGCTCACATATTACTCTCTCTCTCTCTCTCTCACTCTCACGTACATCACGCACCATCCCCTTTTTTATAGAGGTAAAAGTCAGTGGTCACAATTCTAGATCCCTCTAGCTTTAGTAATAAGATAATATTACATATGGCTCCTAGAATCTTCTAGCATATAAGCTGTAAAAAAAAAAAACTGCATGTAGGTATATAAGAGAAAAGAACAATGGTGTGCACTAACTAGAAAATTCTAGATCTTAACGGTCGGTGGCCATCTTCAGTTCTCCTATTCAACACTGACTTTTTAATTTTACTCTTTTCTTTTTAGTCATCCCATGATGTCTTCGAAACTAGACTATTTTTAGAGCATTCCATCCTTCATTCAAGGAATCCGCGACTTCAAATATATCTGGCTCTTTTATAGTTCTCTTCATTTATTTTTAGATTAGCATGCTTGGTATTTGATTTCTCATCTCTACTCGACTTCTTTATTCCTGATTGTACAATTGTACGTACCTCAATTCTTCTTGTAGATTTTGTCGATCATCCTCTAATGTTTTCTAGTACACATTATTTTGCCAAGGATTTTGTGTCGCTCTTGTAGACTCCATCCCTTCACTCGATTCTTGTGCATATTTTGTTTTCTCAAAGCATTGTTTTGTTTCTATGATCTCTTGCACTTTGCCTTCCATTTTCATTGAGTTTAGTAGCTCTACCCTTTGCGGTGTCTGTTAAGAATATGCTTTTTCAAATACTTATTCTGAGTTTGGTAGTTCCTCCCTCTGCGGAGTCCACTAAGAAGACTTTTTATGAAACACAATATCCTCTTCTGATTCATCAATCCAATCATCTTCACAATCCATTTGCTCAAGTAAGACTGCCACCAACGCTAATTCGTTATTTAACCTTGAATTGAATTTCTTCTCTCTATCCATTTGCTCAGTGTCCCATTCTTCTTCAATGTTGTATTCCCCTTCTTTATTAGAGGTTGCTATATTGCCTTTTGTTGGCTCATGTTTAAATCAACAATCTCTAGTATAATGGCTTCATTTTTCACATACAAAGTACGAGCCATTAGTTCGTTGATATTTCTTGAACGGTTGACCTCTTTTGTCGTGATTTTGTTGAACTCCCCTTATTTGATAACTTCCTTCATTTCGTCCTTTAAATTTAACTTCTTTTAATTATTAATTTTTTTTTACGAAATCGACCTCTTCTTTATAGCTGAATACGATTCTTCATCTTCTTTCTTCATTGAGACTTCTAACATTTGCTTGGTTAACGCTTCTTGGTCGGTCATCAAATTTTCGAGATTTACTAGTGACGTTGCTCTGGCCAACCTTGTATTGCAACAATAAAACCTCTAAATTCGGGTCTCAATTCACGTATGATTATCCTTCTCATTCTAGACTTCAAAATTTTACTAGAAAAATCTAATTCAGAAATTTTGCGATAAAGATATTTAACTTTGTTAAAATATTCACTTACCGACAGTTCACCATGAGTGATTGAGAATAGTCATTTTTTAGCAATTGCAACCTCAAGTCATTTTTCTTTGAGAATAGTATAGCCAAAGTGTCCCGCGCCTCCTTTGGTGTGGTCTTGTCTCTTATATACTCTAGCAATTCTTGCTTGATTGTCGTCTTTATAACGATCATAGCATTGCCTATTTTGATTCTCTACTTCTTCAGAACCACAACCAAATGTGGTGATGTCATGTCACTCCTGACTACTTTCCATATATCTCGCCCTTGCAAATACGACTCCATACAAGTTTATCATGTTGTATAGTTCTGATTGTTGATTTTTTTTTTTACTCTGACTATCACTTGTAGGTTGCTTATCATGACTTGATTCACCTCTTTGTAATCAAACAAATTTTATAAAAGCTTCATAATCCCCCTTTTGCACGAACTTGAGAAGTTTAAAAATTTGTCCCCGACTACTTCACAATATCCTTTGTGCACGAACTTGAGAAGCTCAGCACAACTTATCTCTCTTACTCACTGCTCACTATCTTTCACATACATATTACTCTCACACTACTTTCAAACAATTCTAACTCTTTCTTACATTTTTCTCACAACACACACACACACTCTCTCTCTCTCTCTCTCTAGTGGTGGCAAATGGGTCGAGCGACTTGTCTGTTTGTGGGTGGCTCGGGCTCGTCAAATGACGAGCCCAAGCACGAGCCTAGCCCACTAGGGTTTATCTTTTTTTTATATATATATAAAAAAAGGTTTATTTAAAAAATGGAAAATGGACGAGCTCGCGATCCGAAACTCAACTCAGCCCACGAACTACGAGCTCACGGGCTGAGCTAAGCTCGACCCACGAGTTACGAACCGAGTAGAAGCTCGACTCGTAATAAACGAGCCATGACCCTCGGCCCATGCCACCTCTCTCCCTCTCTCTCACACACCCCTATAAACCCACAAAGGAAATATTTTATTAGAAAAAATATTTTTACAAACTAACCACACACCTCACAATTGTATATTTAAGCAAACACCTTGCCACCACACCACCACACTAAAACTCCACTCAAGTAGCACATCACACTTTATCAATTCTCTACACTCACTCATATATTACTGATGCACGTGCATCATGCACCATCCCTTTTTATAGGGTACAAGTCGGTGGCCACAATTCTAGATACCACTAACTTTAGTAATAAGATAACAATCATGCTACATGTATATTCTCGTTTACACCATCGTTTGCAGAATTTACAATTGGCGGGATCTCGAGCCATCTCCCATAACAAACATAATTAAATCAGTAGCTCATTTTCTGCCACATAATTATGTGCAAACCAAGGTGTACACATTTTCTGTACAAATGACTTTACCCATAGGATAATATTACATATGGCGCCTAGATGGATAATAATAACAATGTAAGTGTTCTTCAAAGATAGTCATTATCAGCAACAACAAGAGATTGGTACTCAGTCTAGTCCCGTCTCTCATGGTGGCATGGTGCGCTCTAAAAAGCAAGATATATTGTTTAGAATTGAAAACTGAATTGATTCGATACAGGTACAACTTATAAGTAATGAAGGGTCATCTTGATTGATGAAATAAATTTTTTGATTGTTGAACTCTGAGCTCAACAAATAATGTAGATTGATTTAAGGTACGCAATGTGTTATATATTTAACTACTAGACCACTTTCCATATTCTGGTCATTATTCCTTAGATACCAAAGAAGTGATAATTACCCAAAATGAAGAAAAGAGAAGTCAAGAAATTTGTTTGTTGCCCAGGGGGACAAGAAAAAAGAAAAATAAAAGTATCACTATTATCTCTAGTAAATGTTCTAAAAAGTATGCCTAGGCAAGGTGCTTATAAAATTTCACATCTTGACAGTAAACACGAAATTAGATGATCGACTGCCAAGTTGATCGGTCAATGCGCGATTAGGCATGCTTTATTAATTTATTTTTTTCATTTTCTAAAAGCCTTTTATTTGACTTTAATTTCAAGTTTTTCCTTAGAAAATTGTATAATTGATTATTTGTAGAAATTATTAAGTAAATATAATATTTTATAATTGTAGATGTTGGGTATGTGTTATTTTAATTATTAATTTTTTTTATAATGATTAAAAATTAAAAATATTTTTTTACGCCTAAGTCCTTCCTAACTCGCAAAGCTTGAAACTTAATCTCTGGGCCTAACCAAGTTTTACACTTTTTAAAAAACTGTTTCCATGAGTTGACATAGAATGTCAACATTTGATTTGGGAAGCATCAATCTTTGAAAACTCGGGCCTCATACTACAATTTAGCTAATGCCTGTTTCGTGTTGACTGTATCTCGTATAAACACTACCAGTTTGCCCTTTATATGTGAATTAGTTGCATTAACTTAAATCGTTGCGAATCATGTGTGAAATGAATCAAGACACGTAGGTTACTTTTTACCCAAACGAGAAATAAATTGGCAAGAGCCACAACAAGTATCATGAAAAGCATCAAATTAAACTACAGCATCTGAAGCCATGGAACAAATCGCTCTGGAGGGCTTGCAGCCTTGCACTAGACTAAGGGTAATGCATTGTGCTTTATGAATATGTATACCAACATATTTAGACTTTAACATCTTCCACCATTGGACGACCAGTTAGTGTTCTGAATTGAACAACCAATATTGCCCCGGTGTTGTCTCGAATCACTGCCCCAACTCCAAAGTCAATTTCTCATTCCCAGACCGATGCATCCCTATTCAGCTTGTTACTTAAGAACACACAAACGATCTGATGTTACACAAAATATTACCATCTCTTAACCAACCAAAAGGCATCAAGATCTCATTGAACATAGACTCAGACTATTATACTTATATGTTTCAACGTAGAAGCCTCAGATCAACCTAGACCATCACAGAACTTAGATGCGTTGGAGTTACTTCTGGGAACCAGAAGAGTTTAACCACATCAATCTTCTTCTTATCAGAAAATAGAATCACTTATACCCTCAATCTCACTAACAGGTAGAAGATGAAGAGAAGAAGACTCACACAGAACTCTCCAGAAGATGGCACACGGAGAGAGAATATGATAGAATGGCCTTAGGGTTTCCGCCAAATGCACCGTTGATCATGGATGAGATCAAAGGTCCGGAGCAACTGACAACGTAGCAAATAAGAGGCAACTAAAAGTGGTAAAATGCGATTTCATCTTATCTGTTATTGGGTTCGGGTTATTGGGCCTCACATTTGAAGTTATTGGAAAATACTTTCCAGTTGGCGAAGCCCATTCTCATCATTGTCTAAATAGTTGGACTGAACATGGCATCTTGCCCAATAGCAGCCCACTTGAGGAGTCAACCACATATCTATCAGATTTTTCCTGTATGGCTCAGTCAAATTATCAGTTGAAGGCACTTGGTTCAGACATTATTAATAATTAAATTGTTTTGTGATTTTTATTTACATTCAACGGAATAGGAATTTTGTACGTAGTAACAATCATTGTAAATTCTAATAGGAGATAGTGATATGCTATTATGCTTTACATGATTCTTTATGATGTTCTTGTGATTATAATGCTTCATTACTTGTTCGCATGTTTCATAGAGATATAGATGTCATATGTGAGGATATGTTTAATTCCACTTGAGAGAGGTTATTAAACAAGTTAGAAATATTGACCTTCATATCCAAATATGTGTTTTTAAATTATGGACTGATATTAAAATGGAAAAATTGCAGCAACGGTACTAAATCTTTCACTTTTTTTTCGCAAACTTTGCCTAAACCTTTCATTTGTACCACCTACGGTACCAAACCTTTAAACAATTCGCATCCGGAATCCAAATTGACAGAAACAATTAATTTGACATTTAGTTGACCAATAATTAAATGTTTGACCAATTATTAAAGGGTAAATACATAACTTTAAATTTATTATAGGAAAAAAAAATAAAAGAATTAAATTAAAAACAATCCCCAAATTACTGTTCATCTTCATTCCCACCCCACCCCAATCATCTCATTCTACACCCACTCCCACATACCCGAGAGCTCACATGAGTTCTTCTGCTGGACTCCGCTTCAGTTCTCCTATAGGCGGACTGCTGAGGAGTTGGTTGAGCTTGAAAACTACATTTACGAAGGAAAATGCGACCCTAAAAAGCAACTCAACAAATACAAAACACAATGAGTCTTCGAGGTGCCTCTCTAGCCTTGAAATGTAGGGCATTCCACTTAACACTTAGTGGGGCAGCCGAAGTGTGATACAGCAGGTTGGCACTGCTTAGCATAAGAAGTTGGCCTGACTTGAAGAATGCATTTTTAAACCAATACCTGTCAAGGAAGGAGGGGGAAGCGCCAATCCAGCGCTTACAAGACATGAGACAAGCAGCATGAGAGACCCTAAAAAGTTACTTCGCTTGTTTTACTGATGAGATTACTTACTGTGAGCAAGTGACTGATAAAGAAGCTTTCCCAGCTTTGAAGGGAGGACTGAACATGAACACACTATTTTGGAGAGATGTCTGAAGCAAAAATCCATCTACTTATGATGAGCCGATAGAGATGATGAAGGTTGAGATTATTAATGAGGAAATGATCAACTTCGCCCAAAGGCTTCATCCACCCCAAAGGTAGATCACCAGAGGATCCACATCCCAAATCGTGAGCCAACAATCGACTCAGGCCAGGCATGTTGTGGCTCCTACCTTGGGACAAGCGTTAGCCACCGCTACTTTAAATGCCGTACCCACATTGGCTTACAAAAATGTTGGACCTAGCACCAATCCAGCCAGGAGCACCGGACGACCCTCGACATCTAGAAATAGAAGAAGAAGCGGCAGGCCTCAAGAGGAGGCACGACCTTACTGCACTTTTCACCGCTTCTATGGTCATGACAAAAGTGAATGCAGAAAAACTAACAGGCCAAGGAGCAACCCCTACGACACAAGGGAGAACCGTTACCAAGATAATGTACTGAGGTAAAGCTCCCCAAGAAGAGGGGAGATAAGGCGACACTCGCCGCAAAATGATAGAAGTGACGACAAGGAAAGGCCTATGAGAGGTCAGCATCCTAGAAGGGACATTGCCTCCTCAAATGAGCATAAACACATCTACGAAATTGACACGATCATCGGAGGACCCCACGTAGAAAGCGAATCCAGAAATGCTCAAAGAAATTACACTAGGGAGGCAAGGGCTCCACCCATGACCAGCTACATAGTAAACTAATTTCAAAGGGGAAGGACTGTAGATCCCATCACCTTTACTCAGGAAGATGCAACAGATGTGCACTTCCCACACTGTGATGACTTAGTGGTCAGAGCCGTAGAGGCCTACAATGGGCTGAAGCGCATGTCGATGGATAATGGAAGCTCAGTCAACATCTTGTTCGGTACGAATTTTGACAAAATGACAGTAGATCATGAGCTTACTCCTCGCCCATGTACAGGTTCACTGGGTATAGTATTATCCTCAGGGGCAAGATCAATTTGGTTGTGGAGATTGGAGCACCACCATAGGTGATATATCACTTTATGGAATTCTTGGTAGTGGATCGTCGGTCCGCTTACCATGGGGTGCTGGGAAGACCAGCATTAAAGGAATTATGAGCAGTTACTTCCATACATCATCTATGCATGAAATTTCCCACCGACCGAGGAATAGCCATTGTACAAAGCGATCAGATGGGGTCCAGAAAATGCGACCTTAACTCCTTGAAAAGGCTAGGCCACGAATAAACATGGTATTCGATACAGAAATGTCAAAGGCCCTTGAAGAAGGGCAATCCCTAATGCCTGATGTTATAATGGCAGAAGCCCGACCTGAAATAACTCTAGAAGAATTGGATCCCCGGGTAATTGAATCGGAACTGTCCCAATGGAGGAACTAGAAGGTTTCCCAGTAGACCCGCAGGATATAACTAAGGTCTTTCAGGTTGGAAAGGAATTGGAAGATGAGGCAAACAAAGAATTGAAAAACTTCTTTCAAAAGAACACAAATGTCTACACATGGAAACACGAAGACATGATTGGCATAGACCCAAGGATCAGTTTCCACCATTTGCAGATCGAACCGAACTGTACTCCGCACAGACAGAAGCGAATGGCATTAAATGCTGAAAGGTACGGAGCCCTGAAAGAAGAAGTTGAGAGGTTAGTTGCCAATGACTTCATTAGAGAAGCCACAAGCATGCCCAAAGGATAGCTTTCCACTTCTTCGAATAGACCAATTGGTCGACTCGACTGCGGAGCACAAATTACTGAGATTCATGGATGCTTACTCAGGCTACAATCAAATAACCATGTTCCCGGTAACGAAGACAGATTCTCTTTCATTACTGACAGGGGGCTCTACTACTACAAGGTAAAACCTTTTGGCTTAAAAAATGTCGGGACTACCTACTAGAGGTTGGTGAATAGGATGTTTGCTAATCAACTCGACAGAACAATGGAAATCTATGTTGATGACATGCTAGTGAAAAGTCTCCAAGCTAAGGAACATATAAAGCATTTGGACAAAGCCTTCCAAATACTGAAGAGATATCGTATGAGGCTGAACCCCCTTAAATGCACTTTCGGTGTAGCCTCCGAGAAGTTCTTGGGCTACATCATAAGTCGAATGGGGATAGAGGCCAACCCGAAAAAGATTAGGGCTTTGGTCGAAATGAGATCACCACAGAAGCCTAAGGAGGTGGAAAGGCTCATCGACAGGATAGCCTCACTCAATCGCTTCATCTCAAGGGCCACTGAAAAGTGCTTACCCTCCTTCAAGATCCTTAAGGGGAAAAAGATTCCAATGGACCCCAAAATGTGAAGAGGTATTTCAAGAGTTAAAAAACTACTTAGGACGAGCACCTCTTTTGAGCAAACCAAAGGGAGGAGAGCCTCTGTTGTTATATTTAGCAGTGGCTGAAGGTTCAGTCAGTTCGGTACTTGTGAGGGAGGAAGAGACGCATCAACTACCCATTTACTATGTAAGCAGAGCCTTGCTGCCCATTAAAACATGCTATTCGGATATGGAGAAGTTGGCTCTCTCCATAGTCACCGCATCTCAAAAGCTGAGGTCATACTTTCAGACCCATAGTATTCGTGTTTTAACAAATTTTCCACTAAGGCGGGTCCTTCAGAAGCCAGATGGCTCGGAGAGGTTGCTAAAGTAGACTATGGAGCTCAGTGAGTTCAACATAACATACCTGCCCAGGTTTCACGGGTAACCTTTTCTTAGCACAGAAAGGGAACACCGTGTGGTAATAGTCTGCTCCGCTGGACTACCTTCTGCCTTTTCTCGGTCGTTTCGGGACGAAAGTAAATTTAATCACAATTTAAAGAAAGCTTGCAACATGAAATTGAAATGCATTGAAATAAACTTGATCATTAAATGCTAAAAAGCTAAATATTACAATAGATGAAATCAGGAAATTACAATGGCTAGTGCATGTGGCCAATATTAGTAAGTTTAAAAATGTTTGAAAGACCAATACCTCATATAATAGATTTCGGAACAAAAACCTAAATGACGGGAGTAGACGTCTTTTGGCTGAAGAATCATACTAAAATTTTATAATTTCTATCTATTTAAATAAATTATTTATAATGATAGGATCAGGGGGCTTAAGCAAAGCTGCAGTCTGTGACATTCTCCCCCATTTGTTTTGGCAATGTCCTCGGAGCCATTGAGTATTCTTCTCGCTGTTGCATCCACTCCATTTGACCAAGTACTCTTGAAGATATTTTCTAGAAGCTCGAGTAGTTTGGTAGCCAAGAATCTTTTCAACAACCTTCATTTCTGATTGTTTCACTTTAAGCACTGGTTGCTTCAAATCTGCACACTTTTTGTACTGTTTCTGATCGGTATTTACAGTTTGGAGGAGTAACGGTTGCTGGCTAGTAGTAATTTCAAAAGGACTCTCTTTGGGAGAAGAGCTCTTTTGAACATTGAAACACATTTGAGCCACATCCGAAACTTTCACCCGAATTTCGTACGAAGTAGGGGTAAAGTGCTGAAAATAGTCTCCCAGTATAGAATTGAACTACTCTATCTGTCCGTTTGATCTTCGATGAATACTAGAGTTCATGCTCAAAGTTGAACCAAGAAGTTTGAACAATTCGGTCCAAAATATGCCAATAAATCGAGAATCTCGATCATTGACGATAGGCAGTCCCCAATATTTGACAATATGCTTAAAGAAGAGTTGAGCTGTCTCTTCGGCTGATACATACTTGGGCGTTGTGGTGAAAGTTGCATCTTTATATAATCGATCCACCCCGATGATTATTGTGCCAAAGTCTCCAACTCTTGGCAATCCACCAATGTAGTCCATCGATCCACTCTCGACTGATCTATTCGGGATAGAAGGGGGCTTTAGTAAGCCTACCTTTTTCCGATAATCTGTCACATCTAGCTGACGAACAAGATAAGTTTTCCCATAACTTACAATGTCATCCCACCTTTGAGGCCAGTAGTCTGTATGTTGTGGTAGTACGGAAGTGTGGTCCACGATAGTTACACTTCTCAACACTTTTCCCTTTTGTTTCCGAAGCTCTTCAAGCTCCGGCTGATCCATACGGTATAGTACCTTGATGGGAGGTTTGGCACCCGGAACAAGTCCAATCTCGCGACCAATTGCCCTCCTTGTTGGTAATTTATTTGGTAACACATCCAACATGATGTCTTCGAAGTCCTTAAACCCGTTGATAGGTTTTGGAATAGAGCCGATTGTCTCTTCGATTTCCTCTACTCGAAGAGAGCACAAAAATGAGGGTCCATTCCTCTTGAAACCCTTACTATACTGCATGGCCGAGATGCCTTTCTCGCCAGTTCTCCCAACCTGTGTGGGAATAATGACTGGTTTGCTACCCATCATTATTAATGAGTCAGAATGTGACAACACTGCTGTCTTTGTATCCCGAAGATATTCCAATCCGAGAATGAGCTTGAAATCATCCATCTGAACTAACGAAAAATTTGTCCTTCCTTCAAACGGACCTATTTTGATCGGCACAGATTTTGCTATTCCCGCTATTGGTTGAGCAGTGGAGTTGATCGCTTTGACCTTCTCCTTACCTCTTTCCAGAACAAGTCCGAGCCGATCTACTTCGGAACTTACGAGGTAGTTGTGCGTGGCACTGGTGTCCACCATATCCCTGATTGGCTTTCCATTGATCTTTACACCAATGTACATTAGGCCTTTAGCCTTGCAAATGTGAGCACTTGATTCTTCAATCTTTGGCTCTCTAGAGGGAGTTGTATCCTTTTTAGTAACTCGGTGCGATAGTGTATTGTATCAATGTGAGAATGCACCAATTACATCCTCATCTCCTTCGAAGTCGGCATCGCCATGGCATCTAGCTCGTGGGGTATTTTGTTTGAAACTCGAGCCACCAATTGTTAGTTGACAGTATGCATTCACCATCCGTTTCTGAGGACACTCTGCAACCCAATGAGGTCCTTCACATAGAAAGCACTTCAATTTAGGAACGACATCAGATCTGCCCTCCTTTACTTTTCCACGATTCCAGTCATGACTAGTACTGCCGTTATAGTTTCCATAACGGCTGTTTTGATAGTTTACCTGTGAGTTACTCTGGTGGCTGCCTTGATAGGGTCCTCCCCTATTTTGAGAGTAACGCTCTCTCCCATTTGAGTTCGAGTTGGGTCTGGAAGGTCTCCTTCCACCTTAGACGAGATGACTATTTCCCGAAGGTCTATCCTCTCTCGATTCCGGTTGACAGTCACTCACGCATTCAGCAGTTCTCATAGCTGAGTTCAAATCAGTGACCTTCTGTCTCTGAAGTTCCGTGCGTGTCCAAGGTTTCAACCCTTCCATGAAAGTGAATAGCTTATCCTTTTCCGACATATCTCGAATGTTTAGCATATGTCCTAAAAAGGCCTTCACATACTCCCTGATGGAGCTTGTGTGTTTTAGTTCTCGTAAGGCCCTACGTGTCTCGTATTCCACATTTTCTGGGAAAAACTGAGATCTGATAGCTTCCTTGAGAAGATCCCAAGAATCAATTCGGACCTTGTTGGTCTGAATATCAATGTACTTCATTTGCCACCATAGCTTTGCATCTCCACCTAGATACATGGTAGCAGTTGTGACCTTTCTCGCTTCGTCCTTGATCGAAGCCGCAAGAAAGTATTGTTCCATATCGAACAAGAACTTCTCAACTTTTTTAGCATCGCGTACATCTCCGTAGATACACGGTTCTGGAATTCTGAACCTATGCACCGGCTCTTGTGCGATGGCTTGCCTGTTGCCAATCACACGTTGAAGAACTAGTAACTGAGTTCTCAACGCTCCCATTTTACCCTGCAAAGCAGGTAAGATATCAACAGTTTCAGTGATAGCTGCGTAAGCCTCTTGGATTTCATCCTATTGGATACGTAATTCTCGAATTTTCATCTCTGCCACATCGACCTTTTCTCCGAGGTTCTCCATAGCAAAACACAACCTAGTGTTTGTCACCTCAAGCGCCTCCAAACGCTATCTGGTGTTCCTCTTTTGAACATCTACCACCTCCATGGTGTTCAAGAAATTTGAATCAGTTTCTATAGCTTTCTTAACGAGATCTTGAGCCGCAGTTCTGATACCAACTTTCACGGGTAATCTTTTCTTAGTACAGAAATGGAACACCGTGCGGCAGTAGTCTGCTCCGCTAGACTACCTTCCGCCTTCTCTCGGTCGTTTCGGGATGAAAGTAAATTTGATGATAATTTAAAGAAAGCTTGCAACATGAAATTGAAACGTATTGAAATAAATTTGATCATTGATTGCTAGAAAGCTAAACTTATAATAGACGAAAGTAGGAAATTACAATGGCTAGTGCAGGGGGCGAACATTAATAAGTTTGAAAATATTTGAAAGATCAATACCCCCTATAACAGACTTCGGAACAAAAATCCAAATGACGGGAATAGACGTCTTTTGGCTGAAGAATCATACTAAAATTTTCTAATTTCTATCTATTTAAATAAATTATTTACAATGATAGAATCACGGGGCTTAAGCAATGATGCAGCCTGTGACACCAGGACGGTAATCAAGGGACAAGCCTTAGCTGATTTTGTCACGGAATTCACAAAGGCCCCTAAGGTCGAAGTGGATATGGTGCCAATAGAACCCCCCACTTGGAACCTCTTTATAGACGGTTCTTCCAGAGAGACAAGTTTCGGGGATGGCGTTGTTTTGGAAAACCCAGAGGGACATAAGCTTAATTGTGCAGTGAGACTGGGTTTTAAGGCTTCCAACAATGCATCTGAATATGAAGCTCTCTTGGCTGGACTTCGGTTGGCTAAGGAGTTGCAAGTAAAGAGATTGGTTATCAACAGTGATTCACAACTGGTGGTAAATCAGGTCAATGGAAAAACACATGGCGACATACTTGAAACTGGTTATGGATTTCCTTCCCAACTTTGAAAAGTTTGAATTAATGCAGGTACCACGCTATAAGAATACCTATGCGGATGCTTTGTCTAAATTGGCTAGCAACAAGGACTCAGAGCTACTCAAAATAGTACATATTGAACATCTTGTAGAACCCTCTATCAAGAAGATGGAAAAGCTGATGTGGATTGAAAGCACTCTACCATGGATGCATTCAATCTTGGCCTATTTGAAAGATCAGACCTTACCAGACAATCAGATCGAAGCACGATGACTTCATAGAAGAGTCGTACACTTCGTTTTGCGGAATGATATTTTGTATAAGAGAGGATTTTTACCCCCTCCTCAAATGCACATGAGGGGAAGATATAAACTATATTCTGAGAGAAGTTCATGAAGGTGTTTGTGGGAATCACTTCGGGGGACCAACCCTAGCCCACAAGATACTCAGGCAAGGATATTACTGGCCAACCTTGAAAATGGACGCAATAGAATTTGTACACAAATGCGACAAGTGTCGGCACTTCTCCAATGTGCAGAGGCAACCATCCTAAGAACTCATTGTTGTATCCAGTCCTTGGCCCTTCGCCAAATAGGGAATGGGCTTCATTGGTCCTCTACCTAAAAGAAGGGGAAGCATTTTCTTTACCATTGTTGCTATTGACTACTTCACAAAATGGGTGGAGGCGGAGCCGTTGCCTAAGATTACTGAGGAAAACACTTCAAAGTTCCTCTTGAAGAACATCATCTACAGGTTTGGTATACCTCATTCTTTAGTCTCAGACAATGGCAAACAGTTCGGCAACAGAAAGATCATGGACTTATGCGATGAGCTCGGGATTAGAAAGCATTTCTCTTCACCTCACCACCCTCAAGCCAATGGCTAGGTTGAAGCGTCAACAAAACTATCAAGCTCACACTGAAGAGGAAATTAGACGCTTCGAAAGGAGCCTGGGTTGATGAACTTCCCCAAGTCCTCTGGGCCATCAGAACTACTTGTAAAACTGAAACTGTGGAACCTTATTCTCAATGACTTATGGTGCCTAAGCAATGAGCCCTGTAGAGGTCGACGTTTCATCCCCTCATCGTATTCATTTCAATGAGGTGACGAACGATGACCTGAGAAGACTGGAACTCGAATTCTTTCAAGAAAAGAAAAACAACTCTCAAGCTAGACTTGCTTCTTACTAACGCAAGATGATGCGATACTATAATGCTAAGGTAAAGAGAAGGGCCTTTAGTGTCAATGACCTAACGCTCCGGAAGGTTTTCCCATCATCCAAGGATTCGGGCACATGAACCTTGGGACCAAATTGGGAAGGCCCAAAACGAAATGTCGAAGAAGTAAGACCTGGCACCTATAAAATTGAAGACTTAGAAGGAAAAATAATGCCTCACCCATGGAACATCGAACACCTGGAAGTATTATCAATATGAAGCTTTTAGCTATGTAAATATTGCAAATCAAATGAATGAACTGGTCTTCGCTTTCATTTCGTCTTAGTATAGTCACCTCTACCAAGGAAATCTGCCTAGTCAAAGGTGGTGCGGGTGCCATCTCTAATAAGGCAGGGAATTCACACATTTGATAGCCTTGCAGAGGTGCTAGCCTCCTTGAGGTCATCTATACCAAGGAAATCTGTATAGTCAGAAGTGGTGCGGGTGCCATCTCTAATAAAACAGCGAATTCACACATTTGACAGCCTTGCATAGGTGCTAACCTCCATGAAGTTATGATAGGAATGTAAAATATATATTTTTCCATCCTTATTTTATGCGCTCGTATATTTATTTTGTACCTAAATGTACTTAGTATTCTCATATTTTGATTTAGGTGGCAATTCTATGGATATTGCGTAATTTGGAAGAAATAGATCAAAATGGAAGAAAGTGAAAGTTCATGGACTAAAGTGCAAATATTTAAAAGTTGTATTGAACCTCATGATGAAGACTTGAGAGTGTTAGATCCCAATTGGATAAAGAAATGAGTCAAAGGAATGAAATATAGCCAAGACATTATCACATATCAACTTTCAAGCTGAAAAGTTTTGTGCCGATTTTCAGCCTTGTCTTGAGACTAGTTGTGGACATCTTATATGATCTAACTTGAAGATGGTATCTGAAGCAAAGTTGTAGCTCTTTGAGTTATCTTTCTAACGTATCTTGAATCGTCTCAATCGGACATCGAAAGAGAAAGTTATGATGAAAATACTGAAGCAGACGCAAAGTGGACAGATTTCTAGCGCTCAAGCGCTATCCTGTAGCACTCAAGCGTCGCGCGCGCGCCACAGATTTTAGGTTTTTATTGTTTGGGCCGCGAAAACTCCAGAAAAAGACTTCAACTTGGCCAGAACGTGTAAGGAAGTATAAATAGACCTAAAGAGGCAAAAACACAGGGGAGAACCTCTCCAACTTTATTCTTCTCTATTTTTCTCTTAGATTCGTGAATTGTAACTAAACTTTTACACTTGGTCGAAAGAGATTGAAGCCTCGGAACCACATATTGTGATATCTAAATGGTTTTTCTTAATTTAATTTATATTTTTGAGTATTGAATATTCTTATGCACTTATTTTCATGATTGTTATGTTTAATTGCTAGAAGGCCTACTAGTTTATTATTCGTTACAATCTACCGCTAAGTTAAATATCAAATCCGTAATTGTTTGATTCCTTTAACTTGTGAAACACTAGGATTTGATGATTTTCTGCGATAGAGGTTATTGAATCTTAAGAAGAATGTTTAAATATATTGAATGCAACCGCTGGTGTTTATGTTATCTAGTTCATCGATTTCTCTATTGTGTAAAGCTGTTATTAAATTGAATCTTGAGCGCTGGTCTGGGGTTATTTAATAATTATGGTTAATTAGAAAGCTGATTTCTAACTAACTAAAAATAAGGAGAGATAGGAAAATAATTCCAACGGTGAATATTCAAAATATGAATTAAATTATCCTTGCATCTATGATCAATTGTGGATTTTCGAAGGTGGATATCGAATTAGACCAAGGTTAGTCTTTTGATTGTTTTTGTTAATTTAGTTTTCATTGTTATTAATTGCGTTATTTACAATTGATTGCATATAAAAAAAACCCCCCCCAATCATTGTACGAAGCATCAACTATTAAATTACACACTCTTCGTGGGATCGACCCTTACTTCCACTACTACATTAGTTTTAGAGGTTTAAGGACTATTTTTGGGTGCCTACGACAGCACACCAAATTTTGGCGCCGTTGTCGGGGAGTGGTGTTAATTTATTTTTGTGCTTCTTTAGTTGTTTATTTTATTTTGAAAAAAAAATAAAAAAAATAAAAATTTTTAGGTTTTTAGGCAATTTATTGTTTTTAGGAATTTTAGCATAGAATTTTATTTATTTTTCTTATTCTAGTTTTTTTTTAACTTGTTTTTCATATTTTTTTTAGTTTCCTTGATAGTTTATGCCCATAACTCGATCTTCTACTCAAGAAACTTGATTGCAAATATGGCCGTCAATTCTCAACAATTTGGCACTAGACTCGACATATCATCTACACATGTTAATGAGGTAAATGTTTCGTCCATTGAACAAAAACTTGCGAGTCTAACTACTCTTATTTGTCAAATGGCTGTAGGTACTATGCAAACAGCAAAGACTTGTGGAATTTGTTCATTGGTAGGCCATCCAACCGATATGTGCCCAACAATTCAAGAAGAATTCATTGACCACGTAAATGCAGCCGGTAGTTTTCCTGGACAACCACAAAGGAATTATGATTCCTATTTAAACACGTACAATCAAGGATGGAGGGATCATCCAAATCTTAGTTATGGGAATCGACAAGTGAATCAATCTATGAATCAAAATTGACAGAATTTCCAGCAATATAATCAGCCATACTTTCCTAGACAACAACATGGCCAAACGTCTAACTCTAGTATATCTTTAGAAGATATTGTTAAATCTTTTGCCACTAACACTTTACAATTTCAATAGGAGAGAAGGGCTAGCATTCAAAGTTTGGAGAATCAAATGAGTCAAATGGCTAACGCGGTCAATAGGTTGGAGTCACAGAATATGGAAAAATTGACATCTCAAACAGTGATAAATCCAAAAGAAAATGTAAATGCAATCATGTTGAGAAGTGGAGTGGAGGTTGAAGCTCCAGTGAAGGTAACCCCTACATCATCGATAGAAAAAAATAAGGAATATATCACAGCAAAAAAGAGTGCTCCCAACGCTACTGAGGTAACTGGGCGTAAGTTTCCACCTCTTTCTGATTATAAACATGTACGACCTTTTCCTCAAGCTTTAGTAAGATCTAGGAAATATGAACGAGATCATGATGAGCTGCACGAAATTTTTAGTAAATGCGAGGTAAATATTCCACTTTTAGATATGTTTAAACAAGTGCCTCGTTATGCTAAATTTTTGAAACACTTGTGCACAAGTAAAAGGAAACAGAAATTGAAGGGGATTGAAAGGGTAAAAGTTTGAGAACATGTATCTGCAATAATTCAAAAGAAACTTCCTGCAAAGTGCACGGATCTAGGTATGTTCACTATCCCTTGCATGATAGGCAATACTAAGTTTGAGAAGGTCATGTTAGATTTCGGAGCATCTATTAATGTCATGCCATATTCTATATACACTTTCTTGAAATTAGGACATTTAATTGACACTAGTGTGATAATTCAACTAGCTGATAAATCTAATGCCTATCCTAAGGGGGTAGTTAATGATGTTCTCGTGAAAGTTAATAAGTTAGTTTTTCCTACTGATTTTTATGTGCTTGACATGGACAGTAGTAATCAAACTTTCCCTATTTTGTTAGGAAGACCATTCTTAAGGACATTCAAAACGAAAATGGACTTTCATATTGACACACTAACCATGGAATTTGATGATAAAGCTATTACACTTCATATCTATGATTTCATGAAACATCCGTGTAATAATAACCATGTTCATTTTATTGATGTGATTGATCATTTAGCACAGGATGTTTTAGAATCTGTTGTTAAAAATGAATGAGAAGCTATCAATATTGAGCATCTTAGTAGTGGTGGCAATGGGCCGAGCCGAGCCGAGCCGGCTCGGCCCATGCCAAGACGAGCTCGGCTCGTGGGATTTTGGGCGAACTCGCCCAAACGAGCTGAGCGCTCGGCTCGGCTCGGCTCGTTTTTTTTAAAAAAATACACATAACACACTAGTTTAATTGTAAAAGATATATATATACACATTTTGTGATTAATTTCTAAATATACATTTTCAAAAAAATTTATAATTTTTTAAAAAATAAGAACAAAAATTGTTTTGTTAAGTTACTAAGTTACTTGAGTAATAATGTAATATGTTTTTTGTTTACCATTTTATACTTCAACTTAAAAATAATATATATGTAAAGTATAAACACATTTTATAAACCATTTTTTAAATATACATTTTTCAAAACATTTTTATTTTTTATAAATAAAAAAATAAAGATAGACCCTCCTCCTTTATCCGGGCTTGGGACCGACTATTTCAATTTTTAGTAGGCGGAGTTAAAAATTGTACACGAACAACTTGTTATGTGTACAATTTTTTTAAAAATATTATAAATGTATGAAAATTAAATTTTGTGATGATTATGGTGAAATTAAATATCACTTACTTGGTTACAGGCAATTTCGGCATATTTATCTTGAATTCGATAACTAGCGTCTTCCCAATCTTTCACGCACATTAACGCTTCCAAAATATCTTCTTTGAGTCGACTCCTGACCTCAGAGAGAACCCTCTTCCCTGCACTAAAAGCAGACTCCGAAGCTACAGTGCTAACAGGAGGTGTTAGTAGATCTTTTGCCATTGCAGAAACTACTGGCCATCGACGTTCATTATCTCGCCAAAATTTAATTACCTCTTCTGAATTTTTCTTAACTTCTTTGTTAGTAGGCAAAGTATGACGAAAGTAATCGATTAATTCAAATGGCAACGCATTTGGACTATTACTCGAAGTTTGAGTACATGTAGTGGATGACAAACTACTACTACTACCACCAGATGAACCACATGCATATGCAAATGAATTAAATCTATATGGCATGCTTTCGAATAAATCTAAAATTACATCGTCGTCATCCGTTGGATTAGTGGGAGGAGTAGATGTAGGTACGCGAGTAATATGTGTACCCATTCGTGAAGCATATAATTCGTACATTTCACGTAATGTTTCTTCCAAATTCCTATAAGTAATAGGTATACTAAAAGTTAAAGAATTTGAAATTTTATCAATTACAAATTTAGTACCCGATAAATTATATCGGGGGTCCATGACGCATGCTAAAGGAAATAACATATGTAATTCTTCCCAATATTTTCTGAATTTTAATTCCATGGAATATATAACTGCATGAAAATCGGGGTCATTTTGAAATCTTTTAAAAGTCTTAGCAATTGCATAAAGACGTTCAAGAACCATACAACTTGTAGGATAATAAACGCCAGACAATATATTTGTAGAATCATAAAATGTGGACAAAAAATGTTTTATTTTAAGAACTATATTCCAATCGGTTTCATTCAAAATAGTTTCGTCTTCATCTCTAACATGCCTATTGTTATAAAATTCAGTAATTAAATGTTCGAAATCTTCACATGATTTTAATAATAAGTAAGTGGAATTCCATTTATGGCCTACGTCAGTAATAAATGTTTTTGTATTTGTCATTTCATTTTCTGAACAAAATTATTCAAATGCTTGTTTTCGACTAGGTGTAATCGTGATATATATAAGTGCACTCCTAATTCGGTCAATTTCATTCTTAACATGTTTTAAACCGTCTTGTACTACTAAATTAAAAATATGACATACACATCGAATATGAAATAAATAACCACCAAAATCGGGTTGAAGTACTCTATGCAATTTATCGATAACAACTTTATTTACGGTAGCATTGTCGAAAGTAAAAGAACGAATTTTGCTCTCGCATTTATACTCTTTAACTATATTTATGATAGCATTAAATATAGTTTGGGCATTGTGCGGGTACTCAACAATTTTAAAAGCAGTAATTTTTTTATGCATAACCCAAAGTGGGTCTATATAGTGTGCAGTTGCAGCAACGTAACCTCTCTTATTAATCCCTTCCCACATATCAGAAGTTAAAGTATCACACCCCCATATTTCTCTAAATAATTTATCAATAGTTGTTTTGCATGAAGAAAATATTTAATTGTATCAGCACGGAGAGTATTTCGACTTACCCCAACGTACCTCGGCTGAAGATATGTTTTGACGTAGTTCACGAAATGTTGGTTGTCCGCTATTGCTAGTGGCAACTCAGACGCGGCAACAAACTTCACCATTCCCGTTCGAGCTTCCTCCTCTGAATACATCCATGTAGAAAGTGGCGTAGTACCACTGGCGCCTGGAGAACCAAACTGTAGTTGAGTTTGACCAGCTGGAAGAAACCCATGTTTGGTCACACATGCTTTGTAGTGACGATTGAGGTGGGTAGTTCCATTGCCTCTTTGCCATGCCAGTCGTTGTTGGCAGTATTTACATACTGCTTTCGTTTCGAGGATTCCATCGACCAAACGACCGGTTTGAACCAATTTAAAATGGTCCCAACATTTTGCCTTGTCTTCCCCCTTTCTTTTCCCTCTTGCATCGAGAATATTTGACGTAGGCTCTTCATCTTGTTCCAAATCAATTGGAACACTAGGATCAACATCAACGTCATCCAAATCAATTGGACGACTACCTTCATGAACGTCGTAATCTTCAATATTTTCTGGAATTGGTAATTTATTGAGACCGGAGAATTCATTCCCAAATTGATTTTGGGCAGGTGTTTGTGTTTCGTTCTCCATACCGAACAAATTTTCAACAAATGATCGTGAATCCATTTGTTAAGAATAATAGAAATTGAATATAGAAATGTAGAAGATGATTATAGAATGAATGAATGATATTGTTGATAAATAAATGGAGATTTGATAATGTAAATTGTATAGAGTAGAGAATGAGAGAATATAGATTGATATTGGTGGAAAAAAAGTTTGATTTAGGTGGGTATTTATAGAAAAAAAAATTCGAGGACCAAAACGGTCACTGAATTTGTCTTTTTAATTTTTTTTTTAAATAATTCGTGGAGGAGCCACGAGCCGAGCGGCTCGTGGCTCGTAAATTTTTTTTATATATATATATTACCCACGAGCCGGCTCGTCACCCGTTTGGGCGAGCTCGGCTCGTGCTCGAGCTCGTTTTTTTACGAGCCCGAGCGGCTCGTGGACGTGAACAGTACGAGCCGAGCGGGCGAGCCGACGAGCTGCTCGGCTCAATTGCCACCTCTACATCTTAGGAAGGAAAAAGAAGAGCTGACTTTAAACACTAAGTTACAAGAAACTGTTGCAATATTGAATAATCTTCCAAAGCTACAGCATTCAGGTAATAGTTCTTGTTTTGTATTACCAATTTCTAATGAGAAACCTCTACTTTCTGTTTTGCAAACTCTCATTTCGGATTTGAAGCCTTACCTCAGTCACTACAAGTATACATTCCATGGAGGTGGAGTAACAATCCTAGTTATCATTCCCAATGGACTTGGTGCACTGCAAGGAAGATCGAAGCCAACCATTATAGACCCAGGGCTGAATAAGGAAACATTAAGTCGAGCCAAAGACAATAAACAAATGCGCTGCTTGGGAGGCAACCCAATGGGAGTTTGTTCCTTTATCTTTTTATTTTTCACATTCCATTTTTTTATTTTAGTTATATTTGTCTTTTTCTTTACATTGGACCTTATATTGGGGACAATATAAGTTTTAAGTATGGGGGAGTGATTTAGATTTAGGTGGCATTTAGATTGAGTGAGTTAATTTTGAAAAAAAAAATTGCATGATTTTATAAGAAGAAGGGTTGAGATTAAAAGATTTTTTGTTGTATATGCTATTTGCTAGAATTAGTTAGACTTTTGAAGAACTCATAACATGATTGAATGAATGATCCTCCAATTTAGAGTTGATTAGTGGAGTTATTTTCTTTGATGATGGTAGTAACTAAATTCTGTAGACAAAAGTCAGTGAGATTTTTTAGCCTTTAGACTGATACACCCATAACAGTCTCATTATTTCTTTTCATATGTGATATTCTTTCATGGTTTTGTTTCTCTAGAACTTGTCTTGATTCTGTTCAAGATCACATTGATACATGCATGCACGAACATGATTAAGGCCATTTTGTTACATAAATGAGCTTCATTAGCCAAATAGTCGACCCTGTAATTGAATTTTCCATTGTTGAGCCCATTTGAGCCTTATTGCATTTTCTTTGTATAAACTCACATTACAATCTTTAAACTGGAAAAAACAATATCTTTACCCAAGCCTTAGAGCTAGTGGAGTATCATTGAATATCATAAGAAGTGTGGGTATGCAAGAAAATAAGTGTAGGGGTATCAAGATTTATGGCAGTGCTATTATTGGTAAATTGGAACAAATTTTCTATGTCAATTCAGGGAGTTCCAATATTGGTGTATAATTTGGAGTTTACGTTGTGCAAGAAAAACACAAGAAAAATGAATGATTGAAGAAAAAAGAAAAAAAAAATAAATGATGAAGGAGAGTGATTTTAATGTGAAAAAGATCTATATTCATAACTCTTCCTACATCTCAAAAGGAGTTCGATTTGTGTGGGATAGATGCAAAAATGATGAAGCTATCATGTGGAGTGCTTGGTTTACATGTTTTATGTATATGTTTGAGCTAAGTCTTTTTATCTTTACTCCACTAGTTTCGATGGCTCTTGAGTCACATACCCAAATATTTCCCACCTTGACCATAAGTCACATTACAAACTTTGAAAAGTTTTTATGATTCTTATAAAGCATGTAAGTGGTGACGAATGAGAAGATATGCAAGCATATGGTATAACATCTCCATTGGAATGAATTTGAGCGAAACACTTACCCTTTTAAACACATGAGAGTTGAGTGCTTATATCCGTGAGGGTCTACATGTTTAGTTTACTCCATCTTCATATGAACATACTCGCTAATTGATAATGAGTTGTGTGGGGTTTATTCATGATATTTTATGTGTTTTGAAAAAAGTTTGATGGTTCTATATTCTTGGCATTATGACCTGGTGTTTTTGGGGAATCAAATTTGAGTTTTGCCCAAGGACGAGCAAAAGCTAAGTGTGGGGGAATTTGATAGGAATGTAAAATATATATTTTTCCCTCCTTATTTTATGCGCTCGTATGTTTATTTTGTACCTAAATGTACTTAGTATTCTCATATTTTGCTTTAGGTGGCAATTCTATGGATATTGCGTAATTTGGAAGAAATAGATCAAAATAGATCAAAATGGAAGAAAGTGAAAGTTCAGGGACTAAAGTGCAAATATTTAAAAGTTGTATCGAATCTCATGATAAAGACTTGAGAGTGTTAGAGCCCAATTGGATAAAGAAATGAGTCAAAGGGATGAAATATAGCCAAGACATTATCACATATCAACTTTCAAGCTGAAAAGTTTTGTGCCGATTTTCAGCCTTGTCTTGAGACTAGTTGTTGACATCTTATATGATCTAACTCGAAGATGGTATCTGAAGAAAAGTTGTAGCCCTTTGAGTTATCGTTCTAACGCATCTTGAATCGTCTCAATCGGACATCGAAAGAGAAAGTTATGATGAAAATACCGAAGCAGACGCAAAGTGGACAGATTTCTAGTGCTCAAGCGCTATCCTGTAGCGCTCAAGCGCCGCGCGCCGCCACAGATTTTAGGTTTTTATTGTTTGGGCCGCGAAAACTCCAGAAAAAGACTTCAACTTGGCCAAGAACGTGTAAGGAAGTATAAATAGACCTAAGGAGGCAAAAACACAGGGGAGAACCTCTCCAACTTTATTCTTCTCTATTTTTCTCTTAGATTCATGAATTGTAACTAAACTTTTATACTTGGTCGAAAGAGATTGAAGCCTTGGAACCACATATTGTGAGATCTAAATTATTTTTCTTAATTTAATTTATGTTTTTGAGTATTGAATATTCTTCTGCACTTATTTTCATGATTGTTATATTTAATTGCTAGGAGGCCTACTAGTTTATTATTCGTTACAATCTACCGCTAAATTAAATATCAAATCTGTAATTGTTTGATACCTTTAACTTATGAAGCGCTAGGATTTGATGATTTTCTGCGATAGAGGTTATTGAATCTTAAGAATAATGTTTAAATAAATTGAATGCAACTGCTGATGTTTGTGTTATCTAGTTCATCGATTTCTCTATTGTGTAAAGCTGTTATTAAATTGAATCTTGAGCGCTGGTCTGGGGTTATTTAATAATTAGGATTAATTAGAACGTTGATTTCTAACTAACTAAAAATAAGGAGAGATAAGGAAAATAATTCCAACGGTGAATATTCAAAATATGAATTAAATTATCCTTGCATCTATGATCAATTGTGGATTTTCGAAGGTGGATATCGAATTAGACCAAGGTTAGTCTTTTGATTGTTTTTGTTAATTTAGTTTTCATTGTTATTAATTGCGTTATTTACAATTGATTGCATATAAACCCCCCCAATCATTGTACGGAGCATCAACTATTAAATTACACACTCTTCGTGTGATCGACCCTTACTTCCACTACTACATTAGTTTTAGAGGTTCAAGGACTATTTTTGGGTGCCTACGACAGCACACCAAGTTACCTCTACTAAGGAAATCTGCCTAGTCAGAGGTGGTGCGGGTGCCACCTCAAATAAGGCATTGATTTCACACATTTGACAGCTTTGCAGAGGTGCTAGCCTCCATGAGGTCACCAAGTGATGCGGGTGCCATCTCTAATATGGCAGCGAATTCACACATTTGACAGCATTGCAGAGGTGCTAAACTCCACGAGGTCACCTTTACTAGGGAAATCTGCCTAGTCAGATGTATTGCGGGTGCCATCTCTGTTAAGGTGGGACGTGTCCACACTACACATTCTCATACAGGTTACCCTTGTTTATTGTATTCTTCCATTTTCTTAGATGGTTAAGATTAGCCGATGCGATTACACTTGTTACTCATTGGCTTCTTCCATTTTCTTAGATGGTTAAGATTAGCTGATGCAATTACACTTATTGTTCATTGGCTTCTTCCATTTTTCTTAGATGGTTAAGATTAATTGATGCAATTATACTTGTTGTTCATTGGCTTCTTCCATTTTCTTAAATGGTTAAGATTAACCGATGCAGTTACACTTGTTGTTCATTGGCTTCTTCCATTTTCTTAAGTGGTTGAGATTAGCCGATACGAGTGCACATCCTACCTATTAACTTCTTTCATTTCTTTTAAGTGTTAACTTTGGCCAATGCGATTGTCTAATTAGGTGAAGTGATTGCTTTGTGCAAACAATAAAAAGCGACAATACTTGATAAAAAGTAAAGGTTTCATTCAATACAAATCAGGCCGAGGCCATTACAAGGAAAGAAGAGAAAGTACAAAAGCAACTAATCTACATTTACAATTGCCCCTGCTCCAACCTCTTCTTAAAGGGCCTCCTCATCTTCTTCCATCACTAGTCGACCCCCAATATAGCCGCCGAGCTCTTCTTCCAAGAAGGCTATGTCCAACTCCGGATGCCTTTCTCGCTGATGAGACATAATCTCCTTGGCGCTCCACGAGGCTCAGTAGCGGCGAAGTTATCGTAGTCATTCATTTTGTTGAAGTTGTACTTATACTCATGAACCGTCGCCTCGCCGCCGCCTTCGCTTCGACCTTCAAAGATTCGATCTCTTCTGCTTGGGCCCCAAAAAGCATCCTTAGTTCAGGTTTTTGCTTATTGGCCTCTACCAGAGCCTCCGAGGCGATCCTCTGGTGGTTATTGGCCTAGTCTACTCATTTTGTTAGAGCCGCCACCTAGGAAACCGATTCATGCAGCTCGTTCTTGAGTCGATTTACTTGTATTTCTGCTGAATTCATTTTGGTGGTGGCCATGATCTACTTCTCCTCAGCCTCTTTCTTGGCCTCGGCCACTTCCGTCTCCAAGTTAGATGAGGCCTCCAGCCTTGCCTCCAATTCTTCATTCTTCTTGCGAAGGCCTCGAACCAGGTCTTCCACCGCATCGCTCATACTTAGAGCTCTGGCCACACATGCATTATTAGCTGCTAGAAGGTCCTCAATCTTGCACGAAGTAATGTGGTTCTGCCACTCCTCTGTCCAATACTTACTATAAACCTTGGCAGCAGAGGGGGTCTCTGGTGGCAGCATTTCCAGTACGGCTTCAGAGAGGTCCTCATCCTTGCTCCCGAGAAAATTGGTTACTTTACCCTGAGTCGGAGCATTCGCTGGCCTCTTCAACCTCTTCTTGGCAAGCCCCTCATCCAGGTAGGCAGTAATGGGCACAATGGCCTTCGGGATCGCAAAAGGGGCCACCACGATCACCCTGACGGTTGGAGGATGAGCCCTCACTGTAGACGTATAAGCAGAAACCTTTGTTGGGTCGGCTTTTTTCCTCTTCACGGGGAAGGCCCCTTCCTCCACTTCGTCCTCCTCAACGAGTTGTTGGGCCCTGCTGAGGGAAAGTAACCTCTCTAACTGCTTCTTGTAAGCAGCTAAAGAAGTCTTCAACATCTTGGCTTCCGTCACGCTTCGACAGATCGTGGCAAAGTCCGACTTCAGCAGTTTCTTTTTGTCAAAGTTTTCTGCAAAAGGAAAAATAGCTAAGTATTTTCAAAAGGGAGAAAGTGTTTGAGAACTCGAGGTGAAATCCTTACCTTGACTCGTCATTAAGTCGTGAAGTGTGAAGAAAGTATTCTTGTCAATTAGCTGGTTGTAGCTCTTCTATGGATGAGGCGTCTGATAGATCTGACTAATGGTGTCCCACTTCTCCTCGGATATCTCACACCTTGGAAGAAAGCCTACAAATGACATAAATTTTAAACCATAATAAAAAATTACTCAAAGAAAATCAACTCGAGAAATAAATTTACTATTAGTGGAGGTGAGGACAGTAAGAGGCCACATGTGGTCATTCTCCATGATGACCTACCTCTCGGCTACCCAAAATCAGGAACACTTCCACCCTTAAACGAGGGTGGGCAGCCCGACTATGAACGGGGAGTGGGACCCCCAAGGAGCCAAGTAATACCAGCTTTTACTTTCCCTCTCCCTCGGCTACTCACTTCGGTAAGAAAAGGGAATGGAACACACAAAATGGCATGTCCACCCTGATGTTGGCCCCGACACAGCATCTATGATCCCACCATTTGAGGCCATGAGTTCGGATTGAATTAGGTCGGGGCCAGCCCATAAGATCGCAGCCCTAGCCTAAAGAATGGGTGGAAAGGAAGCCTAAGTCTGGCCCTGAATAAATTCTCACTCACTGCCATACACCTCAGCCTCGGATAGCAAGCCCTCTAACTCGGGTAAGGCAAAATTATCCGATAGCCTAAAAACTGTCCTACACTATCCAGTTCTCTCCCCGCTTCGACTATCACACGATTTTGCTTATTAGCCCCGTTCAAAAGGAGTATCGACGTATTCTACCCTAGCCCTAGCCTCGGACGCTTATCCCTATATATTTTTGCTTGGCAATTAAACTAGAGTCCTTCACTATATAAATATCTGTACATGGACTTGCAGGACTATTGTTTCGGGTCTATATAGGCTCGTCACCTTGCTAGCCACGTGTCCAGGGAATTGATCCCCATTACGCCACGTGGGAGACGAGATGACTACGCTTAAGATGAACCTACATAGGTCTGAAGTGATCTTCATTACATCAAGTGGTGGATGAGGCGACCGCACAGGATGACCTGAAGCTCTTGTCCGAAGGGAGAACTGAGCTCATATGTGAATTATAGCTGATGCAAAGGCCCGCACTCCACATTTAAAAAATTACACGGACTTGCCACACCTCCATTAACGTTGTAGTAACTCTCATCAGAGTTGCCAATCCCCATCGCTTCGCGTAATCCAGAACTCAAAGTTGCAGCAACTCCCATCGGAGCTGCCAACCCCCATCGCTTCGTCTAATCTAGAACTCAACGTTGAAGCAACTCCCATCGGAGTTGCCAACCCCCATCTCTTCGCCTTATCCAGAACTCAACGTTGCAGTAACTCCCATCAGAGTTACCAACCCCCATCAAAGTTACCAACCCCCATCGCTTCGGCCAGAATAGAACTCAACATTGCAGCAACTCCCTTCAGAGTTGCCAACTCTGATCACTTGGCCGATCATAATTCAAACCCTGCAACTCCCCAAAAGTACCAGCCCATATCGCATTGTCTGCACAAGATCTTAACGCTACAACGACCTTCACCACGAAGCAAAAACCCTAATCGCTTCATTTGTACCAAGGAGAATAATGTGAATGTCTAGTTCTCTCCCTGCTTCGACTATCATGCGGTTTTGCTTCTTAGCCCCGTTCAGTAGGAGTACCGAACGTATGCTACCCTAGCCTTGGATGCTCATCCCTGCGCGTTTTTGCTCAACAATCAAACTAAAGTCCTTGTACTAAATAAATATCCGTACATGAACTTGCGGGACTATTGTTACGAGTTTGTATAGGCCCTTTATGTTGCCCGCCACGTGTCCAGGGAATTGATCCCTATTACTCCATGTGGAAGACGAGGTGCGCTTAAGATGAACCTACATAGGTCCAAAGTGATCTCCATCACATCAAGTGGTGGACTAGGAGACCGTAGAGGATAAACTGAAGCTCTTGTCCGAAGGGAGAACCGAGCTCATCTGCGAATTATAGCGGCTGCAAAGGCCCGCACTCCACATCTACAAAATAGCACAGACCTGCCACACCTCACTTCTGCATATATCTTTTATACAAAGATCTCTAGTCAAATTTCTGATTGATTGATGGGACGTACATTAGAACTCAGACGGTCAAATCAACTGCCTTTGTTAGAACCTTCAATGCGCGCCAACCTACGGATTGTCTGATTGATACCTATGATGGGATGACCCATCAAGATCTGATGCCACGTGTTTCCCTATCCAATAGTTCTCCTCTTCTTTTCTCTAGCATAAATACTCTTACACTATTCTAAAAAAGGGGATTCGGATCTTGGAAGCCTAGTCTTTTTCACTATATTTGCACTCTCTCTATCAACCACGTCCCGGTGATCACTTCACCATCGAGCGCCACTTTCTTGTTATTTGGGATACCGACTTGACCGTCGGAGTGATCATGGCCGCTTTTACCTACACCGGAAAAGGCCACGATTGACTAAGGACGTGCTATCATGCGCAGTGAGGAGCATACGTGAAGACCTATTATGTTGGCCACGTGTCAGAACCATTTTTTGAAGTCAACACAAATAATTACTCTTTCTTTCAACATTTCTTCCCTTCGAAATTAAATATTTTTCAATTCCCTTCGATAATCATTTTTGTGTTTAGTTAAAAATCATGATTCAGATTTTACATTTAGCGAATTTCTCATGCTTCTTTGAGATTCTTGATCATGAACAATTACGATTTTATGTTCTACTTTGTGAATTTTGATTCAGCACGATCTTTCCACACAATTTATATATGTTTAAGCGAGCTTGATGTATCCATTAAATATAAATTGACCAATTAGTTAATTAATTTTTGCCCATTAATATAAATGATCCAATTTATTAATTCTAAAAATGTCCCACACTTGTCATTAATTAATTTTTAATTTAATTTTTCTAGTTCTCCCGTTTCGTGTATGATCATCCGGTTATCGATCACTATTTTCGACGACGTGGATTATTATTTGATCTAATCAAAATAGGATAAATTAAAACTTCCCTTTACAATTTATCCTTAATTCATCTATATTAATTTATTCATATTTGTCATTCTCGATTGACATCTAACAATATGTCAGGACGATACATATGACAAAAAATATTATGTGCTGTAACAAAATCAAACTAGTTCGTTTACCGTGAAACTATAATCTCATCTACAAACCAGTCAATTAAAAGATATCGATTAATCAATCATATCTTTTGCTCCACTTTTAAATCAATAATCCTCGAAATTTTTTTGACTTATGAACTCACATTGATCAAGAATTTCAACATCAACTTAAGTGGAGGAAACACGTGTCATAATCTCTTACCATTTAACGGTGATGAATTCTCCATTGATCATTCATAACTTTCATATGATTCTTGTTATACTAGAATAATGTCATATTTGTGACTCTTGACAAAGCAACATTCAATATCAGCAAAGTATGACAGCTCTCGTATAAGGTATTATGATGATCTTAAGTCGAAGGGCAAATTTCACTATCAAATGTTATAGATTAACCATAGGCACCAAGATAGGCATCCTTGTAGAATCCATAGCGGGTCTCAATTGTTTTGTTTTCTTAAGAAAATATACACGCGTCCATTTAAATATCATTACATTTTAGTTTGTGAGATCAACTACTCATTTCATAAGAGAGAAATTCCACTCCTGATGATCAATCCATAATAATGATATATGTATCTAGTTATTAATTATGATCTCAGATAATTTAAGATTCAGTCATATGTAACTTGTATCTCATAAACGTAACTCCCTTTAATTAATAAGTTATCAAAACATGAATATACAGACTCTATTTATTTAATCTATCATAATAATAATTCTATTAAATAATAGGTCTACTATAAATAAAATGTATTCATCATATTAAAAACGTTTAATCCTAAAACTTATAACACTTGCACTGAATTCTGGTAAGGGATAAGTAGGCCATGGTCTTCAATGATGTACAATGATTTCTCGTTTTCATGTTTAAAAAGTCAAAAAATTCAAGCCAACCTATGCCTCCAACCTCACCGTCCCAGACCAAATAGGTGACTCGTGATCCTTAATAGTACTAAAAATAACCTTTTTTCTATCATAGTTAGGCAGACAAGAATTATGTTGGTTAAATAGTGGTGGGAAATTGACCAACAATCTCATTATCCCTACTATAAACAATCAAAAGGAAACAAACGGGTCAATATGGTTAAAAAACTTAAATGGTGGGGAATTTGTATTCTAATTTTCTAAATAATCAACACTTTCGCTGCCCATAGTTTTGATATGATTTATGTTGTATTCTAATTAATTAGTGGGCCCACATTAATTTACAGCCCTCTAAAAACACTGTAAGAGTAGTATTTTTGTTCCTAAAATGCCACATTGTACATGGGCGGACCCAAGGGGTCATGGGGGGCACGTGCCCCCAACTTTTGAAATCTAAATTTTAAAAAATCAAAGTTAACAATTAATTTTAATAACATATTTCATGAAATCTATAGTTGTTTTAACTTTTATGAAAATTTAATAAAAATTTGATTTTAATTTCCACAAAATTGGGGCAAAATCACAATAAATTTAAATTTCGAAAACATTATAATTTTAAAAATTCTCTGACGATTGTACGCTAATTGAATCTACGAATTGTTTATGTCATCTCAAAACTTATTTCGAGAACTATATTATGGGCATATCGAATAGTCCAAATAGAAATCGCAAATAATTAAAAATACGTTAAACGAGAGTTTTAAAAAAATGTCTAACTCGCATTTTTTTTTTTCAAAAAAATTCAATTACTTCATTAACATTTACTATTTTTGCGATACAAACTTCTCAATGCAATTTTCATCATTTTATTAGAAAACTTTATATGAAAAATGACATAAGATTTTTTCGAAATCTTACATTTGGAAAAGTCATATCCCATGTAAATTTTCGAATGCAAACTTATGTGGTATAAATTTTTTTGGATGTAAATTTTCAAGTGTAAATTTCTCCAGACTTCTTTGAAAGGTCGATTATTCCCCCTAACTTTTATATTATGCGACCGCCCATAACAATGTAGGAAATTGACCAACCCATTGTAAGGTTCAACATTTGTACTAACTAGTAGTTGGGGGAAGTAAAGGTAAAATAGATGCAATTGTTCGGCCGCTTTTGTTTCTCTGTTGCGTTTTGCTTATATTAATGGTATTTCTTTTCCTCTTACCTTTCTCATCTCCCTCTCTCTCTCTCAAAGAGACAGAGACATTATTATATGAATATGGTGCTTTGGGTGTTGAATAGCCCACGTTAAGGACCCCATCTCTTCATGGATTCCTTGCTAGTGCCTCAATTTTCACCCCTCGCATCTCATTGGTACTCGAATTACCCCCACCACATCCCACCCCTTTCATCTTTATGTATATGTATATGCATGTGTATCTGTATATGCATGACTCTCTTTATTATGTGTCTGGGACTGAAAAAATCTGTCTTTCAGGCTGAGAAACAACGGGCTTCTGGCGTAATGCGGGCATAGTTCTTTTGTTTTTGAAAGAATTGCTAGTCATGGATGCTTCTTCTTTGGAGGGTAAAAATTCTCTCTCTCTTCTGATTTTTTATTTTAAAATTTTGGTTTCTGGGTTCATTTTTCTATTAAACATTGAGCGTTTCGATACTTTCGATGAGAAAAATTTTGGATCTTTATATACAGATTTTGTGGATAATGGGTCATAAAATTCATCTTGATCTGTTTGTTAGACTTATTCCATGCGGGTTTTAGCTTTTTTTTTTTTAATGGATTTTGATTATTTTGTTTGATTAAACTGAGACAACCCACCCACGCGCATACACATTCACACACAGAGGCACAGTAAATTTTTGCTTGTCTTCAGCTTTATTATGCATTCATTGTAAGTAATTATGTCATAATTTATGCTTACCTAATTATTGTAAAGGATGCTTATAAGAAAGAAAAGAATGAACAATCAATATGCCAAAGAAATGCCAGCTGTTTTGCTGTATTTATTACTTTTCTCTCTCCAAAATGTGAAGAGTAGTTAACTAGATTGTTGAAATGTATTTTGTGTAAATTTTGGTGAAATTGATGCTTTCTTCTTAAAATATTGAATTGAAAATTCGTTGCGCACCTGTTGCGGAAGTTCAACATGGGGGCATCATGGAAGTCAAAGGTGAAGGTTGTGTTACTTCGATGTTTTTTCTTGAAATAGTTTATAATGGTTTACTTTATAGCACTTAATTGCTTCATCATATTCGTTCACTTAGTTTGAATAGGCTAATCTTTTTCAATATAGTTTGTTCCTTTCAACGTTTTTTCTTTTCTTGAATTTGGGGTTTTAAGCAAAGGCGTTGGTTGCAATATCCTGATTTATGTGCTCGGAAGAACTATTTTTTGGACATGAATTTGGAATTTCTTGCAATATTTGTTCTGTTACTTTTATTTCTATTACCCTTGATCCTTCTTTCTTTTCTTATGGTGACTGCTCGGTGATCAAGGCATCATGTATCGTATTAAGAGAGATTCCACTTGCAGTCTAGATCAAAACCTTTCAGATTATAAGCATTTGCTAAGTAAATGGTCCAGTTTACTCGTAGTTGAATGCGCCAACTCAATGAAAAAAACTAGAAGTCTGCATTGACAATTGCGTCTCACCAGTATTTGTATCTTTTCTCCTTGTGGGTTTCAACTAATGATTAATGATAGCATTATGTGTTCTATTAAAGAGACCAGACAGCTGTTAACTAAAGCATTTTTGGCTCCAGAGTTGGTATTTGATCCATCGAAGTGCAGTAAGTTGAGTATGGAGCAAAAGAGAGTAGTAGTCTATGAGTTGTCTGAGTGGTCAGATGGTGCAGGAGATATTCTACAAGCATGGAGCCGTCAAGATATCTTGCAAATCCTCTGTGCAGAGCTCGGGAAAGAAAGGAAGTATACCGGCTTAACAAAGTTAAAGATAATCGAGCATCTTTTGAAAGTCGTGTCTGACAAGAAATCCCTGGAGCGAGGAACTGAAAATCTCCCCGAAACACGGCCTCTATTAGACAATGGTGAAAGGACTCCCAAACGGCATAGGAAATCTGATAATCCGAATCACTTGCTTTCTGCAGCAAATACTGATGCATCTAACATTGCTGATGGTGATTTAATTAATATCACATACTGCAAAAATTCAGCTTGTAAAGCTAAACTGAATCGTGAAGATGTGTTTTGCAAAAGGTGTTCGTGCTGCATTTGTCTACAGTATGATGACAACAAGGACCCGAGCCTGTGGTTAATTTGCAGCTCAGACCCTCCATTTCAAGGCAAGTCATGTGGCATGTCATGTCACCTTGAATGTGCCCTGCGGCACGAAAAATCTGGCATCACGAATAGTAGGCAGGATAAGGGACTTGATGGGAACTTTTGTTGTGTATATTGTGGGAAGGTGAATGATTTGCTCAGGTATATGTCAGGTCTTGGTTCTTTCTTTTTATTATTATTCATTTCCGTGTTTTGTATTGTACTATAACTGCAAAATTACAAAACTTGGATTGCATTGCTTTTCTGTAAGCACTCATCCTTTTTTTGTTTACTCTGTTTTATCTTGTATAAAATGAGGAATCAAAATAATTCTATGAACTTTTTCATCTTATAAAAAAGTACTATGCAGCTCATGGAAAAAGCAACTAACAGTGGCTAGGGACACGAGGCGTGTGGATATATTGTGCTATAGACTCTCCCTAAGCCAAAAGATTCTTGCCGGAACTAAGCATTACAAAAATCTGTATGGAATCATAGATGAAGCAGTGAAAAAGCTCGAAGAAGATGTCGGTCCTTTAACTGGTTTTCCTGTGAAGACAGCAAGAGGGATTGTAAACAGGCTTACTTCAGGACCAGAAGTTCAGAGATTATGTGCTTCTGCTGTAGATTCTTTCAACTCGAGGCTTTCTAACAGGGTGTCCGATATACCTTCTGGTACATATCTTTGTTTCTCTCTCCCCATTTTCGACCACTTAATTCCTTATTGAATTTCTTCATATGCTGGTTCCATTTTGAGGCAAGCTATAGCCATATCGCTCATTTGTGAGATTTACTTTTTTTTTTCTAGATAGCACTATGCTTGCTGCAAAACTTGTCAAATTTGAAGATAACAACATTAGGGAGATAGAAATTCATCAAGCCCAGTTGCAGACGGGTAATTCTCCAAGTGAAGTAGCAAATATAAATTCTACGAATGTGGAAGTAGAACAAAGTCAAAGTCCGGCCACGAACTGTAGCACCCTTTCTAATCCTTCTTCGGTGGAAGATGAAACTAACAATGTCATGCCATGCAGCAACAGGGATGAGACTAGAGTTGATAATTATCTTGCATTTTGCAGAAGTGCCGATAAATTTTCTTGTGCAAATTTTCTCAATGACACCATCAACTGCCCAGAGAGCCAAAAGGAGACAACTAGAGATGCAGTCTCTTTGTTGGACGAGGAACAAAAACAAAACAATGATGCTGTAAATCTGAAAAACAAAGACCCATCTGAAGGACAGATGCTCAAGGAAATGAGCACTGGTGACCTGTCAAATATCCCTAGTCGGGCTGGTTTGGAATGTGTGCCGTATGTGGGTAGTTCAGAAAATGGCTTGCCGATCACCCCTTGCAAGTTGGAGAATGCGAAAGATTGGAATGGAAGGAACAACAACAGACCTAAACATGGCGGGAGGAGTGTGGATAATGCATCTGCAAGGGAGAAGGAATCCTCGAAGAAGAAAAGTGACGAAAGAGATGAAGATTGTACTGAAATTGGAGACAAGAATTTTGAGTATTATGTCAAAGTAATCCGATGGTTAGAATGTGATGGTCATATAGAAGCATCGTTTAGGCAGAAATTTTTGACTTGGTACAGCCTGACTGCAACACCTCAAGAGGTGAGGGTTGTTAAAGCATTCATCGATACATTTATTGAAGATCCAGCATCACTTGCTGGACAACTTGTGCACACCTTTTCTGATGTTATTTCAAACAAGAAGAGATGTTCAAAAGTGCCAGCAGGTTTTTGCTTGAAGATGTGGCATTAAGAGATTCAAGGATTTAGTATGCAAACCGAATGAGATTTGCCTGCATCATTCTTTGGAAATTAGAGAAATTATTATCATTCTTCCTTTAAACCGTTATCTGTTATATTTGATATTTAGGATTTTACCAGTTCTATATATTTGGTACCATTTGAACGAAATATGCCCGTCTATTTATAGATAATTTCATATGGGCATGTAGCTTTGAGCTTTGGAATATATCTATAGTATAATGGAGGAGATTTGGTGGCGGAATTTGATACAAGAATTTAACATGCTTAAAAAACTAGCTTGTTTGACGTACATTTTGAAAGTAAGAATGCATTTTTATCGTTGATGTGACGGGGAATGTGTAGTTGAAAATGAAGGAAAAGTTATCGATGTGATGAAAAGTATTATTTTATTGAAAAATATGTAATTAAAAATGAGTACAAGAATGAAAATGAGAAAATTAATGTAGCTCAAATAGGAGTAGAGTTTGAAACAAGAGAAATTCATTTTTCTCATGTGCATTAAATAATTGGGAGATTACATATGAACCAACCCAGTGACCCACCCCTTCTGTAATATTGGGCCCCAAACCAACTGATCACATTTACTAAGGTATCTCTGTCTGCTATCTTTCATCGTCGATAAATAGCCATGGCATACCTACCTACTGTCATTCATAGTTATTCTTCACTCGACACGACATCCCTTCAAAATGCAGCGTGGGGCTGTTGAGAGTTCACAGCAACATCGCAGTTGTTGCAGCCCGACGCTATTGCGAATGGCAGTGTTGGGGCTGCTACTAACTCGCAGTAGCATCGCGACACAACTGTTGCAACGGCGTGTTAGCGCCGCAGAGAAAAAATGGGGTGGGGGTTGGGATTTTTTGGGGGCGATTTCTTCCTCCTCTGATCTGATTTGCTTAGCCGGAGTTTTGTGGTTGTTTTTGTTGTAGGTTGTTGACGGTTTGCAAATGGTGGTTGTTAGTGGTGGTGGTGGTGCAGTGGTGGTTCACTGATTTGTTGTGGTGGAATGGTGCTGTTGCAGGTGGTTGTGGAGTGGTTGGTGCTGGTATTGGTGGCGACGACGACCAGGGCAATTCGGTTGGGGTGGGGTCGGTTGGGGTGGGATGAAAAGTGTTTTTGACCTATAAAATGATTAATTTGTCGTCAGTAAATAACATGTGACTAATAAAATTGATAATTGTAAGTGATGACGTCCTTCAAGGAGTATCGAGCACGACGACACCCCTTAGCATTTTCTCGCAATAATATTTGACAGAGTCGTCAGGCATGTAGAGTCCTCGAGCTATTTAGAGGATGCTCGAGGACCACTCCACGGATTGCCCAAATTACACACTGATAATCCTCGGGACATGAGTGCTCGGGATAACCACTTGGCCAACATCAAACGAGCTATGATCATGTTCCACCAGTCCTCATCCGGACAGTCTCCTAACTCTACCCGGCTACTGTCTTTCTAAGGAATCCTAGACTGAAAAGGAGTTCTGTCTTTGGTAACACTCCAAACAAGGTAAGTTTAGAGACCTATTTATGTTCAAATACCTATCCCTACAATCATTCCTAGAAACACGGAGATGATTCCTACTTGAACTACGCTACCTACTACTATAAATAGGTCACCCTAATTCATTATTCAGGTATGCTTTACACATATTTTCAGCATATATTTACTCTCTCTATTCTCTCTCTGACTTAAGCATCGGAGGGGCGACGAGGCCAACACTCGACGCCTTTGTTTCAAGTACCGGAAGATCTCGTTCGTGCTCATTCTCGGTCGTCAAGCTCGGGAAGTCAACAGGTACGATTTTTGGCAGCATCATTTGGCGCCGTCTGTGGGAAACGCTACCAAAAGTCATGGTGAATACACGTTCAGGTCTTCCTCTCGCAAGCTCAACCGCTCCAAACCAACCGCCCGCGGCAGATCCTCAAGCTCATCAGGAAGGAGCCCCAAGGGCGTCAGATCCCCCACCCGCAATGGTTACTGCTGGAGCATTCGAGGAGCTACGTCAACAAGTTGCGACCTTGACCCAGCTACTCAACCAAGGAAACACCCCCCAAGCTTCAGCACCAGCACACACGCAAATACCGTCGTCGGAAGGAGGTGTCGTGGCTGGTGCTTGAGCTCGGGACATCCGTGATGCCCACGACAATGGTGGGTCCGGGGCCTCGGGCATACCCCCACATGCCTCGGCCTCGAGATTGGTCACCATGGACTCGGGCGAACTCGCACGGATCATACAAGATGGGATTGCGACAGGACTACGACAGAATTCCAAGGGAATGGCGGGGTTCGCCCCTATCACTCCATTCACACCAGAGGTTCTTTCATACCCACTCCCGGACAGGTTCAAATTCCCCCGCATAAAGGAGTACGATGGGGCAACCGACCCCATCAACTATCTGAATGTTTATACAGACGTCATGAACTTACAGGTCGCACCGGATCAAGTAATGTGCAAAGCCTTCCCTCAAACATTGACCAATGCCGCTAGGGATTGGTTCGCCACCTTGGAGCCAAACTCCATATCGTCATTCTCTGACCTTGCCGAAAAGTTCTCCGCTTTCTTCGCCAGCAGCAAGCGTATCAGGAAGACAGCGGCCACCCTCATGCAGCTCCGCCAGGGGCCTAACGAGACCCTGCGTAGCTTTATGACGAAGTTCAACAAGGAAAGGCTACAGATACCCGACCTCCATATCACAGCAGCTGTTTCGGCTTTAACATATGCCGTAAGGTGTGAGGCCTTTAGGATGTCTTTATCTAAGACATCCCCGAAGTCGGTGACAGAGCTCCTAACCCGAGGTGAGAAATACATCAACATGGAGGAAGCAATGAAGACCACCCCGAGCTCTGAGAGATCCCAGTTTAAGAGGTCACACGAGCCCGGTGCGCGTGAGGATCATGCTCGGGGAAAGCCGAGGCACGAAGGGAAACCTAGGCCATATACCCGTCTGAACACTTCTAAGTCCAACATACTGATGGAGATTAGAGACATGAAGGATCTTAAATGGCCTCCCAGGTTACGATCTCCCCCGGAGGCAAAAGACAAGAGCAAGTACTGCGACTTTCACAGGGATCATGGGCACACCACGGAGGAATGTATAATGTTACAGCGGGAGATCGAGGCATTGATCAAGAGGGGATATTTGAGGACATACGTCGGAAACGACAAGCGTCCGAGGAATGATCACAACAAGGGTAGGGCGTCGAACTCAGGAGAAGACAACAAGCTCACTGCTGGTACGATCAACATCATTGTTGGAGGAATAGCGTCGGGGAGAGACTCGAACAATAGAAGGAAACAATATGCTCGACATCATGGAACGGCCCAGGAGACCACTCTTTCCAACATTGAGGACATCACTTTTGGAACAGAGGACCTGGAAGGTATTACATTCCCTCATGACGATGCTTTGGTCATATCCGCCATAATAGCTAATTTCGAAGTCAATAGGATACTCGTAGACAATGGGAGTGCAGCCAATGTATTGTCCCGAGAGGCCTTCGAGAAAATGGGAATTTCTACCAACCAACTCAAGATGGTCAAGACCCCACTCCAAGGATTTGGGGGTGGAACAATCATTCCGGAAGGGATTGTTGACCTTCCGCTGACTTTGGGCATGGGCATGAAACAGGTGACAGAGATGACGTCTTTCCATGTAGCGCAGACATCCGTACCGTACAACGCTATCTTAGGAAGACCATTACTCAACAGAATCAGGGCCATTGTATCCACTTTCCACCTTGCTATGAAATTCCCAACGAATCATGGCATAGGAGTTGTACGTGGCGACCAAGCAGCAGCAAGGAAGTGTTACATCTCAAGCATCCAGGGGTTGAGCACTGACGTCATGCAACTGACGACCCCTGAGCTCGAGCTCGAGCTCGAGCATCACGGTAGACTTGCCCCGGTAGAAGATTTGGTGGAGGTCGAGCTCGAGCATGGTAAAAAGGTAACCATTGGTCGGGATATTGATGCCGCTCTCAGAGACGAACTCATCAAGTGTTTGTCCCGCAACATCGATGTATTCGCTTGGAAGGTAGAGGACATGCCAGGGATAGACCCCGAAGTCGTGGTCCATAGACTCAATGTGAAGCCTGACGCAAAGCCGGTAAAGCAAAGGAAGAGGCAGTTTGCGCCAGAGAGACGGGAGGTAATACGTGAGGAGATTAACAAACTCGCCAATGCTCAATTCATTAGGGAGGTCCAATATCCAGACTGGCTTGCCAACGTCATCCTCGTCACGAAGGCTAATGGTAAATGGAGAGTATGTATTGATTTCACAGATCTCAACAAGGCATGCCCAAAGGACAGTTATCCTCTACCTCGGATCGACAATTTGGTGGACAACACCTCAGGTCATAAGTTGTATAGCTTTCTTGATGCATTCTCAGGATATCATCAGATTCTCATGGCTGAGGAGGATCAAGAGAAGACGTCATTCATAGCCGACTCTGACATCTACTGCTATAAGGTCATGTCATTCGGTTTGAAGAACGCGGGGGCAACATACCAGAGGCTCATCAACAAAGTTTTCGCTGATCTAATCGGGAAGAACATTGAGGCTTATGTTGATGACATGGTGGTCAAAAGTAAGCAAGAGAATGAACATATTTCCGACCTAGAAGAGGTATTCTCTACTCTCCGAAAATACCAGATGAAGTTAAATCCAACCAAGTGCGCTTTTGGGGTGGCATCAGGTAAGTTCCTGGGTTTCATGATCACTCACAGGGGAATTGAGGCGAATCCGGACAAGATACGAGCTTTAATGACCATGGAACCACCCGGGAATAGGAAGGAGGTCCAGAAATTGACAGGTCGGGTTGCAGCGTTGAATAGGTTCATGTCTAGGGCAGCAGACAAGTGCTTTCCTTTCTTTAAAGCGTTAAGAGGAAATCAGAGTTTCAATTGGAATGACGATTGCAAGAGGGCTTTTCAGGAACTCAAACAGGCGTTGGCCACCCCCCCGGTGCTCACGAAACCCGAACCTGGGGACACGTTGTACTTATACATGGCCGTATCTCAGAATGCAGTCAGTGGGGTACTGGTGAAAGAGGTGAAGAGGGGTCAACAACCTATCTACTATGTAAGCAAAGTATTGTTGGACGCAGAGACAAGGTACACACTGGCCGAACAGCTTGCCCTGGCACTAATTGTCGCAGCTCGGAAGCTACGTCAATATTTTCAGGCGCACCCCATTATTGTGCTCACAGATCAACCACTCAAACAAATACTTCAAAAGCCGGACGTCTTTGGGAGATTGCTGAAATGGGCAATAGAGCTCAGTGAATTTGACATAGAGTTCAAACCCCGGTCGTCTATCAAAGGACAGGTCCTAGCATATTTCATCGCGGAGCTCACTCCAAGGCCTCGGGGGCCAGAGGATAACCCGACCACAATCAGAGATGTATGGGAAATATTTGTTGACGGGGCATCTAACTCCTCGGGCTCGGGTGCAGGTGTCATCATCAACAGTCCCGACAAATTAACCGAAATTCAATGTGCTTTGAGGTTCGAATTTGAGGCTACCAACAACGAAGCGGAGTACGAGGCCGTGGTCATTGCTCTTGAACTTGCGAGCAGCTTGGGAATCGAGCACGTCATGCTGTTTAGCGATTCACAACTCGTGGTAGGATAGATCGAAGGAACGTTTGAGAGGAAGGATGAGAAGATGAGCCTGTACTGTTTGAAGGTTCATGATCTACAAAGAAAATCTAAGAGTTGCCAGATTTTGAAGATTGCCCGGGCGGACAACGGAAAGGCGGATGCTTTGTCAAGACTTGTGTTCATGGGAGTGGATGGTCTTGACAGGACAGTCCACATCAGAACAGTGATGGAACCTAGCATCAGCCAAGGACTAGAAGTCATGGACATCGATAATGAGCCGTCGTGGATGGATCCCATAGTTGAGTTCATTACTAACGAAAACCTCCCCGATAATCCTAAAGAAGCTAGGAGCATCCGATCTAGAGCACCAAGGTACTGCATAATTCAGGGAGTCCTCTTTCGCAGAAGCTTTACGCTTCCCTACCTCAGGTACCTCAAACCCTCCGAGTCTGCACATGCTCTAACAGAGGTCCACGAAGGAATATGTGGGAATCATCAGGGAGCAAGAGCTCTAGCCTTCAAACTCATAAGGTATGGATACTACTGGCCGACCATGAAGAAGGACGCCTCAGAGTATGTCCGAAAGTGTGATAAGTGTCAGAGGTTTGGTAACATCATTCATGCCCCTGCGGAAGAGCTCACGCCCATACATTGTTCGACCCCTTTCGAACAGTGGGGGGTAGACATCCTCGGGCCCTTCCCTATGGCAAGAGGACAGCTGAAGTTCGTGGTCGTAGCTGTGGAGTACTTCACAAAGTGGGCGGAAGCAGAGCCCCTGGCAACTATCTCAGAACCCAAGCTAAGAGCATTCATCTGGAAGTCCGTCATATGTAGATTCGGGATACCCAAAGTGCTCATAACCGATAATGGTTTGTCACAATTTGATAATGTGCAGTTCAAGAATTTCTGCTCCAACCTTGGGATAAATCATCGTCTAACATCTGTCGCGCACCCTCAGAGCAATGGCTTGGCCGAGGTCACGAACAGGATTATTTTGCAAGACCTCCGTACGAGGATTGAAGGGGCCCATGGCAACTGGCCCGACGAACTACCATCTATACTGTGGACCTACAGAACTTCACACAAGACAACCACCGGAGAAACCCCGTTCATGCTAGCCTTTGAGGTAGAGGCTACTTTACCCATTGAAGTTAACCTACCATCACTGAGGCGTATGGGGGATAAGGCCGGGGAGCATACCACTGAACATCTCGACCTGTTGGAAGAGGTACGAACGCAAGCTGCACTACGAGTGGCCTCCTACCAGAATAGAACGGCCAAGTACTTCAACAACAGAGTCAGACCCCGAAGATTCAGGACTGGAGACCTTATGCTCAGAAAGGCCAAGGCCGCAGGCCATGCCCCTGGCAAGCTCGGACCAACTTGGGAAGGGCCGTATGAAGTCATTTGACAAGTTCAGGGTGGAGCATACAGCTTGAGAGATATGTCGGGAAGACCACTCCCGAGACCCTGGAATGCTGACAACCTTAAGGTTTATCACAAGTAAGAGTCATGACCTAGTCCATTTTCTCATTGATATTAGCATACTTTTAATTTTTGGCTTGCATGCCCTACGCATTTCCTCTTAATTTGCTTAGTTTGATTTTTCATCGGGCTCGTACGCCCCGCGCATTGTTACCTTCAATAATTCATCAAGGCCTGTGAGCCCTTTCCTGTTCTAGGACATGAGCAAAGTTTATGACAAATAACTATGGCAAATGCCCCTACGGAAATTCTTTCATTCAAAGCCTTGCCCCGCGCAGGCATACCTCGAGACATGCTACGGGCATGCTCTCCAAAAGTCCCGCAACTAGCGGGCCCTCATGACATAATACGAGCAATTACCTCAAACAAGTCATGGGCATACTCGAGACATGCTACGGGCATGCTCTCCAAAAAGTCCCGCAACTAGCGGGCCCTCATGACATAATATGAGCAATCCTTGAGCTCGACCATTACAAAAAAAGATTTGGGCAGAAATTGGTCGAACAGTCCTCGAGCTCGAGACTAAGTCATAAATTCCCCAATCATCGAGTTCAACACTTGGAAATTGAAAAATGATTATACTGAACTATCGTCGAGCTCATTAGTCTCTTTGTTAAGTGATTATCGTCGGGCTCATAAGTTGCTTTGTTAAGCGATTATCGTCGAGCTCATTAGTCTCTTTGTTAAGTGATTATCGTCGAGCTCATTAGTGTCTTTGTTAAGTGATTATCATCGAGTGAAGTCATCATCCTTTTTAAGTCGGTTTCCATCGAGCTCTTCAATCACTTTATTTAGTGGCCTATCATCGAGCTTTTGCTCATTTGTTAGAGTATCAAGTTTGTCAATAAACCATCATCGATCTCAACACTTGTGAAAATCAAATAGCTAAGTGATCCTCAAGCTCGATACCTAATTCAACTATGTTATCGTCGATGTTCAAAACATCGATGATGATCGAGCCATCCATGTCAACGAAATAAAACTCGAAGAAATGTTGACAGAAAAAATAAAACCAGACATCGAGCACTTTACATTGCCAAAAGGACGCAAAAGCCACATATGTTCGGGCAAACAAAGAAACTTACAAAAAGTGTTCGGGAATGGGGGTTCGGGGATGGGGGACCTATTCTAAATCGTCGGGAGCTGGATCAGTAATGTCCACGTCAACCTCGGCTTCTTCGTCCTCGTCCTCGTCCCCGTTATCAGCATCCTCAGACCCCGATAGCTCGAGAGTGTCAGCAATCTCGGGAACGTTCTTCAAGTCGTCGGGATTCACGTTCGGGAGGTTGGCGCGAAGAAAGGCCCTTGCCTCTTTGAAAGCATGGAGATATGCGCCCGACGCATATTCCCCCTTCAGCTTGTCGCAATCCTCGGACTTTTTGAACTCTTCCCAGGCCCGCTCCCTTTCCTCGACCATCTTGGCCTCGTGGTCCTTACGTACCCTTACGAGCTCCAATTTCAACTCTTCGGCCTCGTCCCTCACTGTTCCAACTTCATCTCGAGCCCGACGAGTTTCAGCCTTGGCCTCCTCAAGTTGGTTCAACAACTCCTCGCTATTGGCCTTGAGGTCCTCCACCCGCTTATCTCTGAGCTCGACGGCCTCCACAAGCCCGGCCATCTTATGAGACTCGTCCATTCCTTGCAGAGATAGACCTCGGGCCACGCTAAGGGTCTGCACATCGAGCACGGACATTAACATCGAGAAATACACTTGATAAAAACAAAGATAACAACGAGAAGGTCGAGAATTGACCTTTAAGGTCAAAAATTCGAGGGCCTTCATTCCCTCCTCGAACCCGACGTCACCCCGATACTTGGCCACTATGCTCGGCACAAGATGACATCTCTCAAAATCTTCGATGACCGAGGCCACCGACGGGATGCAGTCGTCCTCGAGGTCAACAACCTCGGGGGTTCGCCTTGGAGGAAGTTCCCTAGGCGACGAAGGGGGAGGTCTAACAGGCCTCGGACTCGGAATCGTAGGGCGAGGCTGGGAGCTTTCCCCGGGCCCTCGAGGCAAGTTTTCGGGCCTCAATACTCTAGCCCTCTTTTTCCCTTTGGTCGAGGGAGGGACCTGAGGTTGGGGCTCCTTGGCCTTAGCTCGAACAAATTTCCTGAGGGCTGAAGGATTGAAAGACATTCCTGCAAGAAGAACACAAGGCATCAGACCGATCATTTCCTCGGGAATAGGGCATGAGATTAAAAGATAAAAAAAAGCTCATACCCTCGACACCTCTCACATCCGCAAGATCTAACACCTCTTCCTCGAGGATGGCCTTCATGTCTGGCACCAAGAGTTCGAGGTCCTCGAGCATCTGCCTATGGCGTTCTAAAGACTCGAAGTATGCTTGGCCCTCACAGAACTTAGAGGCGTCAGGAACACCCCACGACGACCAGAAAGGTAGGTCGACATCTTGTGTGACTACATAAAACCACTTGTCTTTCCAGCCCTTAAGCGAGCTCGGCATGCTCGGGACCCTAAACCCCCCTCGGGTAGACAGATACCCAAAACATGTATACTGGGGGAGCTGTTTAAGCTCGAACACCATTCGACAGAGGTCGACGTAGGGGTCGATGCCCAGATACCTACACGCTATAAAGAAATACACGAGCATCCTTCACCCATTGGGCACTAACTGCCCCGGGCACATGGAGTGCTCGACCAATACACTCAAGAAAAAATGGTGCAAAGGCCACCTAAACCCGGCCTTTAGAGTATCCCTAAACATCACAAACTCATTTGCTCGAGCCTGCCCCATTCTATCATCGGGGTCAGGAGACCTAATGTCACAACCGGGCATCAACTTAAATTCTCGAGCTGCAGCCACGGCCAAGTGATCCTTGAACCTACAGGGGTCATCTGGGGCCTTGAACTCAACATTAGCCTGACGCCTAGGTCGGGCATCTAAAGGAACAGCCATTGGTATCAGAGATGTTCCAAGGTTCTCACTACCCCCCGAGCTATCAGACTCCCTACCACCCTCACTGCTCAACATTACTAAGCGATAACTAAAGAAATAGCTTAAAAGACTCGAGGTCTTACCTTAAATGACTACAGGACCAGGGAAGTTCCTAGGCAGATTGCTCGAGCACGATCTTGCAGAGGAGTTTTTTACAGCAGGTAAAAAGTGAAATGAAAAAGCAAAGGGACTATTTATAGGGGTAGAATGGGAAGCCCAAGGGTCATCACCCAGGCCGTTGGATTTGGCCACGTATCAAACATCCAAACGACCCGTACAACCACCGCATTTATTACACCCCCGATCCTCCAAGATCTTCGAATTCGCCATCGGTCTTCCCGAGACCGACCTATAACGTGCGTACTCTCTCTCGACGACTTGGTTTCATGTAGGTTTTACCTGCATCCACCCTAAATCTCGAGCTGTAGGATCGGATGCACGGGGGCCAGTGATGACGTCCTTCAAGGAGTATCGAGCACGACGACACCCCTTAGCATTTTCTCGCAATAATATTTGACAGAGTCGTCGGGCATGTAGAGTCCTCGAGCTATTTAGAGGATGCTCGAGGACCACTCCACGGATTGCCCAAATTACACACTGATAATCCTCGGGACATGAGTGCTCGGGATAACCACTTGGCCTACATCAAACGAGCTATGATCATGTTCCACCAGTCCTCATCCGGACAGTCTCCTAACTCTACCCGGCTACTGTCTTTCTAAGGAATCCTAGACCGAAAAGGAGTTCTGTCTTTGGTAACACTCCAAACAAGGTAAGTTTAGAGACCTATTTATGTTCAAATACCTATCCCTACAATCATTCCTAGAAACACGGAGATGATTCCTACTTGAACTACGCTACCCACTACTATAAATAGGTCACCCTAATTCATTATTCAGGTATGCTTTACACATATTTTCAGCATATATTTACTCTCTCTATTCTCTCTCTGACTTAAGCATCGGAGGGGCGACGAGGCCAACACTCGACGCCTTTGTTTCAGGTACTGGAAGATCTCGTTCGTGCTCATTCTCGGTCGTCAAGCTCGGGAAGTCAACAGGTACGATTTTTGGCAGCATCAGTAAGTAATAAGTGATATGTGTGACATAAAGAATATGAGTTTAATTATAGAATGATTTTTAAATTTTTAAAATATTTCTTAATTTTGAAATTGTATATTTTAAATACTTTAAAGCATCTTCAAGAGACTCTATTTTTAAAAAGTACATTATATCATTTAGAGAACATCTATAAATTTAGAGAGTTAAAATTTTGAATTAATTCAACAAACTCTTTATATTTAACAATTAATTTTACTACTTCCAAAAAATATTTATTATTTTTTTATCTTTTATTTTAATTAGCTTTTCTTTAAATTATTTTATTACTTTCCTACATTGAAAATTGAAATTTTTTTAATGCATTTAATTATAGAGTGTGAGTTTAACTCTTCAAATTTGGAGAGTCAAACACATTCTCTAAATTAAAATGTTAATTTAAAGAGTCTTTTGAAATATGATTTTAAATGTTGACTCTTTAAAATAAAGAGTATATCATATTTAAAGAATGTTTTGAAGATGCTCTTATATTTGTAATGTTCCCTTTGAAACATTATATATGTAGTCCCTTTAGGGTCCGTTTGATAGGGTAGATTTTTCGTGGAAAATGAAAATTTTTTCCATCTTTTGTAGTATTTGATAGGCAAAATTTTCTTGGGTAGGAAAATATTTTCAACATTTTTGAGGAAAATAAATTCTTGATGTTTTGGTGGGAAAATATTTTCCAGTTTTTTTTTTTTTTTTTTTCAATTGGAAGAAATTCTAGACACAATGGCAAACAAATTCACTGTTATTGACAATTTCTATGCAAAACAAAGCCAAAACGAATGATATTCAGTATGATTATTTTTTTTCATTTTTTTTTTGGAATTGGAACAAATTCTAGACCCAGTGGTAGAAAATATTATCACTTTAATGGACAATTTTCATAAAAAACGAAGCCAAACAAACACCAAACTTTTAACATTTTTCATGAAAAATTATATCAATCAAACACAATTAATTACAATTCTCAGTAAAACAATTTTTAGGAAAAAATTCTTTCCACATATTTTTCACCCTGCAATCAAACGGACCCTGATTGAGATGGCAAATTCGCTGCTCTCGTTTAATGTGCAAATGCTTTAATTTCTAGAACCATCCTTGATACCCACTATACTCTTTAGAGCTGATTTATCAAGCAAAAGAACAAAAAATTATGTAAGTTGGAGGCGTGCGAAGTCAATAAATTGATCCAAATCTAAGACCATATTTTTAAAAGTTGAAGGAGGCAGAATCATGGAGAAAGAATCCGATCAAATCGATTGTGCTGTCCAGTATGTGAATAAAGCAGTAGCTTTTTTATTTTATTTTAATTATCACAGTGTCGATCTGTCAACTCGATAATATCCACAAGCCTAAAGTGGTTGCCAAAATTAACAACAAAAACAAAACATCATTAAAAACTATATTCGAATATTTGGACAGCATTAACAAGCGAATTATATTTCAAAGCTGATGCCACAAACAATATCAACGATGGCCACATAATGAGCCTTTACAAAAAAGAATTTCATGCACAAGAAGACAGTGGCGATGACCAGAGGTTTGGAATTGAATCCCTACAAAAAGGCAATGACCAGTCGAAGTCCTCGTTTTTATGCATGACAATATCTCTAACAATAAATGTAATAACATTTTGAAATACCCCCTCAGGGTCTGCTAGTAAATATAGCGACTGCTTGGAAAACTAAATACCCCTGAACGAGACCTGTACATATAGCCATGTGCATGCCCATGTCCTTGCAAATTACCTAGAAAGCCAGTACCAATGCCTTAATTGAGGACATGATAGCTATCTAGAATCTCTGTAACATAAAGATTCCTTAGATCCAGAGGTAATTAAAATCAATTAATCGGAGAGCTAATCCAATAGTAAAGACAGTAATCTGGACTCAGTTACAGATAGTCGTAAATGGAAATCCATATTATTCCAGAAACTCTTCCTCTATACTATCATTCTCTGGAGCCCAATCCTCGACAAAGTACATACTAAATTTTTGCTTATCAAGCCCTAAGTTCTCTTAAGAGTGTTTTCAGTCAAATTTCATTTTTTGGAATTTGAGAAAAATAATAATATAAATACTATGGAGGGGTTTTACTGCAGATTCAAGTCACGTCTCCTTTTCTTTTCAAGTCATCTGTAGTAACATGTTGGTAAGTCCATTGTTAGACATCAATAGTTGACTGTGAGCATTCGGCCACAACTTATTTCCCTGTTATTATCCCCAAATTTCTCTTTGTTGTTGTGTGTATATCTACATCCTTTTAGGGAGGTCTAGGTTTTGCACCTTGTAAGAATACACACTCTAAAGCAAGAGGCAGAGAAAAAGTTGGCTGATCTCATTTGCTGATTTGGTGGTTAAGTTTTTCTTAGCAAGGACAAGTTCTAATAATCCTCCACAACTGATACACACTCTCACCCCATACGTAAGTGGATGAAATAGAAATATGATGCAACAATTAAGAAAGCACAGCAGAACCAAATCAGAATTATGAAATAAAAATTATTTCTGTGAAGGAGTTGGTCAGTGTCCAGCAATCAAGAGTCAGGTAGTAAACACAGACGCCCTAATACCCATTAACCTCCACAACAATTTTCCAGATTAATCTACTTGTACAAAATGATGTACAAAATCTTTGACAAAATCGACACTTGGCGCCCCCTATTGGAGGGGCGGCTGTCCAATAGGGGGGTGCCAAGTGTCGATTTTGTCAAATTTTTTGTACACAGCATGATTGCAATTTTCTACTTTAGGCATCAAGCTTACTGCTTCCCAAAAAAGTAGCACAAATTCCAAAGAATATTTTAGAGTGGTTGACAATATAAATAACATTTCTTTTAAAAATATTATCGATACACAATAATTCATTTATTGCAAAAAAAAAAAACACACACACACACAAAAATCAAAAGAACTCGTAAAATGAACTTATTTTATTCTGTGTAATTCATTTATTTTATTTTATTTTATTTTTTCTCTTTTCTTTTATTTTCTCTAACTTGTAAAATGGACTTGTTAGAATCATGTTCAAGGCTTAACAGTAATTAGCACATTCTAGCCAATTTCCCTCTATCACCTTAAATTACTTATTGCCACTAAAATCATAAAGATTTGCAGCTTCATAGTCTACCACAGAACCAAAAAGAAGACCATGAGAATAAACTGTATGGCAAGATTTCATATTGAACAGGAGTTCAGATGACAGGTCCTTCAACCCGACACGATTGAAAAGAAGACAGTTCAACCGTTTGGGCCTGACAGCATGAAGTTTACAGATTTTAAATTGAGGAATCAACTAATTCACAAAAAATTTGCTTGCCACTGATATCTGCAAGAAATAGACAATCACCTGAATAACATAAACTTCCAATCAACCAAGCAACTGACTTTCAATCATCTAAACAACTGGGAGGATAGCATGTTAGAAGCAAAACAAAATAACCACTGCAATGTAGCATAATAATTGGCAAGCAATTAAATCAGTCAAAAAAGCAACCGAAATTAAATGTCAAGTTACCACACATAACAAACCCTATCTTGGATAATAAATTCCTTTCCTTTCAGCGGTTGACCTCGGCAGGCAAGGGGCGATTGAACCCCCCACGGCGGTTCATGTACTGTCGCGGCTGCCGCTTTGTAACCTTTCTTACAGCCCCCAAATCGTTGCCTGGGACAGGCTTTCCCTTTGTTGAATCAAAGCCCATAGGAATCCCAAATTTCTTCATCATGTCAATCTCATCTTCGTCCATCATATTCCCATCATTATCATTATCCTTGTGCTTCTTTTCTTTCTGATCTTCCGAGGCTTCCCTAGTGCGGTCCTTGTGCTTGTCCCTTTCTTGCGGGGCAGTTTCGTCCTTGTGTCGCTTACTAGGAGGGGATGAAGGAGAGCGAGAGCGTTGGCGGGAACGTTTACTACGTTCACGGTCCCGGTCGCGGTCGTAATCCCGGTCCTCGCGTATTCTTTTCCGGTCCTTGTCCCTATCCCTATCCCTATGTCCGTCCCTGTCCCTGTCCCTGTCCCTGTCGCGACGGCCGCTCATAGTGCAGGGAATTAACGGGAAGCAAGGGTTCCGTCGAATTTAACAGGGACGGAGGTTTTTTCCTTTTTGCAGAGTGTGGGTTTTGAACTCAGTGGCTAATCCAGTGACAGCGTTTTGTGAGTCAAATGTTTAATAACCAGCCAACTTTGGATATTGTTACGAGTTACTGATGGAGCTTCAAAATTCTTCTCATTGATCATTCAATTTTTTGTCGTTACACTTCACCACTCGTCGTCTCTTTCAACCTACTTGAATGACGAAATTTCTACGTAACACCTCAGTCCATTCAAAATGTAAATCAAACGTGAGCAAGGATACCATCTCATCAAATCGTGCAACACGCAAACACGCCTCTTCTCGAAGTGTGGAAATTGAAATCAGATTCATCTCTCACGCCCCAAATCTCTCTAAACCATAAACCCCAAATCAATGCTATCCCACAATCGAAAGCCCCTGGAAAAAATTGTAATCCAACTAGTAGGTACCCGAGGTTGCTTGAGGAAGTGAATCCGAACATGTATCTTCTCCGACCATGAATTGAAGTGCACGAAATGGAAATATCATCCAATTCCGGGCAATTTGAGGATTGACGGATGCGCGATTGTGTTAATTTTTTTGGCAATAAACACCTCTTGGACTGAAGGTAACCCTGGACGAAGGACTGAAGGTTACAGTTTGTTTACTAAAATCTTCCTGCAGATTGTTTACTAAATTTCTCACGACTTGTGTTTACTGAGTTTTCGTGGCTGCAATAGTATTTTTATAATTACAGGAAAGAACAGGGGGATTTTTCATATTTGTAGAAATCCAGGGCACCAACTATTGGAGTGCCCAACAAAGCAACGGTGCCCAATCTGTAGTGAGGGCTTTGTGAAATGGATGGAGGTTGAAAAGAAGACCGCAAGCAAACATAGGGAGGTTGTTCTTTTGTTGTAGAAGCGATTGTGGATATTTCAAGTGGAGTGATGTTTCGTCCGTCGAAGAAAAATCGTTGTAATTTAAACGTCAGTCCAATGGTGTTTACAATGAATGTGAATCAAGATGTGTTGTTTGGGTAAATTCTAAACCTAAAGATTCTTGAAGTTTTGTCGCGTATAATTAAAAATTTTTGCTCAAATATTCGAATAAGAGGACATGGAGATATCCCTCAATATAACTATCTACAAGAGGAAAAGGAGATACAGAAGAGAACAGAAAACGAAAGGGAAGAGATCCTTGAATTTGTTCCATCTACGTAATTGATTACAAGATTGATCAAATTGTAATTATCATGTTTATATAATCTACACTAAATTTGTTCCATCTAGAGTTGAAGTTGAAGTGCTCATGGTATCTATTTGTAAAGAGTCTTGTTACGATGACATGCTCAATGATATGATTGAACAGTTTGAAAAAAAATAAAAACACAACACCCAATCAATTGTTGCCACCTCATCCTGTCACCCAATTTTCTGTCAATCACGCTGGCCAAGCCAAGTAGCATTATTCATTTGTAAATTACTTCTGTACTAGATTTTCACTTGCCACTTTGGTTTAAATTTTGTTTGGTGTTTGTTGATTCAGGACAAGTTGGATGCAAGGACATGATTCAATTTAAGTTTTGTTTCTCTACTACTTTTATAATCAAGAAATGATTCAGCCACTTGAATTAACATTCACCTTCCTGTTTGTTAAATGATGATTCTAACTAAAATGTGTGTGCAGGAACATGATTCAAATGACATCTTTGATGACAATTGTGAAGAAACAGAGAACTCAACTGACATGAAGAATTGGTTGTTAAGAAAAATAGCATTTTATTCTGATATAAGATCAAATTCATAAAATATTTTGTTATCAACTAACAAAATCCACGGAAGACAATAGTTGGATGAATATGCTAAACCATATATGTGAATTACATTGTTTTCTATCCTGACCAATGACAAGGAGACAAGTGTTCCCAGTTTTCTGTCCTGGCCATGTACAGGGGGATAGCATAGCACGTTCCATGTGAATGAACAATAAAGCTTCTTGTACACCAAGTTTGACATCCTCCTCACAATAGGGGGTTCCAAAAAAGCGAGCCCCCCATTGTAAGGGGACTGTCAAACTAGGTGTACTTGTGAGGAGGCTGTCAAATTAGGTGTACACTTAGTTTGATCCGTGAATTATATCAAGGATCATGCTATGTGTACATTCCATGATCCACAGGGGTTCACATAATGGCCAAGTAGCCGTCCCCTATTGGAGGGGTGCCTGGTGGGGAACCCCTATGGATCATGCTATGTACAAACTACAGTCATTGCCAACTTCAATTGTACAAGTTGTAGTGTGCATTCAAAGTTTTACATTGGAACATTAAGTGGGGGAAATAAAGATCAGGAACCAAAATCAACCGAATCTATGATTATAGATGTTCATTACTACATAAGCAAAACAGAATTTTTTCCTAGCATATACCCAACCTTAAACTCCAGATTCTTAATGTCTGTCTCGACAAAAAAATTCAAGAAATCAATATCCACACTCCTCATCGAATGAACACTAAGACAATAGCTTCTCTGACAATGGATATTTCAATTCATCTACTTCGATATCCTTACCCTCTTCCCGTTCATCCTCAACCTCTCCTTCACGGCCATCCAATCCCATTTGAATTCCATCGATCACATTTCGGTCATACAAGATGTCGTCTTGCTTAGACGCCAAGTCGTTCTCAAAATCTATGAAGCCTGGACCATCTTCATAATCTGTTATAAAATCAAGGTACAACAAAATTTATTATAAGAAATTTACACTATAAATCAACGTGTTCACTTGGGAATATTTTTCCAATTTTATTCTATTTATTATTTCTCTGGATAGGCATGTTTCTCTAATTTCATTCAATATATTATTTCTCTGACAAGATGGAATTAGGGCTTAATTATTTCTTTTTCAGGCAACAAGATCTTTGAATGCACTGAAATGCTTAGTGAAGTTGCAAGCAAGCATTGGTTAGAGGGCATTTGGTAAGAAAACAGGCCATTGCTACACCTACATGTATGTGGGCATTGGTGATTGTTAAAGAAAGAGCTCAAACCCATAGAATCTGAATGTCTTAAGAAAACACAACAATTCAATCATAGAAAATCAAACACAAGAGAGTAGATTTGAACATATAGCCAGAAAGTTTATGATTTCTTATTGCAAATTCCACAATTTATATTTACATTTCCAGATATGCGCAGTCACTTAACTGTATCAACTCTTCCTACCTACACAAAAAATAAAAATAAAAATAATTGTTTGGAAATTACCTTCATGTGGTCCCTCCATGTGTTCAAGAATCCAAGGTTTGTGGTCCTTGGTTGATCGAATTTGGGTGGCTTTTGATTGTGGGGTAGAGTCGATTTGGGGATAAGGTTTAGAAGGATTTGGAACGTGAGAGATGAATTTGATTTCAATTTCCACACTTTGGCGAATTATAGTATTAAAAACAATATATTAATCTCAGAAAGTTAAAAACTCGAGAACTTTCAAGAGCATGTAATTCACAATAAAAAAAAAACAGAGAAAATTACCTAATTGATCGAATTTGGGTGGCTTTTGATTGTGGGGTAGAGTCGATTTGGGAATAAGGTTTAGAAGGATTTGGAACGTGAGAGATGAATTTGATTTCAATTTCCACACTTTGGCGAATTATAATATTAAAAACAAATATTAATCTCAGAAAGTTAAAAACTTGAGAACTTTCAAGAGCATGTAATTCACAATAAAAAAAAAACAGAGAAAATTACCTAATTGATCGAATTTGGGTGGCTTTTGATTGTGGGGTAGAGTCGATTTGGGAATAAGGTTTAGAAGGATTTGGAACGTGAGAGATGAATTTGATTTCAATTTCCACACTTTGGCGAATTATAATATTAAAAACAAATATTAATCTCAGAAAGTTAAAAACTCGAGAACTTTCAAGAGCATGTAATTCACAATAAAAAAAAAACAGAGAAAATTACCTAAAATCAACTGTTTAGTTTTAACTTTCTAAAAATCAGATTTAAGCGTTTTTTAATAAAAAAATCAAGCTTTAATTTCACAATTAATATTAATAATAATATTTTAAATTAAATTAATCTATATACCCACACCTATCCCTACACCTACCAAATTTCATCACAATTCTCAAACCCTACTCTCTCTCTTACGTCTCCATTGACCTCTCTCTCCCTCATCTCCTCCATTCTCCCTCCTGTCTCCACCCTGTCACAGCAGTCGCGATTGCTGTGACAATAGCGTCGCAGTTGCCAGCGGGTTCGATGGGTAGACGACATAGCACCTCGATATTTTCCTCGCGGCGGGGGATCTGTGGATGTGGGGGCGATAGCGTCTGATCTGTTGCAGGTGGAGGTGGCGACCACTACAGCGAGAAAATCTCTCAGATTGCTCCAGCGTGCGGCAGCGGCGGGTGTCGGGTTTTGATGTGCAGGTGATTGACGGTGGTTGCAGTGACGGTCCGTGTGGTGGCACTGTGGTGCGGTCGGTTTTTGTTATTGTCAATTGTAAAAACTTGAATTTGTTTAATTTTTATATAAATATAAGTGAATATAAATTAGGTGTACACTCAGTTTGATTCGTGAATTATACCAAACCTTTACTCAACTATAGTCAAGTCATTGCCAACTTCAATTGTACATGTTGTAGTGTGCATTCAAAGTTTTACATTGGGACATTAAGTGGGGGAAATAAAGATCAGGTAACCAAAATCAACCGAATCTATGATTATAGATGTTCATTACTACATAAGCAAAACATAATTTTTTCCTAGCATATACCCAACCTTAAACTCCGGATTCTTAATGTCTGTCTCGACAAAAAAATTCAAGAAATCAACCTAGCCTGGATATTTCAATTCATCTACTTCGATATCCTTACACTCTTCCCGTTCATCCTCAACCTCGCCTTCACGGCCATCCAATCCCATTTGAATTCCATCGATCACATTTCGGTCATACAAGATGTCGTCTTGCTTAGACGCCAAGTCGTTCTCAAAATCTATGAAGCCTGGACCATCTTCATAATCTGTTATAAAATCAAGGTACAACAAAATTTATTATAAGAAATTTACACTATAAATAAACGTGTTCACTTATGAATGTTTTTCCAATTTTATTCTATTTATTATTTTTCTGGATAGGCATGTTTCTCTAATTTCATTCAATATATTATTTCTCTGACAAGATGGAATTAGGGCTTAATTATTTCTTTTTCAGGCAACAAGATCTTTGAATGCACTGGAATGCTTAGTGAAGTTGCAAGCAAGCATTGGTTAGAGGGCATTTGGTAAGAAAACAGGCCATTGCTACACCTACATGTATGTGGGCATTGGTGATTGTTAAAGAAAGAGCTCAAATCCATAGAATCTGAGGTTGCGTTTGATTGGCAGCGTTTTTCATGGTTCCATTTTCAACTTTTGTAGTGTTTGATTGTAGAAATTTTTCCGGGAAAATATTTTCCAACTTTCTAAATTTTCCACATTTTTGAGGAAAATAAATTCTTGATATTTTGGTGAGAAAATATTTTCCAGGTTTTTTTTTTTTTTTTTTTTTTGGCACAATTGATAAGAGTTTGTGCTTTTTACTCTATGGTAAAATATAACGCTATTTTCTATTTTTTTGTCATATTTTTCGTGACACTTTTGGTTAGACTTTTTTGTATGGTGTGTGATTGCATGGATGGTGGGGGGGGGGATTGGGTGGGGTGGCGTGTTGGGGGGGGTTGGGTTAATTGGCAGTGTACTGTTGTCGGGGTTTTAGTTGGTCGACTAGGGTTGGTTCGTTAGAGGGATGGTTTTTGTTTAGGATTTACGGTAGAAATTTAGGGATTATGGGTGAATGTGTTGGTTTTTGGCGTATGAGTTGATTTATATGGTTGAGAATTGGGCGAATGGTGGGGGCAATTTTCTATTTGGGAGTGTTTTTTGAGCGGGGACTAAAGGGTTTTCTGGGGGCGGGCATCCATTGTGGGCAACTTTGCATATCGAAATCCGGACCTGAATGTCTTAAGAGAACACAACAATTCAACAATCAAAGGCAATTCAATCATAGAAAATCATACACGAGAGTAGATTTGAACATATAGCCAGAAAGTTTATGATTTCTTATTGCAAATTCCACAATTTATATTTACATTTCCAGATATGCAAAGTCACTTAACTGTATCAACTCTTCCTACCTACACAAAATATAAAAATAAAAATAATTGTTTGGGAATTACCTTCATGTGGTCCCTCCATGTGTTCAAGAATCCAAGGTTTGTGGTCCTTGGTTGATCGAATTTCGGGGGCATTCGATTGTGGGGTAGAGTCGATTTGAGGATAAGGTTTAGAAGGATTTGGAACGTGAGAGATGAATATGATTTCAATTTCCACACTTTGGCGAATTATAATATTAAAAACAATATATTAATCTCAGAAAATTAAAAACTCGAGAACTTTCAAGAGCATGTAATTCACAATAAAAAAAAAAAAAAAAAGAGGAGGAAATTACATAAAACCAACTGTTTAGTTTTAACTTTCTAAAAATCAGATTTAAGCGTTTTTTATTCAAAAATCAGGCTTTAATTTCACAATTAATATTAATAATAATGTTTTAATTAAATTAATTTATATACCCACACCTACCCTTATCCCTACCAAATTTCATCACAATTCCCAAACTCTACTCTCTCTCTTACGTCTCCACTGACCTCTCTCTCCCTCCTCTTCTCCCTTCTCCCTCCTGTCGCCACCCTGTCACAGCAGTCTCGATGCTGCTTCCGGCGTCGCAGCAGCGTCGCGACTGCTGTGACAATATAGTCGCTGCTGCCAGCGGGTTGGGTGGGTAGACGACATAACAGCGCCTCGACATTTTCCTCGCGGCGGGGGATTTGTGGATGTGGGGGCGACAGCGTCTGATCTGTTGCAGGTGGAGGTGGCGACCACCACCACGAGAAAATCTCTCAGATTGCTCCAGCATGCGGTGGTGGTGGGTGTCGGGTTTTGATGTGCGGGTGGTTGACGGTGGCGGTCCGTGTGGTGGCACTGTGGTGCGGTCGGTTTTTGTTATTGTTATGGTGACGGTTGTGTGGAGTTGTGGTGGAGTCGACGGCAGTGGTGGAGTTTTTCTTGGTATGGTGATGCGGGCGGCGATGTGATGGTTGTTTTTTGTTATTATTATGGCGTGGTTGTGGTGGTGTTGTGATGGGGTGACGATGGTGGTGTTTCTTAGGCGACGACGGTGGTGGTGTTATTGTTGGTGGGTGTTTTAGGAATTGGGGTTAGCGGTGAATGGGACAAAGTGTCTGTGACCAACTTTTTGATTGTATGTGACCTGTGACCAAGTATCAGTGGTGTTTTAGGATTGGGGAACGAGTGTTTGGGTGTATGTGACCAAATATATTGATTTATGACCAATTATATAGTTCTCTATGGCTAACTATTTAACCGTGACCTTAAAATTTGTTAATCTATGACTCAAAATATAATATGTGACCAATAAATTTAAAAATCTGTGACCAACAAATTTTCTTAACTTGTGACCAATTAAAAATTCGTGACCTATAAACTTTTTCATTTGTGACCTTAAAATAGTCTGTGACTAATTAATTTGATAAGTTGTGACCAAAAATTAAATTTTTAACTATTTAATAAGATATATGTGACATTGGAATCAGAACAGTTACCGAAATGAAGCGACAGCCAACGGTCATCGAAAAATATTCGTCGAAATTAAGCGCGGCCGAAAAACAGTTGTCGGAGTAGTATCTGGTCATCGGAGCGGTGGTGGAGGTGGGGTGGGTCAATTATATTATATTACAGTTAAATATTTAATTTAATAGTTTAATTGTAAAGTATAATTAATTAATTCATGGAAAAACGTGAGTTTTTTAAATTTAAACCTTAGGCCCTGATTTTTTATTTCGTGCAAAATAATCCCTGACCTATGAATTTTTCCCATAAAAAAAAATTTAACTTCTTTACGTGGTAATTAGGTTAAATAGCTTATTTCATAATACACTTTGGTATTTTAGCCTTTGAAGTTTGACCAGAATAATATTTTTAAAAGAAATATTTTAAATCATGATTTCTAAACTACCTAATGTACCCTTATTCAACATCAATAGAAAACTTAATTTCCCCTTTTCTCAATTCAATTGAATAACATGATTAGATTTAAATTCGAGACTTTAACGAAACCTCCATCCTTGTCATTCTATGGATCAATTTTCTGACAACTTCCGACCACCAAGGCCGCTTGACATAGTTACCATTGGAAAGCTCATGACCTCCTCTTCAATTTCCACCCAACACCTTCCCATAACATCAAAGTATTTAGCTGAAATCACTACACAAAACCAGCAACCTAAACATGATAAAGTTGTCGAAATCTCTCTCTCCGGCAACAAACATGGTCGCGGTCCACCATCGATCAACAACCCATACCTAGACAACTCTACCTATGGCAACAATTCATCCCAAACAACTCATCACCAGTCTGAATCAATCACAGACATCCCGCTAGTCACCATTCAGCAATTTTTGAATACTGTGATTTCCAACTCCATTCGGCCAACCCATGGTCGTGAACCACATGAGAAACCTTCATCTCCCTCTAGCTCACCTAGCCCAACTATGGGTCAACATCAATTTCAACCAAAACTCAACGAATTTATGGATGAAGTTAGGGTTTTTTGCAAAAAGTTTGGAACTCAAGGATTTGATGAATCTATGCAACTCAAAATGTTTAATTCGATGAGAGGAATTACAAGTGACGATGGAATATCTATAGGTTCTCCATCAATTGTGCCAATTGTCAACCACAATTTTGGAATTAATTTGCCACGGGAGTATGAACGCGTCCGTTTCAATTGAGGTTGTTCCTAAGGTTATTGCTCCAAATTTGACAACTAGAACTGAAATTGAGGGTCATGATCATGGGTAATGCTCCAATTGATAGAATTGTAGATCAATCGAGCCCCAATTTCATCTTTAGAAAAAATGGCAATCATACATTTAAAACATTCATGTGTCATTTTAGGTGATGGGTCGATTTTCGTTTAAAACGTTCATGTGCCATTTTAAGTGATGGGTCGATTTTAGTGGGAACCGTGCTATGTTTTTGTATACTCTACCCCCTAAATGACATTTTTTTTCTCGTGATATCACAGTTTGGGTGAGTATTTTAACCGGAATCGAACATTTCAAATCAGAACACAAGGTTCCCGTCCAGTTTCAAAAATAAATAAATTAGAAATCGTAATTGAGAATTGATCGGGTCGAGATTCGGGTCAAATCTAGAACCGAAATCGTGGGTACTCGACTTAAGTTGGTTACACTTCCGGATTGCAAACAAATGACTCCTCTTTTCAAGCTTGGCATGCACTTGTTCACAAAGAAAGCACATAGAGAGAATTTTTCAACTTTAAAGGAACAAGTATCAAATTCAATGGTTGAAGGATCGACAATCTCAATTGTGAAGTACATATCTTAAGAATTTTGAGCTTTATATATATATATATATGTTCCCGTTTATGTTTGTAAGGCATGAATATGATGAACTTACATTTTGTGAAATTATATTATTTGGTTATATGATTACAAAATGGAAAATGAATATATGAAGAGCTACATATAGTGAGTATACAATTTTGGGCTGTACTAGAAAAATAACTAATCTTGCTTTACAAGAAATTAGACCACTTGATAATTATGAATTCTCACCTTATATTCGATCAAATCACAAGTCTTAACCTTATTTTTAGGTAATATACATAATAATTGTTGAAATATCATCGTTCATTTGAAAACATGTATTCTAATGAATTTCTTCTATTTTATTTTTTCTTTGTAGAATTGAATTAGAGCAAATGATGGAAGACATCTTCGCGCATCACTTTCGAGGAATGAGCAAATCGTCAAAAAGGGATGTCGTATGCAAAATATTTTGATCGCATGTTGTTTTGACATGTTATTCATCTTTGTGAGGTTTGGATGGAAAGGAACATCACAAGACACATTTATAGAGGCACTACAAAGCATTGCCCAAAAATTTCCTAAACCATTCGTTAGTTTTTGCTTTTTGATATAAATAATTTTAATATATTTTGATCAAATAATAAGGTCTTGTGATTTGGATTCATATTTTTGTACGTATATACTATTTGTTCGACACTGGCTATCCAAATATGAAACGTTATTTGACTTTAGTTTCAAAAATTTAAATGACTTTATCTGTTCAAAAAAAAAAAAAGACTTTATTCCATAAAGATTTAGATAATATTTAAGTTACGATGTTACCTATATTATGTAATTATGATTTTGAGACTTGTCGTTTTATTTGAAACTTCGAAAGTATGTATGTAACTTTTATAAATATATTGAATAGAACTTGTTTAGTTGAAAGTTGAAACTATAAAAAATTGTCTAATTTTTACATTTCGAAAACTAAAAAAAATTGTATAATTAAATAATTTTAAGAATTGTTAAGTAAATATAGTATTTTATAATTTTAGATATTTGGTATGTATTATTTTAATTATTATACAATTTTGAGAATGATTGAATATTTAAAATAATAATAAAAATAAGTAATGTTTTGCCTAGACTCGTAAATTTTGAAACTCAACATCCACGTCTAGTCACACTTAACATTTTTTGAAACAGTGATTATAACATATATCAATTTATGATTTTGACAAGCAACTATAATTATGGCTTCAATGAGTCAATGACATTGCATAACTTCATAAGAAGAAAGTATATAATTGATTTCGAATTTCAAAAATACTATGACAAAGAATATTATTTGCTAGCAGATGAAGACTCAAATATAAATTTCACAATCGATGAAATTTGTTTGTGATTGTATTGATAGAGAACTTATGCTTAGATGAATATTATTTTTTGTTGGTTTTTAATATAGAATTGCTGCACTTGAATTATATCCTACTTCCCTATTTGGTTTAGATGGAAATCAAATTTTCATTAAATTTTGATATAAAAAAAAAACGATGAAATATAAGGTTGGAAAGTTATGAATCCCATAAAATATATGACTAAATTAATTGTTGATTTTAACTTAAGTTTTAATTAACTTTTATAGTTGAACCGAACATGACATAATTTATTAATGTTATTTAGCACGATTGGTAACACACTAAGTTTAGGTGGCAACACTAATGCTATTAAATTACAAGTTCAATTAAATACAAGGAATTATAGCACATGTAATAGGACCCATGATATGCTGATATCTAGACTGATATTCAATGCCACGTGTACTAAATAACATTATTCTATAATTTATTATCTATGTTTTTTTTATTTTGCCGATATCAAGTAATTTCCTTTAAAATTTAATAGAAATATAAAAAATAAATTGTTATTATTTTATTTATTAATGAAATTTATATCTTTGTGTTATTAAAATAATTTTAATAATAAAACTAATACATTATTATTATTAAGGATAAAATTGTCATTTTAATATCATAATAGCTTATAAGGTAATTATATTACCATTATGAATTTTATTAGTTACACCACAATTTTTCAACCCCTTTTTTTATTTACTTAAATAGCCGTAAGTAAAATTACATGTGTGTGTATGTGTGTGAGAGAGATTTTAATATATTTATGGTTGGAATTTGGTTTAAAGATTAAAAATTTTGGATAAGTATAAAACTTGAAAAGTGACTTTGTGTTAACTTCAATCAAATATTCGAATTTGATCTGATAATCAAATTTTAAAAATAAATAGACTAATATGTTCTATTCATCGAGTAAAATGTCGTATATATTTGGAATTTCAAAATCAATTCCAGATGAATAAGAAATTGTGGTTCAAAGTTGGAATAAAAACGAGGAGGAAAAGAGGTAACATTGTCGGGGGTGGGCGAAAAGCTTCAATTAAACAAGCGTCATAGACGCTCGAGCGAGAGACTAGTGATAAGCTAGCTACAGCAAATTATCATTCCCTTTATGAAGGTTGCTGAGTTTTTGGACGTGTCTCTTCTTCTATAAATAGGACATTTTTGACGTCCATTATGTATTCCATATTTTTTGCACTAAGCATTACATCAAAATCTCTTACAAAAACCCTCCAAAATTATTTTCTTGTAGAGAGAAAGAATTATGTTCAAGTTCGATGTTACTTGTGGTTTGAAGTGCTTTTACCACAAGTTGTATCTTGGGAGAAAAATGCCGTAACCCGTTAGCATTGTTACCGAACAATTTTTTCTTAAGGGGAAAGTATTGATCACTTGCCTCAAAAAAAATTTTCTTCACTTTCTTTTCATTTCTGTTTTATGTAGAGTTTAACTATGCTTCTTTGAATTAAACTTTATTATTCATTTTATCAATTGTAAATATCCATTTCACTAAACAAATCACCAACATTTATTATATAAAATAATTTATTGTTCCACCACATTCATAAACCTAATTTTACTTTCTTCTACATCATTTCTTCCCAAAAATTTATCAAACCAACGACTTCATATTATTAACTAATCCTATATCAATTATTTCTCACCTAGGTTCTTTGTAAGCATATGCAGTTAGCATTTTGTTGGAATTTGGGTGTGACTCGAATTCTTTTGTTGAACTTGTTTGAAGTTTAAAGTTCTAATTGAAGTGCACGTCATGAAAAATTCAAGTTTGGAATGCTTTTGGAATCCTATGCCAAGTTGAAATTCTATTTTGGAAACCCATTGGGAGCTGTAATTTTATTTGGACTCTATTTTTTGATATCATACTTCAACAAAAATTCTACTAGAAGGGTTTGGATATCCCCTACATGTTCCCTATAAATATTAGGCTCTTCTATACAATTTCATAAGTGTGAGAAAATAGATTACTAGAATATATGATCTATTGTAATTTTTCTATCTTCTTCATTATTTATGAGTCAATAAAATCTCGTAATTCCTTTATCATATTCTTGTCTTCTTTTATTCTTTTATTTTTGATCAAATACTTTATTAATTTTCTATAAAACTTCAACATCTCAATACGGTGATTGATGTCACAACAAGTGGTATCAGAGCCAAGGTTCAACAGTTCCGCAGAGCGCAATGTCTGATTTGTTTGAAGTTTTTTGTTCATGATGACTTATATGAAGTATGACATTCCTCTTTTGGATCGGAGCACTAGATTTTCGCTATGACATGTTAAGATGCGTGCAGTACTTGTACAGCTGAATTTGGATGATGCGTTGCTGGGAATTGACAAGATTCCCATAACTTTGATCGTTGAGGAGAAGTTACGGAAGGATAAGAAGGTAGTTTCATTCATCTTCATCTATCAAATGTCATTCTTCAGGACATTTTGAAGGAGAATTTAATAGCTACTTTATGATTGAAGTTGGAGCAATTGTGCATGACTAAAAATCTGAAAAGCAAGTTGAACCTCAACAGCTACTCCCATCGAATGGCAGAAGGGGGATAATTGAAAGATCACTTAACTGTATTTAAAGAAATAGTTGATGATTTGAAAACTTAGGAAGTAGAGTATGATGATGAAGATTTGGCCTTGATCCTATTGTGTTCGATATCCGCTTCGTTTTCTTCATTTAGAGACACGATCTTGTACAGTCGCGATACGTTCACAATAGAGAAGGTGTATGATGCTTTATAATCAAAATAGAAGATGAAGCATTTGGTTTTTGAGGCTAGAGATAGAGAAGACCTGATTGCTCATGGTGGTCCTAGAAGGGGCAGATCGAAATCTAAGTTCAGTAATCAAATTTGTAACTACTGCAAGAAGAATGGGCACTTGGAGAAGGATTGCTATAAATTGCTTAATAAAGAAAGGACGGATGCAAGTAGATATTCAAATACTTCAGACGAAACAGACCTCGCGGAGAACGTTGTAAGCGATGGAGATCTCTTAGCTATTTCTGACATTGAGTCTAAACTAGAAAAGTATTGTTTCCTAATAAGGACTTTTTTACTACATATGAAATTGTTTCCAAAGGTGTCGTGGCTATGGGAAACAACGCATCTTATCGGGTTGCTGGAATTGGTACAGTCAGATTGAAGCTTTTGAATGTGACAATTAGAACACTTGGTCATGCTCGACATGTTCTGAATTTGACGAAGAATCTCATTTCATTGTTTACCCTTGATTCAAAAGGTTATGAGTTCTTTGGTGGAGGTGGAGTCTTGAAGGTTTGTAATGGTGCTCAGGTTGTATTGGAGAGACAAAAAAGGTATCAGTTATACATTTTGTAGGGTCGTGCAGAATTTAGAAAAGTTAATCGATCAGTAGCGTGGTGGACGTTTAATTTGGTACAATACCTTTAGGAGCTCGTAAATGGTCGAATTTGAAGAATATTGTTCAGTGGAGTTTAAAAGATATGGATGATGCCACTTTGCTAACATCACATGCGGTGCCAGTATATTCAATTGCTAGGGACAAACCCAGTGGAACAATGTATGTGAATGCTGATTTTGTTGAGCATGCTTTAAGTGGAGTGAAGGTGTACAATCTAGTAAGGGGCCTTCTGTAAAAGCGTTTGGTATCGATTTTTCATTAGGGTGTGTTACAACCCATTTTGGTTAATTCAAAATCATTATGATTTTCGGGAATCTAAAGTAATTCTGCAGCGTTGTGATTGGATTCATTGGAAGAGATGGAATATTTTGTGTTTGGTTGCAGAAATTAGTTTTTGTTATTGTTGAAGAAGTTAGTTCATTTCTTGGTGGAATTCGTGTCAAAGTGGAGATTGTTGGAATTTGGGTGTTACTCGATTTCCTTTGTTGAACTTGTTTGAAGTATTTAAAGAGTTCTAATTGAATTGCACGTCATGAAAAATTCAAGTTTTGAATGCTTTTGGAGTCCTATGTCAAGTTGAATTTCTATTTTGAAAACTCATTAGGAGTTGTAATTTTTGAACTCTATTTTTTGGTATCCTACTTCAACAACCATTCTACTAAAAGGGTTTGGATGTCCCCTACATGTTCTCTATAAATATTAGACTCTTCTATATAATTTGATAAGTGTGAGAAAATAGATTACTAGAATATATGATCTATTGTAATTCTTCACTCTTCTCCATTATTTTTGAGTCAATAAAATCTCTTAATTTATTTGTCATATTCTTGTCTTCTTGTCTTCTTTTGTTCTTAATCAAATACTTTATTATTTTGACATATAATTTCAACATCTCAATCCAATGATTCATGTCACAACAAGCGATATCAATCCTAACACATTTATCGTTTCTCATTCCTCACACTGTCCAGCACTCTTACATGAGAAAAAAATACCTACAATCCCCACTTTGATCAAATGAGGGACCTGTCATAAGGGGTCATTCTCCAAACGGGGTGAACCAAAATTAAATAATAACAGTGAAGAAAAATATGAATGAAAATGACACTAGTATTATCATTTTATTAAATATTTGGATTATTCCATAGACCAGTTATCGAGTATCTATTTTCAAGTTGCTTATGTATGCTATAATGAAAATTTCCATCAAACATAGCATGTACTCTACAATATGGAGATGAAATCTCATGAATGAAATGCGAATGAACTGCAGCTTCCACAGTTTTCGATTTTCGCATAAAAATATACAAGAAAATCAATGGCATAAAGGGCTGTTGGTTTTTGTAGATGAGTATATCATAATATTGTATTTTCTTTTTCTTTTTTAAATTTTATTGGATTAAAAGTATAATTGTAAATTTCTTGTACTGTATTTATTGAAAATGTATTTTACTTGTGGTGTGAATGTAATGTGGTGTAGTAAGTAAATTTTATAGTGGTAATATAATTATCCTAGCTTATAACATGATCATACCAAATAAAATAAAAGTTTTTCCAAAAAAGAAACTCTATTAAACCCATGTTTGATCCACATTCTTCCTAAAATTCATTTTTTCAAAATTCATTTTCAACCACACATTTTTCAATGAAATAATATTACAGGCAAATCCAAAACTTTTCATTATTTTTTAACCACATATTTTCCATAATATCACATTATAAAATGCACTTTCTTCTCAATAATGTGTGTCAAACACTCATTTAAAATTAGTTTTTAACACTAATTCAAAATCAAAAGCACTACCATTTTGCTCTTCTTCTTCTACTACTCAAAAACAAAAGTAGAAACAAAAAATAAAAATAAAAATAAATAAAATAAAATAAAATAAAACCCACTCTAAATTCATGACATTTGAACAAGAAATAGCGTTATCTAACATCAATGATGTTAGAACATTAATTTAGATGACCACACTTGATAAGTTTTATGAAATAAATCACGTGATATTACATTTTAGTAAATGTGTCATTTAATGCTATGCAGTTAACACACACATTGGTGCTTAATACCAATGATGCTATAACATTACTCTTGTGCAAAAGATGGACTTTTGACAAGTTGGGAAAAGTTGTCGGAATAAATTCTTTTAATTCTCAATCTAAGGTTTAACAAATCAATGATAATCCAGTGAATTAACGATCGTTCCTCCGATGAATTTTGTTTCTACCGTAGGCATGCATAGAAAACAGGGAAAGGCAGTTAAAGTCACAGAAATAACAAGCATGCACACTGCACACTGCACTAAAAATTATGTTGAGCTCCAAAAACACGCATTCACATCAATCGAGGCTAGATAAAAAGTTACGATTTTGCTAGATGTACATAACAACTTACGTGTTGGTAGTATTGGTTTACCAACAGATGATGCGATGATGTTTAATTGAATCAAAATCTCATCAATTAAATAACTTCCTCACAGATGATGCGATGATGTTATGTACAAGAACTATTTTCCAAAAAAATACTGGAGTGCGTAAATGTATGTTGCAAAGGCATGGCCTCATTCATCCTGAACAATGCTACGGGTACACAGGAGTTTCACACGTGTTTTTGCCAGATGCCACATTGGTCTGTTTTGATCTGTTTTTTTCCTTCATCCAAGAATGTCACCTCTCTCCCTGTGAAACTCCCTCGTATGTATGGCTTTTCTCTTCATTCCCAGCTGTCCCCAGTAGAGCTCTTTCTTTTTCTGTACCTTTCTATCCTAAGATATTTCTTGTTGTATTGAATAGAATTAAAAAGCACGATACCTATGCTCGATCGATTGATTGTCATGATCGAACTGATCTTACGGTGAAAAATTACGCTAAATTTTTATTTCATAGATAAGAGACTTTCAGGTTTAATTAACGCTTTTGGAATATGCAATGCTGAGGTCTCAAGTAACCTGTTAAAGTGGAGCATGTTAGGTAGGTTCTTAACTACATTGAGAAATTCCAATTCTATTTTGGTCAATATACTTTACTTACCTGCTGCATAAATTCCAACCCAAATTCTACCGAACACCTTTTATTCTACTCCTCCATTAACCCAACCAATGAATTTAAATTTAACGCTGCGTTTCTCATATACTCTGCACATTTACCAAACACAAAATCTGATTGTACTTTGTCCCTTTCCATTCATTTATGCTTATTTCAACCAGCCACTCTTCCATTCATTTCATAGCATTGGTGATTGATCAATTCTTTAGCCCCCAGTGAACAACATGAACATCAATTTGTGTGTTAACACATCCCCTGTTGCTCATTTTGATACTCTCTAAATACTGTTTTCTAGAGAGAGAGAGAGAGAGAGAGAGTGTGTGTGAGAGAGCAGTATGCTTGTCACATACTATTCTATTAGTACCTGTACCCGTTCTCTTTCCTGTCTTGTTCTGTTTTAGTTTTCTGATTCTGCACTTTCTTTCTGCTTACACCAGAGAGAGTTCTGTAGTTAACTTTTGATTCTCAAGTACTTTGCGATGAGATACATACGTACAGCCAGTCTGAAGAGGCTGTTTTCTTTAAAAAGACGTTTTGATAAAGAAGCAAGTAAAGAATGTGATTATAATTCAGAAGAAAATAAGCCCACTGCTCCACCACCAACAGAAAATCTACGAAAGCCCAATTGGAAATGTTTTTCCTTTGCAGAAATCTTTGCAGCCACTAATGGTTTTTCTTCAGGTTCATTCTCTTTTTCCTTTTCTTTCTTTATTGCATTTTGGGTTTCGAATCTTATATATTGTTGTTTTGTTGTGGGTATTATGTGTGTATATCAGATTACATAGTTGGGAAAGGAGGGTTTGCAGAGGTTTACAGAGGAGTGTTGGAAGATGGACAAGCTATTGCTGTCAAAACATTGTCAAAATGTGCTAATGATGAGAGAAAAGAAAAGGAATTTTTGACAGAAATTGGAACTTTAGGGCATGTTTGCCATACAAATGTAACAGCATTATTGGGATGTTGTATCGATAATGGCCTTTATCTCATTTTCCAATTTTCATCCAAAGGCTCTGTTTCTTCTCTACTCCATGGTATGCCCAAAAGACTCTTACTCCATTTTTTTCTATTTGGGTTTGAAAAATATTTTTAATATTTATTTTCTTGTTCAGATGAAAAAATGTCTGTAGACTGGAAAACAAGACACAAAATTGCAGTTGGGATTGCCAGAGGCCTACATTACTTGCACAAGAGTTGTCCAAGAAGAATAATTCATAGAGATATTAAGGCTTCAAATGTCTTACTAACAGCAGATTTTGAACCCCAGGTAAAATAAATTCAATTCTCTTGAATTTGGAGAAAACTGTTTTGATGGATTAATCGCGTCGATATAATTTGTACAGATATCTGATTTTGGGTTGGCTAAATGGCTGCCATCACAATGGACTCATCACTCGATTGCTCCTATAGAAGGAACATTTGGGTACATAATCCTTCATTCCTTCTGGTTTCAAGTACTGATTATGTGAGTGTATAATCAACTTATAATTGTGCAGGCATCTAGCGCCGGAGTATTTTATGCACGGTGTTGTAGATGAGAAGACAGATGTGTTTGCTTTCGGAGTCCTTTTACTCGAGCTTATTTCAGGAAAGAAACCAGTGGATGGTTCTCATCAGAGCTTACACAGCTGGGTAAGGATGAATTCTACAGTAAAGCATTGAATAAATCATACGATAGACTTTACTAAGTTCACTGTCATTAATGCAACAGGCAAAACCTATATTAAACGTAGGGGAATTCAAAGAGTTAATTGATCCGAGGCTTGGAAATGAATACGATGCAACACAACTTAGTCGACTTGCATTTGCAGCTTCTCTGTGCATTCGTGCTTCTCCTATTTGGCGCCCATCCATGAGTGAGGTGACTAGTTTCTTTCTGCAATATACTTCAAATAATACTATTATGTGCTTTATTTCGAGGTTAAGGATTTCTTATTAGATAATCTACTAGTCTTGGTTAAAATACATGCCTCGTCTCGTGTCAGACATGATAAAAACTTTTCACTGCTGACGTGGCAAGCTAACTGAGAATCATAATTAAGGTTCTTTTGCCATGTGTGAAGTGTCAAGTTTTTATTCGGGCACGAAATCAATTTCAGGTTAATATATTCTTCATGTTAAATTACACATTTTAATTCGAGGAAGGAGGTTACTAGGGATTTTCTCTTTTAGCGTAACAAAACAAACAAAAAAAAACAAGACGAGTGTGCAAGAACAAAACAAGTATTTAATCAATTTTTTCATCCTTTTTGTCCTGTGATGTTTGAACATTGATGTCTCTACTTGTTCATTGTTTAAAGGCACTACAAATTGTTTATGTTATCATTGCTTTTTCTGCAAAGAACCTAATCTTCCATGTTATAAAATATAATACGATAATTGGTATCTTATGTTATCATCTGTATTTATTTATTGACAAATGTATAGCATTTTTTGAAGTTGTTGCCATTATCTATCTTATTTTAGTCTTCATTTTGTGTTATGCGGTGATTCACCTAAACAACTCATGTTAATTTTTTCTTTTCTGCAGAGTTTACTGATACAGTCTAAAATATCAAATTTGCACGCCACATTATTTAAAACTTTAGAAAAAGTCATGAATTTTATTTGTACAATGTTCATGGTCGACTCGCCGGTTGACAATTAGGCAGTTTGTATTAAATACATTGTTGTCCAGTCCTAATGAAGTATTTGATCCTGATATTTATCTTCCTATTTGTCAAATTTCTCATCATGATGAAAGTGAAAGTTCATGTTTTCATGATTTAGTCTTCTTCTGTCATGTTATGGCGCTTTATGGCTTCACCTTCCTCACGCCACACGCCACACCACGCCACACCACGCTACTCAGTGATTAGTCAAATAATATGCGGCCCATTCATGGGATTCGAAGATTATTGCTTGATAACAGACAAAACGGTCCTTCAAGGTCCCTCTCTATGCAAGCTGGTGGTGGTCTCATTATTGGTTGCCTAAGACAAAACTTAAATTTAAAACATCTGCTACAGTTGAATAACTCCACGTTTACACAATTGCATTATTTTCCAGTACTGAGATTTTGTCTTGACGCATTCTAGATACCATCACCAACTAGTATATGCGATTTGCTACAGATTTGATTTTATGTTAAATAAATGACTGAAATTAGTTCTAACAATTGTAAAATTTGATTTATCTTTTTATACTTTTGACAGGTTTTGGAGGTAATCTTAATGGAAGAAGATATTGACAAGGAAAAGTGGAAAATGCCCAAGGAAGAAGAAGAAGAAGATCAGGAGGAATTTTGGGGTTTTGAGGATCTTGAATATGAATATGATAGTTCCTGCTCAACCCCCCTACACGAAAAAATCTCGACCGGCAGTTCTTAGAACCCGGAAAAAGATTAATAAAAGATACTGTAGACAACTCCACAAGTACCTCTGGTTAATCTTTGTACGTATGATTTTTGTAGAAAAAATTCTATCTTGAACCATTAAATTGACACGTGACATGCATGTAATTATGTATTAACAAGTGTTCATTATAGAGTCAAATCATATCAAGTATGCAACAAGTGGTCTGGTTATGCCAACTTATGATATGAGTTCTAAGGATAAGTCTCAATCTTCGAACATATCCATTGAATTTGATGTAGAACAATTGACGTTAGAGTTTGAAAAAGAAATGAATCGAAAATTGGCAAAACGAAGTGTTTCAAAGAAACGGACATAACTTTTTGCACAAGTATCAGAATTTCTATTATAATATGTTTTCGGAAATATCTCACAACGCTCTACAACGTCTCAACCCAGGGTTACCCGGTTGACATTGTTTTCAGCCTCAAATTTGCAATTTAAGGCAGTTTACCGAGCAATTGAAGTTTTTTTTTTTTTTTTTGCGTTTTAATTGTTTTAATTAAGTGGATGTCTATTTTTATCTTTTTGCTTAAATTAGGGTTTTCAGAGACTATTAAAGGCTCTTTGTTTTTCTGAATAATACAATTCCGTTTTTGAGGTTATTTTATTGAGATTTACAATTTTCTTTCGTTAGAGACTACGCTGGTAAATCACTTTTTACGGCATGTCGGCTTTACAAACTCATTTATAGCGTTCTATAGACGGTGTGCACGCCGTAAAAGGTAAACCACTTTTTACGGTATGACTTTCTATGATGTGCGACCGCATCGTAAATAGGTTTTTACGGCATGCATTGCACACAGTAAAAAGTACATTTTGTTGTAGTGGTGGAATTTGTATAAAGGAATGCTTTGTATGGGCAAAAATCACTTTGGAGTCCAATAATTATAGGACATAGCTTGTGAACTGCTCATCAAGAATGGGTCCTAGGATACAAGTATTTTCAAACTTGCTTGTCTATTTATCGAGGGTCATGCTATTTGAAAATGACCGAATAGTCCATTTACTAAATCCAAAGTGTTGAAATTAATTATAAAATATAGAGCTTGTCTTAATATCCTTGTGGATTTATTTACTGAATATTAGACAATTGATTTTTATTTAATCTTATTGTTTCCATTTAGAGAATTCTTTAGAAATTTTTTAATTCAGATAAACTACTCAAAATTACTTTTAACATCTGTATATTTTGTCTAATTCCCTTAACCATGTTGAGTATTTCATCTAAACGTTTAAATTATCACATAAGAACCCTAAATTATATTTTTCAATAAATTTGTAGTCGACTGCTATATATGCATGCTGGCATAAGAAAATGCATAAAAAAGGTCATCATGTGACAAGTCAATGAAAATTGATATATATATATATATATATATATATATGGGGGAGGAGAGAGCTGGCTAGCTCTGTGGGAGGGTTGACAAGCCTATTTCAACTACCAGTGCCATGAAACTTGAAGACACAGTACAATATTGGTGGCCCAAAACAAAATTAATGTAGTAAATAATTCACAAACCTTACATTGGAATTGTATAATAATTTTCCATATAGATTTTGTACACAAATTTTTTCTGCAATAATAAATAATTGTATTAAATTGATGGGAGCATGTTCATGGCAGTTGATGAACAGATAAGTTTTGTCCCATCCTTTTTTATGATGGATTCAGTACTTATTATATACACCAAATGCCACTTAATACAGAAGTTAGTTGAACGCCCGAATTGAAGTTCCCAGAGGAAGAAACAGACAATTAGGTCACTTATAAAAGCATGTCTTTTTCTTATGTTAATTGTGAATTATGATTAACTTGGCAGAAGGTTGTTTTAAGTTGTTAAGAATGAATCTAAAAGTGTTGGATCAAATCTCAAATTTCTTATTTTGGTAATATACATAAATAGTTAAGAAAATCCATTGTACAAAGCGTTTTCGATCTTTTCTTTTAATTTGAAAAATAGGATCAATATAGTAAAATTGTCCATATAAAATAGAATATTCTACTGCTATTGCAACCCTTGCTTCGAAACTTTAGGGATCCGTGAGAAATGAAGTTTTCCATATAACAATTGAAGGTTTTTGCAAACTCTTGATATAGATGGAAACTTAGAATCAATCTAAAATTAAAATCAAAAGTCAAAATAAATTGCAATTTTTAATGTACCGATCAAAGTTAAAATACTTTAATTCATCCCGATTTTTCTAATGGATACTATAGTCGTATTAAAGCGTTTTCCACCAATTTTTTAGATAGAAGGTGTGAAAAGTCGATTTAAGGAGTGTCATAGTGGTAAAGAATGAGGTTTCGTTTGACACAACTTTTGAAAAGTTAAAATGAGTTTTTGAGATTCAAAAGCTACTTTTGAATTCGTTTGACTATTTTTATGAAAGTGTTTCTTTTAGTTAGAAGAATTTTTAGAGGAAACTGATTAAATATAGATTCTCCTAAAAGTACTTTCGTAATAGAAAATTCTTTTAAATGTTAGCTTTCAAACAAAAATTGCAGCAGTTTTATTCAAAAGCTCTTTTACACGAAGCAAAAGTAAAAGCAAAGATCAAGCCAAACAGACCCTAAATATATTGAATCATTGAAGATTCTTGTCTTTAAACTCAGTATTCATCGAAATTTTTTTCGCTATGTAACAACAACTAATCACACATTACCAAATATATTGTTATCGTCAATTGTATAGTAAACAAATTATTATTCGCTCAATATTTAACACCTTCATACAAAAAGAGGACAAGGGTTTTGGTAGCCGACCATAATTTTTTTTTTGCACTTAACGAATAATGCAATGTCAAAAATGAATATTAAAGTTCAACATTTGAACATAAAAATTCAGATATTCAATGGAGAATCTTAGAGAATGTTAGGAAAGAAGCCCAGGTGGAAGAAACTAACCCACTATAGTATAATTATATCATTTTAAGTAAAGGTTTGGCAAAATCATCTTCATGAAAAGCATAAATTGACTTTAAAGTTTGGATCTAAATTTTCCAAAAGGCAAGCAAGCACTAAAAGTGACAAAAAGCATTCATTAATATATCATGTTGGCTGTAATGAAGGAATTCTTAGGGACCAAAAATCATGCCTTAGAAGTAGAGGCAGTCCTATAATTATTGTTACTATAGCTCTTGCTTTATTCTTATGACATGTTTTTTTTTTTTTTAATTAATTATATTTGACACAATAGGAAAGAAGGAATTCAAACGAAAACTTTAGGAGCACAATTTTTAAAATCCACCAAATTATGAAAAATAAACTCACAAAATTTTATTGATGTAAGATGAACAAAAACGATGGTTTAACTCTTTATTTATAAGGATTTACATGAAAAATGTAGTTTAAATAAACTAAAATTGTAAAGAATTTGAAATAACTAAATGATAAAAATAGCACTAAAATCTTAAGAACAGTTTTTGACTCCTAAACGAACTCTGATGGTTAAGATCTATCATATGTCACGACAAAAATGTGAGTTCCACTATTCTCGTCGTTCTCTTTCTAGAATAGTATTATGGGTCCAAACTATGAACTCTGATGGCTAAAATCTATCATATGTCATGACAAAAATGTGAGTTCCACTATTCTCGTCCCAGAATAGTATTATGGGTCCAAACCGAAGCTCGACCTCCGTACATGTATTATTACATTTTTTCTTTGTCGATCTAATTCTTTTTCAATTCATCAGCCATCTGTTCTGTATCAATATCTGTGCAAATTAAAATAAAACCCATAAAAACATTAAACCTGGGTATGGAAATGATAGGAAGGACCGCTGGAGAAGGGGCAAGAAGGCGGGCTGAGCAGTTCATCTAGAGTAGGCCCATTTCTAAAGATTAACTAAACAGACTGTTATGCCCAGTGCCATGCCCACCTCCACACACCCCAGAAATGCAAATTATGTTATGGAAAAAAATTATAACTACCATATTTCAAATAATACAATTTCGAAAATATGAAATCACAATTCTTATTTATATTTTCCTAAAATTTGTATTTGTACGGATTTATATTAGGTAGAAAATATTTGACTTAGTTTAAGGATTATTATGATTGTGAATTTGGCCACAATTTCAACTTCATTTCTCAATAATCAAATTTACCTTCTTGTACTCGTTCACCAATTTTATTGGTTAAGTAGAGTTCTGAATATTAATTATAGAATGCTTCATTAAGGGTTGGGTTGATGTCGGCTATAGACAGGAGGTTGAAGCATTGGCTCACCTAGAGAGATGTCAACGAGTCGAGCCGAAACTTGAGACTCGAGCTTGGCTTGAATAAAAAAGGTTCGACCTTTTTTTGGCCCGACTTATCCAAGCTTTTGCTCGTTCAAAAAATTTAAGCTCGAGTTGAGTCAAACCGAGTTGAACCGACTCACGAGTTTTTTTTTTTTTTTTTTATAATATATATTAAAATAAAGGCAGTAGCTAGCTGCCTTTTATATATTTATTTATTTTAAAAACAGCTGGCTACATGCTACACGGCGGGAGGCGGCTACACGCTGCCTGGGTTTTTTTTTTTAATTTTAATTTTAATTTTAAATTTTTATGAAAGCAGCTACACGCTACCTGATTTTATCATTTTTTTTTTTATTTTTTTTCTTTCCCGATTGTCACAGGCTAAAAATAACCCGTGACACTAGCAGACCAGTGTGGCTCGACTAGCCCGGCCTAAAGCCCCAAAATGGGGCTCAGCCCTATCCCGGCTCGGGCTTTCCTAGGCCAAGCCACGGGTAGTACAAACCGACTATCAAAATTGACAATGCTAGGCTTACCCTTAGAAATAGCAGCATTGGCCATTCTGGATGAACGTGATTCGATTTGAGGGGTTTGTGCTATATTTTCAGTTCAAACCATTTCAAACGGTTTGGAATTTTTCAAACCAAATCATACCATGGTTTGGTTTGGTTTTAATTCGTGGGTTTACTTATCGACATTATATTAATGTATTTAAAACATGTAAATGTATATGTTTAAAAGAAAACTAATAATATTAAATGTTAAGTTGGATTCATATTTTTCTAAAATTCGAAATAAAAATAAAAAGGCTTTGGGCTTTATTTGCTACTGTAATTTTATTGAATTATGATTTATATTGTCTAAAATATATGCTTTTTTTGTCCATTTCTTATGATTCGGGGGAGAATTTTAGTTTAGTTTAAATATTGGGCCAGGACGTATGTAGTGAACTTGTTAAACCATTCGCCAGTAATAATGAGTCTAATTTACTTTATATGATTATTTCAATGGGCTGGTTGTAATTTGAATTGTTAAATTGATTTTTTTCTGAAAAGTGAAAACTATAAAAATTTATAATTTAATAAAATTAATTTTTTAATTAAAAATTGTTTTTGTTTTGTGCGATTTTTGAAAATTGAAACATAAACCAAATCATTTTGAAATTGTTGAATTCCATTTGAGAGGGAAAAAAACCACGCGAACCAATGGGTTCGGTTCGATATGTGGTTTTACGACTTTTTGTACAGCCCTACTGGTCTTCTTTTTGGCGAATGCACAAATTAGATTTTTTTAAGTGTTATATTTCACAAGTTCATGATACTTATCTCCTTCATATCAATTACCAATTTTTATATTTGATTATTTTATTCGGTCGAATTTTTCTAACGCATTCAATTTATCTCTCTCGAGTTCAAATTAATTTTATTTAACTAAATCAATTTTATATCTCTATGTGAATTCGGATACACCTTAGTTAAACGTCTTAAATATGTAAGAATTTATGTGATGATCACACCAACTAGAAAATGTATCTCCAGTTCCCGACATTTACTACGTGGTCTAAAAAAAAAACCCTCCACTTCTCGACGCAATTATAGCTCACAAAATCAACAAATTAGTGGCTAATTAATCCAATGATTAAAAATAGAGTAAAAATAATTTACAATGTCAATTGGATATTTAAATTTTTTTAATTAAAATTAAAGTTAGAATCGTTAATCCTAATTAAATACTTAATTACACATCATGGGGAAAAACAAAACAAGAAATAATTAAAGTACATAACCGAATTTTAAAGAAAAAATGGATAAAAGATGAAGATCTTACTCCAAAAATCTGCCTCTTCTTGTAAAATCCTTAAAATGTGTACAATGAATCTCTAAACCTTGGATTGAACATATGTTATAATGAAACCCTACAAGCTTTCTTTTAATTGTTGGACTCAGAAATGTATTTATGGAATAAAATTTAGGCAAAATTCTTGTTTAACTTGATTTCCATCAAAGAGTTTGAGAAGGAAAATGAAACAATTCTCTTTTCCAATTGGACTCTTTTTCTCATTCACTTTAATCATTCATCTTCTAATATTTGCAATTAAGTTCTCTTTATTTCAAAATAATAATAATAATAATAGACCAGGGGCACCATACAGGTGCTGAGTATATATATATGGTGTATTTTTTTGTGTTTTGATGAAAATCAATCAAAAATTGACAAAAAATTGACAAGTGTCCCATATGTAAATATTTTGTCAAACTCCCCCGTACGTGTAGAGTAGGGAATCAACCCGAAAATCCCAATCCGTGACAAACAAAAAATAGAGAAAACACGCGCAAAAAAAAAAAACAATCACATGCACAAAACAATATTTGTGTGGTTCGGCCAATTTGCCTACATCCACAGAGTTGCAAGGATGTCACTATTATCATGAAAAAAAATACAAAATGCGGCCGTACATTTTTTCTCTGTATATATATCGAAAAAAGCCCTAATCACCAAAACTGCGTTTTCTATATCCTGCGCACAGGATTCACAATGGGTAACAAATCGGCACAAGCCTCCGCTCCATGGACTAAGCCTCGAAAAATCTCCCATTAAAAAACCACGCACATTATTCGGGTCGGGTCCTCAACCGAATCAAACAATATTAGGCTCCACAAATCCCAACATATAGCATCACTCGAAAATGAAATTGTGCAATTATCTACAACTGGTACTTCCTATAATATTTCAAAACTTGGCTGTATATATGGAAATATCAATACGAGTAATGTTATTCATAGTGAAACTAGTAGTCGCTATACGTGACATACATTTTCTTCTTGAATTTCTTTACTTCTTCCTTTCAAAAATTCCCAATCCATATTGTAAACGAGCATGTAAATTTCATACAGTATTTTATTGGTACCAAGACAGGAAGAATCCTGAGATTCACCATTCATTTATCGACCACACCTTAGTTGGAGATGTACTTTCACCTCCTTCAGTCCTATATAAGGACCTAAGAACCTCTTCTCTTAAGAGCTGGTTTTAAGGATAAATTTCACCTAAACTAAAGCAATTTTAAACAAGAATTTAGGACAAAAAAGGAGTCGCCCCAATATAAAATTATAGAGAAATTTAAACAACAATGTCAAATGTGTTGCAACCATGTGCAAGAAACTGGTGCGGGCTTCCCAGGAAAAGAGAGAATGGATTATTGAAGATCGTCATTTTATTTATTTTTAATTATAGTTGATGACAGATATGATTTGGATCTTTAGCTTTTGGAGGAATGCGATGCATGGGAAGTTTCTCATCCTATTGTCTCAAATCTCGATGATTATTATTTAACTCTATCTCTGATCCCTCTATTCATCATTCCATAATGATTCTCTGATGTGTTTTCTCTAGCAGAATTTCTTTATTTTTTGATTAATATTAACTTATAATCTATACAAATTGAGGCAGAGATATTTTTGGAGTTCTTTATTCACAGGTCACAGCCCTGAAGTTGCATTAATTCATGTATATGTATTATATAATTTTATTTTTTTTCTTTTTTGGGTCCCTCAATTGATCTTCCTAGAACACAACACTCATAAATACGATGGACGGAATAAACTAAACATACAATCTTAACTAGCAACAGCTGCACCGGCATCTTTCTCATGCAGGAAATATGCCTATAAACACTACAGGCTGTTGCCACGAATTCACCTCCATTTTGCAACCAATTTATTAATTCAGACAAAGTCTAACATTAGTTTTAACTACATGTTAATAACTATTTGCTCATTAATTATCCACACATTTGGTGGGACTCATTCCCGTTTTCTTTACAAATTTGTAAATGTCCTTTTGGTTTATTAGTAAGATATTTGTTGTTTCTCCACGAAAAGTATAGGACTTAGAGTTGGCTTCGCTAGAGAATTTCTTGCTATTGTATGTTCTTTACGATTTTAACGATCTAAGTTAATTAGTAGGATTATTGGTTGTTTCTCCAAGAAAAGTATAGGATTTATCATTGGCCTCAGAAGAGATTTGCTGATCATTTTGTTCTTTACGAACTCAATGTGGCAGTGACATTTGGATTGATTTTTGCTTGCAGATTAGCTGATTGGCTTGCTGGCTTCTGGGATTCGGTTTCTTGGGAATCCTAAAGACAGTAGATGAGTGTAAGAGATTTTCAATGGGTTTCCTGGAAGAATTCTATATTAGATTTCCGGTTTCTGAATATTCTTTAGCTTTGATCTTAAATGTTTTTTTGGTTCAAACGATTAATTATGCCTATATATGTGCATCTATATTCTGAAAATCTTTGTTGTCCAATCATTTGATGATTTACAACATACTTCTAGCAGTGATGATGTGGTCAGTACTGCGATAGACTGTTGAAGTTGTGTAAATCTAAGTACTCACCAGACATCGGCATTTGTCTTCCAGGCATGGCAGCAAAACTTCAGTGCACAACAAATCAGTTGACTTAGCCTGCAGACGAAACGTTTACTGCAAATCCATTGAATGTTCACCGTTATTCAAAAAGGGATTGGCGCTAAGTCAAGCTTTCAATGGATAGGATGCTTGAATCACACAACAATGACTCCATCAAGAAGATGATGCTGATGCATGAGGAAATTTTTAATCAGCAGGTATGAATGAACTAATATCTATACAGAGAATTATATTCATATATTGGATCCCTTCTACATGTTCTATTCATTCGTTCCTACGCAATTGGGAAAAAAAAAAAAAAACAACTACCAGTCCGATGATAATGATTCACAGAGCTTAAAGAAAATTTGTTCTAAAAGCTGCTAGAATGCACAGAAACCTACCAGCGTTTCTATTTTGGGATATGTTCCAGAAATCGATACTTTCAGACAACTCTAGCAAATGTTTCGGAAACTCAAAAAAAATGTTTCCTATTTTTATTGAAATTTGAAAATTCTATAGGCACTTCATGGAAACTTTAGAAAATCTGTCAAATTATTCGAAACTTACTCAACTTAAAAACAGGCTTTGACTTAAAAGTAACTTATTGCGAACTACATATTAACATTTATCTAATTTATCGATCGTTCAATGAAATGATGAAAAATAATTCATTCGTTTAGCAAGGGATATACACGATTTATTTATTACAGCATCAATATTATTTGGAGTGTACCATAATACAAAAATGCAACATGGTGGTGCTAACACAAGGTGATTTTGTTGTAGGTTAAAGAGCTCCACCAGCTATATATTCTTCAAAAGAAACTTATGCACGAGCTTAAAAGCGAAGTAATACGAAGAAGGGCACCTCTAACAGAGACAGTTACTAAAAATTCTAAATTTGCTATATGGCATCAACCAGTAACTAATATACAAAACCATTTCCAACAAGCTTATAGTGTAAGATCAAATGATTCAAAGGAACACATTGGTAGTTTCTCGTGTCCAGAGAGCTCAAGAATGCCAATGAAATTAGACCTAGCTGATCAAGAAGGCACCCAGTCCACAGATTTACGCAAGTTTGGAAAGGAGAAAGAACTGGACAGCATTGACAAAGAAACTGGAGATTTGGAAGTGGAACTAACACTGTGTATTGGGCGTTACCAAAGTTCTTCTCCAATCAAAACAATGTGTTCAGCCAAGTTTTAGTTTTACCGATTCAAGTGCCTAAGAGTAAACAAGACATGATTATTGTTTTCAAAATGTTGTGCTGAAGCTGAAGAAAAATCCCTTACGAATTTGTATTTTTAACTTGACACGTAGCATGAAGTTCGATTTAGTAAATGTTGATATAAATTTGAGTCATAAGCACTATGGCTTTCAACCTAAATGGTTTCAATTTCAACCAAGATGATAGTCAAGGCGGTGTAATTAATATTTGGGCTGATATCATTAATTGTGCCAGCCTTGGTTTAGAAGTTATGCATGAACGTAATGCTCATAACTTCCCTCTAGACCTAGCCTCTATCGAAGCTCCATCTACTAATGGATTAGACCCAAACTTAGCTCATGTTTGACGATCATTATTTGAGAAAAATAGAATTTTGAATAATAATTTTTAGGAGATTGCATGGTTAATACATTCAGAATATTTTATTGTATAAATGATAGTTAAAAATGAGTATATAGAAAAAAGAATTTGAAAATAATGATTGTCAAACAGAGGCTTAGTGTATAGGAGTTATTGAAAAAAATAAAATAAAATAAGTGAGCAATAAACTCTTGTTCTATCAAGAGGGCATTAATTGCTCATTTATTTTCTTTCTAATTACTATACTTTTTTAGTTATATTGTACTTATATAAACTTTTATTCGTTACATTATTGAAAGAAGAAATACACAAGATTATTTTTCTTAGGGGTTGATTGATGATTGAATATTATTTGTTTCTTTTATATGCATTTTTATTTTCATTTATCTTCCCATCTTTTGGGGAATTTTTTGACATTTAAATTTGAAATTAAAATGGGAAAAATTAAAAATTTTGCTTAATCTTTTTTATCTCTAAGATCTAAGAAGGGGCGGATGTAGCCAAGTGAATTAAGGCATTGGAGTGTGAATCCACCATGCACACATCCAATTCCCGCCGTTTGCCCATAACTAAAATGATAACATCATCCTTTTTTTTTAGGCGAAAAAAGAAATTCTATTTTCTCATTTATTTACTGTGGCAATCTATTCATTTTTCTACTTTTACTTCCAAGTGCATGATAACTCCAGTGAGTTATAGGTTTTTTCCTACCAAGTGAGACTCTCCCTTCACCACCTTTATAGGGATGGTCTACAATGTTCATAACTACTCTTTTTACTATAGACGCTTACCTAAGCAATGCTTACGTTTCCATCACTTCCAACATTACAATGCATTTCAATTTGCTTAAAATTCACAAGTGAATAAATAAATTTAATTTTGATGTGAACCCACGCAGCGTAGAACTACAAAACCCATGATTAGATTGATATCGAACCCAAGAAAGTCAAGTAATCAAAGTTTTGAATTTTATTCGAAAATAACGAATCAAAATATCCAATAAAAACATAAACAAATGTTGACTCTTTTGATTGAATATTTGAAAATCTCACTCAATTGATTTGAACACCACAAGAATGATTATTGATAAGTTCGCAAATTGTCCAACGAAGAACAATGAATTGAAAGCAAATTTTCCTCACAAAATAATTCTCAATAATGTGTTATGTTTTTACAGTGAAGAATGAAAATCTTATTTATACTAACCATAAAGTCAAGCTAAAACCGTTCTTACTATTCTCAAGGTTATAAATTAAGGTAAGAGTATAATTCTATTGCAATTAGGAAATCTGCGAAAAAAGGAAAAATATCGTCTCGCTTTTGGCCTATGCGGCCTCATGGTAGAATTAGGTCCGGTCGCATGGTTCATCTGAAATTGCTCCTAGACTCCCTACATGACCCCATGCGGTCGCATGGTTTTTCTATTGTGCGATCGCATGGTATTAATTTTGAATCCTATTTATACTTGTGCAGAATTTTGTGCCGTTTTCGAAATGTACTCATGGACGGAAATTCGACACCCGAGCTGAAAGTTATGCACGTTTTCATCAACGTTGCTCGTTCGCTGCTTGAACGGAGTTGATCCATTTTGTTTCTTTTTTTGAGCCCAATATGATACTTGTTCATTGGCTTGTTGACTTCGACATTTCGTCCACCATAGCTTGAGCAAGCAATTCCATTACCTCTTTCACTCGCTTTGCCTTCGAATGTGTCATCAGACCTTTTAAGATAATCAATGGGTCTTTCCAGGGGCTTGACTTTGACACGCTCGACTTCGTGCTCACATCATCCCTTCTCTTCAAAAAGATTCGTTCTTGAATCTTTACCTGCATCAAAGAGAGATCAGATACATTAAAAGTAGCTGAAACATTATACTCACTAGGAAGATCCAGCTTATATGCATTGTCACAGATTTTCTCGAGAACTTGAAACAGTCTATCTCCCGGTGGCTGCAACTTCGTTTTCCTTTGCTATGGAAAGCGCTCATTTCTCAAATATACCCAAACACAATCATTGGGTTCAAATGAAATGCTCTTCCGGCCCTTGTTAGCTCCGTAATGCATAATTCTTGTTTTTTGTTTTCAATTCGCAGTCTAACTTTCTCATGGAGTGACTTTACCATCTCGACCTTCTTTTTCCCATCTAAACTTCCACATTCATTCACAGGTAAATGAGTTAAATCTAATAGTGTTAGTAGATTAAAACCATAAACAATTTCAAACGGTGAACTTGAAATAGTAGAATGTATAGCTCTATTGCATGCAAACTCAACAAAATGTCAGCATTCTTCCCAACTGTTCAATTTTTTATTAACCACGGTGCGCAACAATTGAATCATAGTCCGATTAACGACTTTGATTTGTCCATCAATTTGTGGATGACAAGTAGTAGAAAATAATAATTTTGTGTCTAACTTACCTTACAAAACCCGCCAAAAATGACTAATAAATTTAACATCTCTATCCAACACTCTAGTATTAGGGACCTCGTGTAAACACACTATCTCCTTAAAGAACAAATTAGCTATGTTAATGGCATCGTCGATTTTATGATATGGAATGAAATACGCCATCTTAGAAAACATATCGATCACAAATATGGAATCCCGACCCCTTTTAGTCCTTGGTAAACCTAAAACAAAATTCATGGAGATATCAACTCAAGGTTCACTAGGGGCGAGAAAATGAGTATACAATCTGTAGGGTAGAGCCTTAGACTTAGCATGTTTATAAGTTATACATCGATCACAAGTTCTTTCTACATCAATCCTCATTTTAGACCAATAAAAATGTCACATTAACATCTCTAAAGTCTTTGTAACCCCAAAGTGGCCTATTAATCTCCCACTGTGTGCTTCTCTAGCCAACAATTCACGCATGGAACAATTAGGAACACATTTTTTATTTTCTTGAAACAAATAACCCTCATGATTAAAGAATTTGTGTACCGCACCCTTATTACATGATTCATATATAATGGAAGAATCTAAATCATTCACATACATGTCCTTAATGTACTCAAAACCAAGCAACTTCACACTTAAAGAAGTAAAAAGCACATACCTTAGGGACAACGCATCCGCTATCACATTTTTCTTACCTTGTTTATACTGAATGACATATGAAAATGTCTCAATAAATTATATCCATCTAGCATGCATTTTGTTCAACTTACCTTGACTTCGTAAATGCTTTAATGACTTATGATCAGTGTGAATCACAAACTCCTTCGGCCATAGGTAATGATGCCATTGAAAGGCCAATATTGGCTAACCAAGAGGGGGTGAATTGATTATTAAAACTTTTTCGTTAATCATTCAAAATACTAATGTAATGAAAAAGCAAATGATAGAAAATAATCTAAACACAAGTAAGCATGTAGATAGAACAATGTAAATTTGTGCAAAGTAAAAATGTTAAGTAAAAGGGATAGAGAGTGCAAATGATATAGTATGGAGGTTCGATCCAATGCAATGATCTACGTTTCCCGTTACCAAGTTTTTCGGTACGAGCAAGGCCTTTTTCACTATGTTGATTGACTTATGGTGCAATCCAACCCTTTACATCGCTTTCGGTGACTTACAACCAAGGAGCATCAATCCTTTTATAACGTTGAGCTTTTCGAGACCTCAACACGTCCCACAATTTATATTGAGTGTACAAGTAAAATCTTCACTTCTTATTGAATGTTGAATATAATGTTAAGTTTAAAGAAGAGAAGTAGGTAAACACTTTAATGGATAGCAATGAATAGAGCTCAAGTGTTTGATGTGTAAATCTTTGATGAATGTAATGATTTTCAAGAATTAGTTTTGATCAAAGATTTACAATAGTAAAATGATTTGAGGCAACAAGTTGTGGCTCTTTGTGAGATACATCACATTTGTTCTTGATGAGACTATTTTACCTCATTGCAAGGGAATAGCTCTTCCTTGCAAGAACTTCATCTAAGGCGTTTGATCCATCTATGGAAGGGGTTAATCCTATAAGGTAACAAGTTGTGGCTCTTTGTAAGATATATCACACTTGTCCTTGATGAGGCTATTTTACCTCATTGCAAAGGAATAGCTCTTCCTTGCAAGGGCTTTCTCCATGATGTTTGATCCATCCATGAAAGGGATTAATCCTTTAAGGTAACAAGTTGTGGCTCTTTGTGAGATACATCACACTTGTCTTTGATGAAGCTATTTTACCTCATTGTAAGGAAATAATTATTCCTTGCAAGGGCTTCCTCCATGGTGTTTGATCTATCCATGGAAAGGGTTTCTTACAGTTGAAGTACTAATACATAGTCAAAATGAAGCATTACATGGTTGAGGCACTGATGCATAGATAAGATGAGGCCTTGTATTACAGAGTTCCATATTTCAGAACAAAGCCTATTAATTCATCAATATGACCTATTTTCAGGGGTTCTTCCTTCTTCAGGAGTTATTATTCATAGCTCCTTCTTTAGAGGCTTTCCTTTTTCGGGAGTTCTTTTATTCATGACATCTTCAGATGCCACATCTTTTGGGGAGTCTTCATTTCATGGGAGATGCATTGATGCATAGGTGAAACTAAAAATTGTCTTCAAGTCCTTCAATATATTCATGATCAGGTCCCTTAAATTTTCATCTTCTATATTTTGGTCCCCATATTTTGACTTTTATTTTGATAGTACCCTTGATAAATTGCATCCAAAATCCTTCAACTTTTGACAGTCCTACACTTTAGTCCCAAGTTCACTTTTTTGTTCGCTTTTAGTCAATTTCTCTTCTTTTGCATTGTTCTCCTTCAATTAGGGGATATTAACTTATCACATGTGGGAGACACTTATACATAGGCTAGAAAGAGGTGTTGCATGGCAGAAACGCTGTTGAATATGCCAATATGAGGCCTCTACACTTGAAAAAATCGTGGTTGTAGAGTTGGAGTATTCCTACAAGGATGAAACCTTTGAAAATAGATGAGTCATTTGTGTAGAGGCGAAGTCCCATGTTTTAGGGATGACGCCTTTTAATTCTTCAAACTTGTCCCCTTCTTTAGGGGTTCTCCTTCATAGCCTCTTATTCAGAGGTCTCTTGTTGTCTATTTCCATCGTGTGTTGGTTGGTTGCGGAACTCATAGTGTTTTTGAGATGCTTCTGGGTGATGGCTATTTCTTCAAGAACCAAACATTTCTTCAAGGCTCTTCTCGCAGATGGCTTTTACCACAAGGATGCTCGTGGTTATGGTATCAAAGATTTCCACAGACGACGCCAATCTGTTAGCCTAAAAAATGGACCAATGACGTGGTCAACAGAAAAATAGAAATTCACCTCTTTGTAAGCCAACTCGCTATATATTCAAATCAAATTGCTAGTTGCATTGATGAATTAATGAAGAGAATGATTCCAAGTGTTTTACAAGTTGTAATGTGATTATTTGACCGATAAAAAGGGGATTGGCATAAGGAATAAAGCAGATAGAATCAATGTTCACTTTTAGAGTATAAACTTGCTCGTCACCCTCAAAAAGATACTAAGTGTCACTTTTATAGTAGAAGATGATGATTAAGAGTCGTTAGATGAGAGGGCACGTGGCAACTAGGACGTCTTGTTATAGACATCAATCAATCATTCATAGGTCATTTTGTTATTAATATTGTGACAGCTTGGCGCCCTAAATCTGACATGTAAAACTAGACTTAACTTGTTTGATTGAGTAGAACTACATATCTATGAGTTGTCACATCACCCACTTGATACAAGATCTAGTATAAAAATCTTCTCTAATACGCCTCTACCTATCTCATGTCATCCATTGGGGTGCAGCTCTTCATTGGGGTTCAGCCCTATTGGGGTTTTGCCAATTTCTATATGGACAGAATGATGTAGAGTATGAGTCTAGATTCACTAGTTGTATAGTTCACTTGGCCATGCTTAGGACTTCCCTGGAAGAGGTATAACAATAGTCCCCCAAGTCCAGGTATGATTATTTTTCTAATGTGTGGACTTTCTAGTCTAAAAGAAGAAAAGTTTGGTAGTTGAAACTCACGATGAGGCAGAGTGATCGATGGAGGGGCTCTAGAAGTAAAGGGAGAGCCCATTCAGGAAGAGACAATTCGTTGATAAGGCTAAATTGAATTTGGGCCCTTTATATAAGGGTTAGATTATTCGGGAAGAGGCAGCCGTTGATAAGACTGATTTGAACATAAGTGATGCCCTTTATATAAGGGAGAGCCCATTCGGGAAGAGAGAGCTGTTGATAATGTTGAATTGAACTTGGGCAAGACCCTTTATATAAGGAGATCTAATTCGGGGAAGAAGCAGCTGTTGATAAAGCTGAATTAAACTTGGGCGAGGCCCTTTATATAAGGGAGAGCCCATTCGAGAAGAGGCAGTCGTTGATAAGGTTGAATTGAATTTGGGCGAGGCCCTTTATATAATGGAGAGCCCATTCGAGAAGAGGCAACCGTTGATAAGGTTGAATTGAACTTGGTCGAGACCCTTTTATATATGGGAGAGCCCATTCGGTAAGAGGTAGCCATTGATAAGGCTGAATTGAATTTGGGCGAGGCCCTTTATATAAGGGTGAAACTATTTGGGAAGCGACAGCCGTTGATAAGGCTGATTTGAACTTAGGTGAGACTACTCTCTCTTTTCAACCATTAATTTTGAGTGGTGAATAATCAATATTACTTATTTATTTTTTAAATTTGAATGCTGGCTAAATCTTTTTAAGGGTCGAAATGATGATATAAACCTTAATTAACCATTTTTAATTCAAAGGCTTCATCTTTTAAATATAATTTGTGTTGATTGGTTGTTATCACATTTATATTGATTAAATGAATGCTAGATCATCATTTATTTAATAATTGACTTATTTTATTTTCGGGAGGTTTGAAATAGGTTTAGCACGTTGTGATAATCAACATGAGATGGTATAGACATTAAGAATAATTGTTTATACCTTATGCAATCAAAAGAGGTTATCTTGTGAATTGATGCACATGTTTAATTTTGTTCTGAAGAGGTTGTTGAACAAGATAGGATTATCAATTATCAATTATCAATTTTACACAAAGTAGGTTAAAATATATAAGTTCAGAACTAGAATGAGAGATTAATGGTGGAATGTAATTCCTAACAAGTTTTTCTCATACATACTTTATTAAAACCATTTTCATTTACATTTAGTTAGAAATTAGTATAATTATTAGTAGTTAATACAAACCACTTACTCATCAATTGATTTTGTCACTGTTCACGAAAATATATTTCGAGTTAAAATCACTGCAAGTATACAGTTCGTTAACAAGTAATAAAATGGAATTGAGTCCAAGTATCGTCCCGCGAAGATTGATTAGTTCAATTTTAGTTATTGCAACCTTAACCGAAACATGGATAATGTGACATGTTTGTTTGTGAAAAGAATATAACTAAATTAACATATTTATGCAATTTTGAGTATATTAAACCCTTGTTTAAGCCACATTAAATTTTTCATCATCATTCTTCTATTCATTTTCAACCACACATTCTCCAATGAAATAATATTTTTCATCACAAAAATATTTTTTCCTTCTTTTTCAACCACACATTCTACATCAATCTACTATTCCAAAATACATTCTTTCAAAATAATATTAATCAAAAACACCCTAACTAACTTAAATGCAAATTATTCTAAAGGTAGATTAATTTGTTTAATAAATAACAAGCATACTAGAATCCCGAATTCTCATGCAATAATCAGTTTTAACACTAGTTTTACATGTTGAAATACGATTGAATTTGACGAATCAATGTTCCTTTTTTTTTATTTAACAGATTCTCTCGAGTAGTGTTAAACCTACTTTTATATATGATCCAACTTTATTTTTATGATGGATGCGAACGTACAAAAATGCATATTTTTTATGAATACTTAAAGATTCACATAAGGCATAGCGGTATATTTACATTCCCTATCAGATCATGTTAAAATTTATATAAGTCGAACCCTATGATCTTCTTTCGAATGCATAAATAAGCTACCAAATTCACACAACTACTGTACACAATAATTGTGAAGAAAAGAAAATCATCTTTCAAAAAAGTGATTTTAATGTCAAACATATAAAACTAAAGATTAAAATTCTTATTACATGGTTCATTGTTCTCCTAACAAAAAGAAGACTCATCTAACATGTTATGAAGAAGAAAACAAAACAAATATTGAAGAATTGACATCACTCAAATAATGTTTTAATTGAATTTTCGAGTCTTGGAATCGATATTCGTGTTCTTGCATCCTTCTATGCTTCCAAAATCTCTTAGAATGTGTTGTAATGCCTAGTGGACGGCCCTAGATTTTTAAAAGAAGCCTCCAAATTCGTTTCCATAAGAATTTTATTAAAATAAGAAAATCAGAATTTTTCCTTCGACAACATACTATGTGATTGCATAATTATATCAAGTTTGAAATTCTCTAAAGTACTGCATGCGACCACATGTAAGAAGAACTATGTTATAGCATAGTTCAAGCAACTTCCATTCTTTGCGTTTTGGTCCCCAAACTCCGTTTTTTGTTTCTTCTTCCAAATCATCTTTTGACAATTTGCACTTTGGTCCCTGAACTTTGATTGCTTAAACTATTACTTGCCAAAGATCTCATAAGCTTGCGGTATTTTAACAAGCTATATACGCCTTTAATCCTATATTATATCTCCTTTTATTTGACCTAAAATATGTCTTTACTGCTCAAACCACCTTGAAAGTTGTGTGCTCGAAAAGATCAAAATAACCCTACAATGAAACTTGTAAAAGGATTTCAAAATTCCAATTGGGACGTGGTTTAAAGCACTGCAAATCCCTTGTTCATTGGACGACTGCTATCGAACTTCATTCAACAAACGGTCAACTATGGTGACCGTTATAGACTACGGTTTACAAATCGTGATCACCCACATAACTTTCAATGTTTTGTATTTTGGTGCATAATTCAAGTTTTTATACGATTTTTGTCATTTTTTGTTCGAATCTTCATAATTGATCCCGCAATTTCCAAAAGTATCCATATTGGTCCTCGAACCTCCACAATCATCCTAGACTAGTTCTTCTTATGTTCTGAAAGTGTGCTAATCAGTTTCCAAACTTTCGATAACATAAATTTTACTCTCGGTACTTGTGATTTTCCTCCAATTGCTTTTTTAATGTTTATTATCAATCACATACGATCCGATTAGTGTTCAAGTTAGCTTAAAATCCTCATTTTTTGCTCCAAATACCTCCAAATCCGAATTTTACTTATGATGACAGCAATTGGACTAAATTATATAGAAATTCGCTCAAATTATAAATATATAAATCAAGTTTATGAGTACAAATAAGCATGTAAAATACATTCATCATCAATAAAAACTAATTTTAATGAAAACACTTCCCATGTACCAAAGTATAGGTTAACTTGTAGCAAGATGTGGAGTAGGATACATACCTTGCTTCCATTTTGATACTCTTGTTTCAGCAATCTTGTTGACTTCAAGTTCACCTTTTGATTGATTATCTCTACTGTCTCGACAATATCCTCCATTTGAGCGGGTATCACACCTTTGACGCACAAAAAAGGGGGAAAATCATATATAATATAATATAATGAATTAGATCGAAATTAATATATAATTACAATTAAGGTAACGATGTGAACGAACTTCTTAGTGCGCTGTTGAAATAATAGGTGGCTCGTGTAATGCGGGGCCGAAGGTAAATCCCTTTTGATGGGGGGGGTTTCAATAATAATAGCAATTAACAGTGTAAATTATCATTGACCCGAATTGTGCCAATAATCACCAACGGTGTTACTGATTGTGATTCTAGCCAAAAATCGGTATTTGTTGATGATTAAGATAGAATTATAGACAGAAATATCGTTTTACGAACATCCATGCACATCCGTTGGTGATTACTGATGACAATACAAGTAATATTAATGGCAATCACCTACAACACTTCAATCATATATCACGACGGTAAGCTATCAATGTTATTGATGGATTTTACGTTTTCTATTCTTTTTTCAAGTGATTGGAAATTAAGTCCTTTTTTGTAGTAGTATCAAAGAATAAGTTATTGAATAAATCTGCAGGTACAGAAATTTTCCACAGATTTTGTATCTTCCAGCGATTTGCTGCTATCAAAAACTGTTTTTAGTAGCGGCCAATCACAGGAAGATAGTCTGTGCAAAATCTGTGAAAATTTTCATGTACTTATAGCATTTCTCTTTGTTATTTTCTCGCAGATAGTACATGTAGATATTTACCACTAAATACTAAATTGTTTATATATATATGAGAGTATGCAGTTCAAAAACAAGGGATATTAGTTTTAAATTCATAAACTAGATGCTAATTAAGAATTATTAATTTAATTAATATAGATTTATTATACCCCACGACAACCACCCACCACAGTAAATCTAATTCATAATTATACACCCATTTTAACACCAAAACCCTCATTTATTCCATTTCTAATCCCAAATCAATTCATTGTCTTTGGGTGGTGGTGGGTGGAGGGTGTGATGGATTTAAGGTGGAGGTGAAAGTGATAATGGTGGTGATTGTTGTTGTGAATTTGAGGTGAATGTAGTATTTGTAGTTGTTGATTTGAGTTGAATGTGGTAGTGGTGGTGCATTAAAGGTGATATTGGTGGTGGATTATGTTGCTAATATGCGGTGTGTGCGGATTTGTTTTTAGTGATACTCTGTAACCAAGTATGGTTTAATTATGATCAGTTGTGACCAAGTCGATATTCATTGTGATTGTTTGTGATTAGATCTGTCTTAACTGTAATTGTATGTGACCAAATTAACAATAAATCATATACAATCACAGTTTAGACTGACTTGGTCACATGCAGTCACATTGAAGAGAAATTTGGTCATAGATAACTCATGTTTTATCACAAACAATGCACCATTACTATCACCACGTAGTATCCAAAACGTTGTTACAACCATCACCATCACCATCACCACACAAATCAACTCCAATGCACTATCATCACTTGCAACACTTGCAGGTGTTAGGTGTAGGTGCAAATTGTGGTGTGATGGGTTGGATGTGGAGATTATATGTTAATTGTGACCTTGATCAAATCCGTATTAATTGTTATCGGTTGTGACCAAGTCAATCTTTATTGTGATTGTCTATGGCCAGATTTGAGAGAAAGACGAAGAGGGACAACGAACATTGAAAATGAGTAAAAGCATCATTATATGATTGACGATGAAGATGTTCAGATTCTAAAATCACTCCATCGTAGTCAAATATCAGCACGTGTAGATTACGAGATGAGGTCGAGACTGAGAGTCTACCGACGATGAAAATGGCAACAATCCTGGGGTTGGTTTTGAAAGAGAATAGATGAGTGCATAAGCGCGCGCGCAGAGAGAGAGAGAGAGAGAGTGTGTGTGTGTGTGTGTGTGTGTGTGTAAATATAGAGAGAATTTTTATTTATAGAGAGATGTAGCCGTTTTGGAGAGACATTGTGTTGTGGAAGAAAATATTCATGTAATCGGGGATTGGGGTGGGATAGGGGTTAGTAGAGAAAATATGCAACATCACAGTTGTATATATAAATTATATATTTATTAATTTGAATTACCACATGATTTATAAAATTATTTTGTAAGATTGTTAGTCGTGTATTGTTCCCGTAAAAATATATTTCTAATAAATGAACTAAAATTATTTTACAAATATCCTAGGCCCCAAAAAAAAAAAAAAAAATATCGCAAACTACATTCATACTCCTTTGCAATATTATCCTTCTCATTTTCGTTCTCTCTCCATCTATTATTATCGATACTGACAAGTTTAGGTGCCCTGTCCTGCACTATCCCAACCATTAACATTCTTCGTCAACAAGCTTATATAATTGACAACAATTTTTTTATTGAATTTGAAGTGATTTGAAATTTCGAAATAAAAATGAACTAGCTATATGAAGGATATGAAATGTAGCACCGTAAATTGGTTGCAAATTCAAAATGAAATGCAATGTTCAAAGTTTCGAGACCCCAACGTTAAAAAGTTCATCATCACAACGTTCAAAGCTTCGAGACCCGAGTAGCAAATTACCTTTTCTTTTCTTTACCTTTTTTTTTTTAGGTTTCTCGAACCTTCCAATTCACCATTGTTATAATATCTCCAACAATATGTACACGTGGCCTCTTCCCAATCATCAATTGGATCATCCCCTATATTCAAGAACATAAATATAAAATAAACCTTGAACTCTAGCCTCTAGGCACAAAGTTTATTGAAAGTTGCCTAATCACGAGATCCTTGAACTGAATATTGTACTTCACAAAGATGTCAGTTCCCTTACTTGGAAGTAGCTTCCGTGTAAACCCTCTTACAACAAATCTCATGCCCCTGAGAAAAATCAATGCAATCCCTGTAAAAACAGTTTTCATCTCATCCAAACACAGCCCAGAAGATTTTTCTCGGTGTGTAAGGATACTAAATCCTTCTTAAATTGTTGATTTCATTTTCCCGGGTTTGTAGTGAAATATTGGTCTGTGGAAATGAAATGTGGCAGGAAAAGAGAAAACCAGTTTGCAAAATTGGCACTGATTGCACTGGCTGCTGGGGTGTTGACACTGGGGCCAGTTGATCCTGCATCAGCCGCCAAGACTGGCGGTCGGGTCGGCGGCCAGGCTTTCCGGTCGTCTGCACTGCGCTCCTCTGGCCCGAGAATCAACAATTCAAGGTAGTTTTTTAGATTTTAATCAAAGTTAATGTATTGTATTTTAACTACTTTTTGCAAGAAATCAATTAGTTTGAAAAACCAGTGAGTTTCACTGAGAATATATAGTAAATTATATGTAGAGAAATATTGGAATATGGACTGTTGACCTCAAAAAACGGATCCACCACCGGGCCAACAGGTGATCTTCGCGTCTACCCTTTCCTGCATGAATCACACAGCGTCAGTTACACGTGGCCTTTCCTATAAGAGGTGGGAATGGTCACGGGCACTCCGACGGTCAAGTCAGCGTAGGATCAACCGGAAATTAGTTCACCGGTCTTCAAGTTTTCACTCGAAGGCGGCTTACAAGGTGTGGGGAACAAGTATCAATATCAGGGAGCCAAAGAGATGGTACCATGTTTTTCTTTTATCTGTTTTCTTTTCTTCCAAGAAGATTCCCTTTTTTCGAGCACAAAGGTGTAGTATTTATACCGGGTGTGAGAGGAGGAGGGCCGTTGGATGAGAAGGCACGTGTAGTTAGATTATTAGGGTCCGTCCCATCGTAGGCGTCAACTTGTCTTTCCGTAGGTTGGCTGGCATTAAATGCTTCTGGCTGATTTGACCGTTTGGGTCCTGCCACACATCCCATCAATCACAGATTTGACTGGAAAGATCTCTGTACGGGAGATCTTTCCCGGGGCGTGGCGGGGCGAGGCAGAAAGGGGCGAAGTGCAGGGCGCCGGTTTCTCAGTTGTGATGCAAACAGCTCGTCCTCTGCCCAATCGCCTCGGTCATCGTGTGGCACATCACCCTGCCGACACGTGGAGTTCGAGCTGCGGGATCGGTTCTCGCCCGTAACAATAGTCCCCCAAGTCCTTGTACATGTATTTATACGTTACGAGGACTTCAAGGCTGTGGACGGGATGCACGGGAAGGAGCGTGGGATTCTTGGTTGGCCCGGACCAGATTGAAATGGGCCATCATCCCCCGCGGGGGGCGGTTGCGACATGAAGCTATCGTACCTAGGAGATAGGAGTTGGCAACTCTTGGGAGAGCTGTAGCAACTCTGCCATTTGCCCCGGCTGGGGCGACCAGGCTTGCAAACTCTATGGGAGCCGTTGAAACATGGAGCTATCGTACCGAGGCGATAGGAGTTGGCAACTCTTGGGGGAGATATAGCAACTCTGCCTTTTACCCCGGCTGGGGCGACCAGGGTTGCAAACTCTAGGGGAGCCGTTGCAACATAGAGCTATCGTACCGAGGCGATAGGAGTTGGCAACTCTTGGGGGAGCTGTAGCAACTCTGCCTTTTGCCCCAGCTGGGGCGACCAGGGTTGCAAACTCTAGGGGAGCCGTTGCAACATGGAGCTATCGTACCGAGGCGATAGGAGTTGGCAACTCTTAGGAGAGCTGTAGCAACTCTGCCATTTGCCCCCGGCTGGGGGAGCTGTAAGGTAGACGATGGCTTCCGAAGAGACAGTCTTGGTTATTGTGCCAATGATTTGAAAGCTTTTTGCCTTTCCAAGGCATGCAAAGGGGGCGCGTCTGCTGCTTCCGAGACACACTTGTTTCGTCATAAATGGCAATGATGGCGACGGCTCCACGAATTTCGGGGTGACGCACTCTGGCTGTGCGTGGAGCACACCGCTCCATCGTGGCCGTTGATTTTGGTGACTTTTTACTTCGACGGTGATCCTTTCGCCTTAGCATCGAACGGCCTAGATACAGTTTGGGTGATCTAATGGCTGGGGCCAGTATTTGGGTGCCTATAAAAGGCCCATCCATTTCATTTTCAAGCTTTTACTTTTGCGAAAATCTCTCTAGGCATATCGAGTCTCTGCATTCCGGCGAGTTCCATCACTAATTTTCGGCTGGGGCTTTGTGAATATCGACGTCAAACCGGCTTCCGACGGTGTGTTAGGTAACTTTACACACTTTCAGCTTCTGCACCTTCTTTCTTCTCAGATTTTTCAACAACGTTCGCGATGGCGAGTGAACAGTCGATAGTGAGGGGAAGTGGGGAGGAACGAGGTGAGGAGAGTACCCTTAAGGGAGCCCATAGTAGTGTCTCCGGACGAGCTTAGCAAGGCCATCATGACCGGAGAGAATATCTGGAGGCGACCTGCTTCCCCCGTAGATACGTCTGTTCAGTGGGGGGCTTCGAATTACCCTTCCACAGTCACCTCGGAACAGTTAGAGAGGTGCAGGACAGTGTATAGGATTCCCCACAATATCCAAATGATCCTCCCCGAACCGCATGAGAGAGCTTGTTACCCTAGGCCCGGGTGTGTGGCGGTGAGCGATCATTTGCTTCGGCCCGGACTGAGGCTTCCTTTCCACCCCTTCTTTAGGTTAATACTTAGGTCCTACGGGGTGACTCCGACCCAATTTAACCCCAACTCATGGTCCCAAATGGTGGGAACCTGGATGCTATGGCGCCGGGCCAGCATTGGGTCGGATATGCCCTTCAGCGTGTTCCACTCCCTATTCTTTCCAAAAAACGTAGCTGGGAGGGAGGAAAGTCGGGGCTGGTACTATCTGTCTCCCTGGGGGTCCCATTCCCCGTTCCTGCACGGGGTGCCTACCTTAATTAAAGGCTGGAAGAGCTCGTGGTTCTGGGTCTCTGGTAGGTGGGACACCATAGAGAACGACCCTATGGCGCCTCTGACAATCCCCACCACCTATTCTACTTATAGTAAGTCATTTAACCGACCTGATTTACTTGAACAGTTTTGCTCATGTTTTAATATTTCTGCTCCATGTAGGCTCTATTCCGAAGTGCGAGATATCCGAGGAGGAGTGGGACATTATTGGTCAGATCTACCAAACTCCTCTGCCAGAAAGGACTTATAAAGAGCTTATCGACAAGAACCACCACCTCGTTCTACACGGCCTCATGACGAACCGAGGTAAATCACTTAGCTTCAGCTCTTTCAATCGTGCTTCCGCGTCGAGGAAACTTATCGTTCCCTCTTTGTGCAGAGGATTTTGTGAACAAAAGGCCTCCGAAGCCTGACCTCGCTTCCATTTGCCACAGCGTGGCTGAGGCCAAAACCTTGCGGACGAGCTCAGCTGCTTACAAGAAGCAGTCAGAGCGTCTTCTCTCCCTCAGCCGGGCCGGGCAGCAGCCTACTGAGGAGAACGTGGCGGAGGAAGGGGCCTCCCTCGTTCGGAGGAGGAAAAAGCGAACGGGCCCACCCGGGGCTTCCTCCTCTACCCAGGCTGGTGCAGAAGTCACCGTGGAGGTTCAGCCAACTTCCAAGGCCATTGTGCCTATAACCGCCTACTTCACAGGCGAGCAGCCCAGGAAGAGGTTGAAGAAGTCTGCCGGAGCCCCGGCCAAGGAAAACAGAGCCAACTTCCTGGGGAGTAAGGAAGAGGACCTGCCCGAGGCAGTTCTGGAGATGCTGTCCCCTGAAATCGCCTCCATTGCTCGAGTTCACAGCAAGTACTGGACCGAGGACTGGGCAAATCATGCCGCCTCGTGTGAGGTTGAGGACCTACTGGCTGCTAATAATGCCTGCGTTGCGAGGGCACTGAGTATGGGAGCTTCGGCGAAGGATCTGGTCCGAGGCCTTCGCAAGAAAAATAATGAGTTAGAGGACCAGCTGAAGGCCCTGGGGTCCTGGGAGGCTGAAGTGGCTAAGGCCAAAAAGGAAACGGAGGAGGCGAAGGAGAGGTGGGTGTTGGCCACTTCGAAGTTGGACACCGCGGAGATTCGCGTCAATCAACTGAAGAACGAGCTTCACGAGTCTGCCTCCCAAGTGGCGGCTCTGACAAAGAGGGTTGACGATGCCAATGAGCATCAGCGGATAGCCTCCGAGGCTTTGGAGGAGGCGAACAGGGAGAGGGGCGAGCTGAAAAAACTTACTGAGGCCCAAGCCAAAGAAATTGGTTCCCTGAAGGCGAATGTGGGGGCGATTGGCGAGGCGAAGGTTTTGAAGTACAAAGAGAACTTCCATACTACTCCGGAGTATGACGACTTCGCCAATTACTGGGCGTCCTGGGCTGCCAAGGAAGTGATGTCGCGTCTGCATGAAAAGCATCCCGAGCTAGACATCAACTTCTTGGAGGAGGAGTTCGGGGGACCTACCGGAGGTCGCCCTGGTCCTGATGAAGAGGAGTGAGGGGAAGCCGGGGAAGAAGAGACAGGGGCGGAAGCCATAGTCCATGTAGACTAGCTTTGTATCTTTCACTTCTGTCTTTGTAAAGGCTCCGGCAATTTTGCGATTTAGTGATTTTTGTTAAGTGTTGTTACTTCTGCTTGTTTTGCCTTCTTGCTTAGTTGATTCTTTCAGCATCAACTCGCCTCGTAACTGTTCAACCATTTTAATAAAAATGGGACAAGTAACTCGCCTCATAATTGTTCAACCGTTTAATAAAAATAGGACAAGTAACTCGCCTCGTAACTGTTCAACCATTTAATAAAAATGGGACAAGTAACTCGCCTCGTAATCGTTCAACCATTTCATAAAAATGGGACAAGTAACTCGTCTCGTAACCGTTCAACCATTTAATAAGAATGGGACAAGTAACTCGCTTCGTAACCGTTCAACCCGGACGCCAAAGAAGTTACACGCTTCCGCTTCTACAATGGTGGCATCCGCACCGCCTCTGACTAAGCAGATCCTCCTTGGGGTGTGACCCCTTGGGGGGGCTTGCACATGGTCAAGGATTTGTTTTTAAGTTACGCGTTTCTGTTTTGACAAAGGTGGCACCCGCACCACCTCCGACTAAGCAGATCCTCCTTGGGTGTGACCCTTTGGGGGCGGCTTGCACCTCGTCAAGGATTTGTTTTTAAGTTACGCGTTCCTGCTTTGGCAAAGGTGGCACCCGCACCGCCTCTGACTAAGCAGATCCTCCTTGGGGTGTGACCCCTTGGGGAGGGCTTGTACCTTGTCAAGGATTTGTTTTTAAGTTACGCGTTCCTACTTCGGCAAAGGTGGCACCCGCACCGCCTCTGACTAAGCAGATCCTCCTTGGGGTGTGACCCCTTGGGGGGGGCTTGCACCTCGTCAAGGATTTGTTTTTAGTTTTGCTGGCGAGAACAGTGGTGAAAACAACATTTCCTTCATTTGACAACAATATTTACATGGTCAGTAGGCTTCTTACTGGTAGTACATTCTTAGATGTTCAATGTTCCAAGGATGAGGCGTAGCCCTTCCTTCCAGGTCTTCCATCGCATAAGTACCGGGCCTGACTTCCCAGGTTATTCTGTACGGGCCTTCTCAGTTTGGTCCCAGCGTTTCCGTGCCGGGGTCCTTAGTAAAGGGAAAAACTTTGCGGAGTACCAGGTCGCCGATGTGAAACATCCTCTTCTTTACCTTGGCGTTGTAGAAACGGACCATTTTACGCTGGTAGGAAGCTAGTTTGATTTGCGAGCCGTCTCTCTTCTCTTCGAGAAAATCCAACTCCAATTGCCTCAGCTCATCATTTGTTACTTCATTGAAGTGAATGCGGCGGGGGGAGGGGCGCCGACCTCCACATGACTCATAACCTCGGCTCCGTAGGTCATGGAGAATGGGGTTTCCCCAGTGGCCGTTTTGCAAGTGGTTCTAATAGCCCAGAGGACCTGGGGGAGTTCGTCCACCCAGGCCCCCTTGGAGGCATCCAGCTTCCTTTTCAGGGTTAGCTTTATGGTCTTATTGACCGTCTCCACTTGGCCATTCGCCTGAGGATGATGAGGTGAAGAGAAATGTATTCTGATTCCGAGCTCCTCACATAAGTTCTGGATCTTCCGATTGTCGAACTGCTTGCCATTATCTGAGACCAGGAAGTGGGGTATGCCGAACCGACATATGATGTTCTTCCATAGGAACTTGGAGGTATTAGCTTCGGTGATCTTGGATAGGGGCTCTGCCTCTACCCACTTGGTGAAGTAGTCGATTGCCACTATGGTGAAGCGAGCGTTTGCTCTTCCCTTGGGAAGGGGGCCGATGAAATCCACTCCCCATTTGGCAAAAGGCCAGGGGCTCGAAACAACAGTGAGCTCTTGTGAGGGTCGTCTTTATGTATGGGAGAAGCGTTGGCATTTGTCACACTTACGCATGAATTCGATGGCGTCCCTTTTCAGAGTAGGCCAATAATATCCCTGCCGGAGTATTTTGTGTGCTAGTGCTGGTCCGCCGGAGTGATTTCCGCAGATGCCTTCGTGTACTTCCCTTAATATGTAGTTTGCCTCTGTTCCTCCCGTGCACCTGAGGACAGGCGAGGAGTAACCACGCTTATATAGAACCTCATCGTGAATGATGAAATGGGCAGCTCTCCTCCGAAGCCTTTTGGCTTCGTTCTCATCATCTGGTATGGTCCCTTCCTTTAAGTGGTCCAAGATAGGTAACATCCAGGCTGGCGTGCTTTCTACCCACATTAGCTCTTCGCCTTTCTTGATAGAGGGTTCAGGTAGGTGTTCAATCGGTACTACCTTTAGCAGTTCGGAATCCTTGCTGCTAGCCAATTTAGATAAAGCATCCGCGTGGGTATTCTCCTGACGAGGCACTTGAATCAGTTCAAATTTTTCGAAGTCGGGCAAGAGTCCCATTACCAGTCTTAGGTAGGCTTCCATGTGTTTGTCGCTGGCCGGCTTCCATGTGTTTGTCCCTGGCCGCAAAGTTCCCGTTTACTTGGTTTACCACCAGCTGCGAATCGCTGCTAACCACGATTCTCTTTACATGCAGCTCTCTTGCCAACCAGAGTCCCGCCAGGAGGGCCTCGTATTCTGCCATGTTGTTAGAGGCTTTGAGCCCGAGTCTGACGGCGCAATTCAGTTTATGTCCCTCCGGGCTTTCCAGCACAACTCCTGCTCCGGAGCCGTCTTCTCCCGAGGAGCCGTCGACAAAGAGGTTTCAGATGGGTGGCTCCGCCGGCTCCATGTTCACTTCGACTTCTGGAGCCTTTGAGAATTCAGCAACGAAATCGGCCAGGGCTTGGCCTTTGATAGTCTCCCGGGGGGTGTAGGTTATGTCAAACTCGCTGAGTTCTACAGCCCATTTGAGTAACCTTCCTGAGGCGTCCGATTTCTGCAAGACTTGAGTAACCTTCCTGAGGCGTCCGGTTTGTTAGCACGCGAATACCGTGGGCTTGGAAGTAGGGTCTTAGCTTACGGGAAGCGGTGACTAAAGCCAGGGCTAACTTCTCCATATCTGGGTAACGCTCCTCGGCGGGCAGCAGGGCTTTGCTTACATAGTAGACTGGCAACTGGTGTGCCTCCTCATCTCGTACAAGGACCGAACTGACTGAGGCTTCGGCAACCGCCAAGTATAGCAGTAAGGGTTCCCCTTCCTTGGGTTTGCTGAGGAGGGGCGCGCGTCCCAGGTAGCTCTTCAATTCTTGGAATGCCTCTTCACATTCTGAGGTCCAACGGAACGTCTTCCCTCCTTTCAGGACCTTGAAGAATGGCATGCATTTTTCAGTGGCCCTTGATATGAAGCGGTTAAGTGCGACTATTCTACCCGTGAGTCGCTACACCTCCTTGGGTTTCTGGGGGGACCTCATATTAATCAAAGCCTCGATCTTCTCTGGGTTGGCCTCGATCCCTCTTTGATGCACGATGTATCCCAAGAACTTACCCGAGGCCACGCCAAATGCGCATTTGAGAGGGTTCAGCCTCATGTTGTATCTCCTCAAGATTTAGAATGTCTCGTTCAGGTGTCCGATGTGTTTCTCGATTTTGAGGCTTTTCACCAGCATGTCGTCGGCATAAACTTCCATGGACTTTCCGAGCTGGTTCGCAAACATTTTATTCACCAGCCTTTGGTATGTAGCCCCGGCATTTTTCAGGCCGAAGGGCATTACTTTGTAGCAATAAAGTCCTTTGTCAGTAATGAAGGAGGTGCTGTCCTCGTCGCCTGGGAACATAGGGATTTGATTGTAACCTGAATAGGCGTCCATGAAACTGAGCAACTCGTGCCCTGCTTTGGAGTCCACCAATTGGTCGATCCGGGGGAGGGGGAACCCGTCCTTTGGGCAGGCCTGATTGAGATTGGAGATGTCAATGCAGACCCTCCATTTGCTGTTATGCTTATTTACCAGAACGGGATTTGATATCCACTCCGGATAATTGGCTTCGCGGATGAAACCGCTATTGATGAGTTTTTCTACCTCTTCTTTCAAGGCCTCGTACCTTTCGGCATTTAGAGCTCTTCTCTTCTGCCTATGAGGAGTGTGATTGGGGTCGATTTGCAAATGATGGCAGCTGATTCCGGGGTCTATTCCAACCATATCCTCGTGCCGCCATGCGAATACGTCCGTATTCTTCTGCAGGAAGTCCTTCAATCTCTCTTTAGTCCCTTCTTCCAATTCTGTTCCGATCTGCAGGACCTTTGAAGGATCTTGAGGGTCTAATGAAAAGCTTTCCAGTTCCTCCATCGGGGCTGTTTGCGATTCGGATTCAATTATTCGGGGATCTAGCTCTTCAAGGGATATGTTGGGCCTGACATCTGTCATCTCGACATCCAACGCCGCGGGTGGTCCTTCAAGAGCCTCTGTCATTTCGGCATCCAGTACCATGTTAACTCGTGGTTCTGCTTTCCTAAGAGAGTTGAGATAACATTCTCTGGACCCCATCTGATCGCCCCGGACTGTCTCGATCCCCCGTTCTGTGGGGAATTTCATGCATAGATGATGGACAGAAGTGACTGCCCATAGTTCTTTTAGGGCTGGCCTCCCCAAAACCCCGTGATACGCTGACCGACGGTCGACTACCAAAAACTCCATAAAGTGATGCGCTACCTGAGGCGGGGCTCCCATTTCGACTGCCAAGGTAATTTTGCCTCTGGGGACGATGCTGTCTCCGGTGAACCCATAGAGGGGTGAAGCCATTGGCGTAAGTTCATGGTCCACCGCCATTTTGTCAAAAGACGAGCCGAACAGGATGTTAACCGAACTGCCATTATCCACTAGCATGCGTTTAAGCCCATTGCGGGCTATTACAGCCCGGACCACTAAGGCGTCGCAATGAGGAAAGTGTACGCCTGCTGCGTCTTCTGTGGTGAATGTTATAGGCTCTACGGTTCTGCCCTGGGGGGATTGGCTTACCATATAGCTGGCCATCGGTGGATTCTTTGCCTCCCTAGTGTAATTTCTTTGAGTGTTCTTTGATTCGCCTCCTATATGGGGCCCTCCAATTATGGTGTCAATTTCACGTATGGGGAACCGTTCGTTCGAGGCGGGTACATCCCTCCTAGGGCGTTGCCCACCGCGGGGTCTTTCCCTGTCGTTATCTCTGTTATTGTGGGGTAAGTGTTGCCTTGTTTCTCCCCTTCTGGGGGTTGAACGCCTCGGAGCGCTATTTTGACTTTGATCGTTCCTTGCATTTCGGGGGGCGTCCAAGGGCCGGTTCGCATCCCTGCAATCCTTTATATCATGTCCATAGTAGCGGTGAAAAGTACAGTAAGGCATCGGGTCTTCCTGGAACCTATTGCTAGGTATCCCGCCCCGTCCTCTATTCCTAGAGGCTGAGGGTCGTCTGGCGTCCCTGGCTGAGTTGCCCTCGTGGAATCCGACATTTTCGTAGGCCAGGGTAGGCACTGCGTTTAACGTAGCGGTAGCCAATGCTTGCCCCGAGGTGGGAGCCACTGTATGTCCTGCCTGGGTCCATCGTTGGCTTATCATCTCCGAGGTGGAGGGATTCCTTGGGCTGCCCTGTTTCGATGGTCAATCATCTCTTCGTTGACAATTTCGACTTTCATCATTTCCACCAGCTCGTCATATGTTGAAGGATTCTTACTTCGGACATCCCTCCAGAATAGTGTGTTCATATTCAATCCCCCTTTCAGAGCAGACAGAGCTTCTTTGTCGATGACCTGCTCGCAGTAAGTTATTTCATCAGTGAAGCGAGCTAGGTAGCCCTTCAGAGTTTCTTCTGCGGCTTGCCTCATATCCTGCAAGCGCTGTATCGGCGCCTCCCCCTCCTTCCTCGACAGGTACTGGTTTAGGAATGCTTTTTTCAGGTCCGGCCAACTTCTAATGCTAAGAGGTGCTAGCCTACTATACCATACTTCGGCAGCACCGCCAAGGGTCAGGTGGAACGCCCTGCATTTCAGTGCTGGTGAGGCGCCCCTTAAGCTCATTTGCGTTTTGTATTTGTTGAGGTGCTTCTCCGGGTCACCCTTTCCCTCGTACTTCGGAATCTTTGGGGGAACGAAGTTATGTGGCATTGGGAAGGAGCGAAGTTCCCTTGAAAAGGGCAGATTGTCATCGTCGTCATCAAGCTCGTATGATCTGCACGGTTCGTCTGGGTTTTCCTCTCCCTCAATGGTCTGGGGCGGATGTTGAGCTGCTGCTCCTCTATTTCCCCAGTCTATAGTACTTCGTCTCTCCCGCCTATTTCTAGGAGGAGGGATTTGAGCCCCCTGGCTCTGGGCATGCGGCTGTTGCCGAACTTCTTGGCGGATCGGCTGACCCCCGTTTCAGGCGCTCGTCCGATCCGATCGAAGACGCTAGCAGACCTTTGGGGCTGCTCCTCATAATCCGGGGGGAAATTGTTCTCTCCTACCGAGGTGTCCCTGACTGGGGGGATTGTGTAGTTTGAAGTGTCCATCTCTACCTCTCGTTCGACAGGGGTGTCATTTTGAGGCCCCGATTGGGTCCTCCTGCTTGACCCTTCCTCAGACCGCCGATGTGCACAGCGCTGTCAGCTCGGTTGGGTCGAATAACTACCTTGATTCTGAGCTTGCGTGAGGAGTTCTTGCATGGCAGCGTTCTGAGCTGCAATGTTTCGCTTGTTTGTGGCCATAGTGGCTACCTCGGCCGCTAGTTGTGCGGTTTTGTTCCTTCTGCGGTACCTGTGGTGGGGCCGCTGGTGAGTGACATTTCGAGAAATCTCTTCTTCAGAGACTTCTCTTGTCCTTCTTAGGTTTACTTCCTCCTCACTGGAGATCATGGTTCGGGGCAGTAAGGCTTTTTCTCTTCTGGGCAAGTTGAAGTCCTACCGATCCTGCCGCCCCCTTTTTCAAGGATTTCCAGTCGGGCGTTTGAGCAGGCTTTTTTGGTGGGAAGGTTTCGTGGTTTACGTTGCGTAGATTTCCCACAGACGGCGCCAATCTGTTGACCTCAAAAAACGGTTCCACCACCGGGCCAACAGGTGATCTTCGCGTCTACCCTTTCCTGCATGAATCACACAGCGTCAGTTACACGTGGCCTTTCCCATAAGAGGTAGGAATGGTCACGGGCACTCCGACGGTCAAGTCAGCGTAGGATCAACCGGAAATTAGTTCACCGGTCTTCAAGTTTTCACTCGAAAGCGGCTTACAAGGTGTGGGGAACAAGTATCAATATCAAAGAGCCAAAGAGATGGTACCAGGTTTTTCTTTTATCTGTTTTCTTTTCTTCCAAGAAGATCCCCTTTTTTCGAGCACAAGGGTGTAGTATTTATACCGGGTGTGAGAGGAGGAGGGCCGTTGGATGAGGAGGCACGTGTAGTTAGATTATTAGGGCCCGTCCCATCGTAGGCGTCAACTTGTCTTTCCGTAGGTTGGCTGGCATTAAATGCTTCTGGCTGATTTGACCGTTTGGGTCCTGCCACACATCCCATCAATCACAGATTTGACTGGAAAGATCTCTGTACGGGAGATCTTTGCCGGGGCGTGGCGGGGCGAGGCAGAAAGGGGCGAAGTGCAGGGCGCCGGTTTCTCAGTTGTGATGCAAACAGCTCGTCCTCTGCCCAATCGCCTCGGTCATCGTGTGGCACGTCACCCTGCCGACACGTGGAGTTCGAGCTGCTGGATCGGTTCTCGCCCGTAACAGGGACAATTCTCTTGAGTTTAATTGTTTGTTTGTGCTGTTGATACTGAATTAGACCGTAGCAGTTTCCATATCCTTGCAAAAGTATGTTGAGAACCCTATTTCCAGAATTTTTACGCAGAATAAGTTAAATTTCATCAATATTATTGATTTCAACAGCATATCAATGATACATATTTAAATTTCTAGCTAAAGCCCCATTGTCAATATCTTCTAACAGATAATGCATAATCCCACAACAGAGATTTAGTTTGTGAAAAAAGAATTAGATAGTCATTAGTATGTTATCACTTGCTATTTTTTCTTCCTTTTCATTTATCTTATCGAAATGTCAATATGTTCAAAATGTGGAACTTTATAAGATTGCCAGGTTCAAATATTGTGCTGTCTTAGCCAGGAAAAATAACTGGAGGCTAACAAAAATCATTTATCTGGCAATTTTCAATGAAAATGATGGCTTGTGTGTTATATCATTGGAAAATTTTAATGATGGAGGATAATTGTATGTATTTTTGAATCATGAAGACGTCAGCTAATTTTAACCTTTGACGACTAATAAGTATAAGATGGTTCTTAGATATACGAGGGGTCATCTTGTCGAAATATACAAATGAAATAGGCAACTAGAAGTTCAGAGTCTATGCTAATGCGATTTGAAAGTGGTTATCTATCGCGGTTATGCAATTTCATCTTGCATCAGGTTGAGCAGGAGGGTTTAATGATTTAGGCCAAAGAAGAACCAAAAAAGACTAAGAACTCATCTATGGAACAACTGACCTCGTTCACTTTACCTTTTTCTGGGACAAAATCTCTAGTTACAGACCTAAATATGAAAGTGTAGATTTAAGAAGCGAATTTTTTGGTGTAAACTCGCGCTTTTTTCGTTATTTATGTGACTTCTTGATGTTAGTCTTTGGTAAAGCTTGATTACCAATGGCTCAAGAAATCCTTACTTTTTTTTGACAAGTTTAACATTGTTTTTTCTTGCAGAACCAATGTGTATATCAACCCACCAGTTGCCCCTCCTCTAGTTGGTGGATATGGATATGGATATGGCTTTGGCGTGCCATTTTATGGTGGATGGGGTTGGTCTCCATTTTCATTCTTTGCACCCGGTCCCAGTGTTGCTGTTGGCATTGGAGGTGGATTCGAACTCTTTGCTTTATTTCTATTCCTCGGAGCAGTTTCTGCTGTTGTTAGGCGATTCCTTGGATCAAGATACGATGATGATGAGGAATACTAGTGTGGAAAAAACTCGTCTAGACTGAAATTAAAATCAAAGGAAATTATGTATTATTTTGTAAAATAAAGATTAAATACAAGGAGCCTAGGTGTAATATATACTTAAAATTGGTGTATAGTTCAGTGCGTTTCAACAAAATGTGCACAACCCTTTATTCAATAATGTCATCCCATCTGTGGATAACCCACTTCAGAAGTTGGAACCAACATTGCAGTTTCACCTAGATCTTCAATGCATTATAATCATGGGGGGATTAAATCTTGATTTGTATCGGTTAATTTATAAGAAAAGATACTCATAACCAAATATCACATCAATAGTATAACAGGAAGATGATTCAAGGATTTAGGCGAATGACGAACCAGGGAAAAACTAACTGTTTTTAAGTGAGATACCATTGTGCACTCATAATCAGGGACCAGACAACATTTCTTGTGGGCACTTATGAAGACATCAGAAAAGAAGAAAAGATAAATCAGGAATTATGGATCATTATTGCAACCCTTCGTCTAGACAGTTTTATCTAAGCAACTCTTTCTGTTCTCTATTTCATACTTCTGAGTCTTGCTCTCGTTCCTCTGATGTGAAATATATTTGACTTCTTCACACGGTGTAGTGTTGCTGGATCGTGTCAATGTCGAGGCCTTTAAGCTTCACTACTGACTCGACATGACCCTTGAGCGTGTGCAGCTCCCGAAGCCTAAAATGATAAAAAGGAAAAAGACAATATTATAATTCACAATGATCACGGCAAAACTACTACTTGAAAAAGGGATTAATTGAACAAGTCAATTTATACCTTGCAATTTCAGCTCTCCTCTTGGCCTGCTCCGCAATTTCGGAAAGTTCTCTATAGCTATTCCTCTCGTTGAAAAGATTAGTCGTCTCTGGGGCTTGAAGGCCATGTAGGGTCCTTTGCGCAAGAGCCCACTGTGCTTCTCTCTCCCCTTTGCCATAGTCCTTCTTGGTGGTGAAGGCAGTCTATTCCAAGGAAAAGTACATGATAAGTTAGTGAATGAAAATGATGGACAGGATCTAGACTTTTTGTTAGACAGAGTTGTACCTTGTTCTCGTACAAATTCTGCCATGCCTTTCCACTTAAGATATAACGAATGGCGAACTTCATTACGTCTAGTGGCAAATAGAATACAATACTGTAAAGCCAGATTACACCAGCCCATCCCCAACCACATCCTTTGATTCTGGCGAACCCCCAGTTGGCATATACGGCTACCAAAGTTGCAATCTACAACATTAAACCCGTTTCAGCATCTTATAACTTGACATTCTATCTACATTCAATCTATATTCTCTTTACAAATAGATAAAGAAATTTGACTCCAATGAAGGCCAAAAGGGTGAAGAAGTTCATAACAGAAAAATAGAGTGCTTTTAAGTTTCAAAAGGGTACGAAAAAGCCATGGAAAAATTACCAGCTGGGCGATGACAAAAGCAGTCAATAACAGTAGTCCAGGGCGTTCCATGAACGACCAGCTTCGTGATCTAGTCACGAAAATCAGAGCCTGGCTGACAATACTCACTTGTAGGTAAAGAGCAGCCATCATTTCGTATTCGCTATTTCTAATAGATCTTACACCAAATTTATCCTGCAGGCAGTTTACTTTTTTTTACTTCACTTGGAAACTATTTATAATGTAAAAAGCAAACATACAAAGAAACATTACTAGTCCTCACCGAGAAGAAGTTAGTTTCCTTCATAATCCAGAAGAATAAAACCGTCATCAGTGCAAGGTAACCTCCGAGTACTATGCCGGTTGCAAATATCTCTTTCAATTTCCAACTATCAGGCAATGGAGATGGCTTTACTCTATCCTTTGAGATTGTCATAATTGTTCCTAAATAGAAATTAATTATTGATCTATCAGTTGCCACATGTCACTCAAAATATAAAAGCTATTCAAATGAGAAAAGAGAAACTTTACCGTCATTGAGGATGGCAATGATCAAAACCATGAATGGAGAGAAATCGAACTTCCAAATCAAAGCAATTAGCATGAAACCGAACTGCAAACCAAGAAGCGGAGGGCATAAGAACTAAGAAGTCCATCGATCCCACAAATTATAGTGGTTTTCTATGTTCAAAAGTCATAATGAACTTACAACAATACGGATTGTGATGGAGACTGCATATATCTGGCAAAACAAAAATACAAATAATAAAAACCTGCTTCAGCCATTAAAAAGTGGGGACTGTAAAAAGATTAAAAAAGAAAACAAATGACTCACTGTGTAGTTCTTCATTCTTTGGAAAATAGTTCGACTGGTCAATACTGCACTGATGATGACGCTCAACCCAGGTTCAGTGAGTACAATGTCGGAAGCACCCCTTGCAGCATCTGTAGCATCGGCAACTGCAATTCCAATATCTGCCTTCTTTAAAGCTGGTGCATCATTGACACCATCTCCCGTCATTCCAACAATGTGCTTGCTCTCCTGCAACTTCTTCACTATTTCATATTTGTGTTCTGCATGTCAATGAGAGAGAGTATGAATTCCCCGTTCCACGGTTAGAAGATTTAGAAATTTTCATTATGCAATGCAACGTGAAGGGTTCGCGCGGACTAAAAAAAAACCCACCTGGAAAGACCCCAGCAAAACCATCTGCCCTCTCAATCAACTCTTCAACAGGAAGGCCAGCAATGGATTCGTCTTTATGTTGTCCAAGCAATGAAGCGGAGGGGTACATATTTGTTCCCATACCAAGCCTGCGCCCAGTCTCCTTAGCAATGGCAAGTTGATCGCCTGTGAATTGACACGTTAATATGAATAACGAACCGACTAAAAGAATATAATAAATAGCTACAAGATTGGAATTCAGAATTATAAACATTGAATCACCTGTAATCATTTTCACATTAACACCAAGATGGAGGGCACGGCGGATGGTCTCAGCACTGTCGTGTCTGGGAGGATCAAATAGGGATAACAATCCAACAAACTGCCATGGACCACCAGGGCTGTCTTTTGATTTCTCTGGCACTTCCTGGAAGTATAGAACATTTGCCTCAGTAACTGTACAATTTTTCAATTGGGAAATATCAATATTGCAGCAATTTTCTCATTGCAAACCTGTCTTCCAACTGCCAATGACCGAAGCCCGCGCTCAGCAAATTTATCAATAACGCCATGAACCTTTTTCTTGAGGTCTTCCTTGCAATTGCAGAGAGTCAAAATCTGATCACAGGAAAATGGGGGGAAAATCAGTACATTTGCCTAATAATATCTCATATATTTACAAATCTGGAAGCGAAGAATTTGAGAATTAGGAGTACCTGTTCCGGGGCTCCCTTGCTAGCTCGATGCCAGTTACCATTTGAATCAATGTAAGTCAAAGCAGTCCTCTTGTCCACGGGGTTGAAGGGGAAAAAATGGACCTCCCTGATACCAGCCCGTGCCTAAGAATTGAGGACATGTACTTTCTTTATTTAGTTTTTAATATTTGATATCTATAAAACTAGAAAAGAAAGAAAAATCACGCATACCTCCTTTGGATCAGCAAGGGTACCGACAATGGCAGCATCAATTGCATCTTGATTTTCAGTCCTAGATGCCCTTGCAGCAAGGAGCAGAACTTGATCAGGGTCTACGCCCTTTGCAAAGACCTCGATCAAGCTTTTATCGACAGTCAACTTATTGAGAGTCAAAGTCCCAGTCTTGTCACTGCATAGGACATCCATGCCAGCCAATTCCTCTATGGCAGTCATTCTCTTTGTGATGGCACCTTGCTGTGATAACTTGTGAGATCCAATGGCCATTGTGACAGACAAGACAGTAGGCATGGCAATAGGAATGCCTCCGATTAACAGAACAAGGAGATTGTCAATCCCCTGCCTGTACTTCCTGTGTTGAATCGGGTACATGACTATAATCTCGGCTAGCATTCCAACCGCAATGGAGCAAATGCAGAAGTTACCAATAGCAGTGAGCACTTTCTGGAAGTGCCCAACTTGGTTGGTGCTATCCACAAGATGTGCTGCCTTCCCGAAAAAGGTATGAACACCAGTAGCAATAACCACAGCTTCAATCTCACCTTGTTTGCATGTTGAACCAGAGAAGATTTCGTCGTAAGGATTCTTAGTAACAGGAAGTGACTCTCCTGTGAGTGCAGATTGATCAACCTTCAATGGATCACCTTCAAGAAGACGAGCATCAGCAGGAATGACATCTCCCAATTTAATGCTAATAATGTCTCCAGGAACCAAAATGGCGGCTTCCTGCTCACTCCATCGACCATCTCTGAGGACCTATTGTCATCAAACATGAGAAGTTAATGTATACATGTATTTAGGGGGGTACATTTGGAAATTTGATACCTTTGTTTTAGGAGCAAGACCAGCCATAAGAGCTGCAGCAGCATTTCCAGCATTGTTCTCTTCAATGAAACTGATAGTAGAGTTGATAACGAGCAAGCAAATAATACCAACGAAATCTTGCCAATCCGGGGGCTTTCCGCTTCCATTAGCCAGTGCAATTGCCATTATAGCTGCAGCTTCCATGACCCATGATAGTGGATTCCACATAAAACCGAGAAACTTAAGTATTTTGCTTTCCTGTGTTTCAAGGACAAAAAATCATTAGAAATTTAAATGTACTTAAACTTTCTTCTGTTATAAAGAGAAGAGAATAACCTTCTTTTCTTCCAATTTGTTGGGGCCAAAAATTTGAATCCTGTTATCTCCTTCATCGGAACTTAACCCTTCCCGGGAGCATTTCAGCTGCTCAAACACCTCCTCTATCGGAACTTTTTCCTGTTAGGAACACCCGAAATACCTTTAGGCCATGCATTAACCAACTTCTTAAAAGTCAACAAAAGAAGGCAAAATCAAATTAAAAAATGCTATTATCTCCACGAGGTTACAACTTCAATCTAAGTGTCTTTAAATGATAGATTAAATAAAATGTGAAATTAACATATTATTTAATCCCACATTAATGTCATCTAAATTGGGATTGTAATCTTAGCGGGGATAATAACATTATTCTTTCAAATTTGACATGTAAAGATAAAATATATTTTAAATTAATCTAGTTAATTTTTTTTAATTAATTTAGCTAATAAATTTCTGTATGATGGGGCCCACAAATAGAACGGTCTTGGTTTCTCCACCAATCAAATTAAGCACGCTTTTCGGAGAAATCATTAAATAATAAATATTAATTAATTTGATGAATTTGCGGTTAGGTTAGCCGAAAGGGACCAAAAAAAGGTCAACTGTCTATCAGTAGTCATAAATAGAAGTTCGAATCCCAACACACGAATATCAAAGGTACCACGGAAAAAAGATTTATGAAAAATCGGTCACTAATGCTTTTTGTTATGCCTCGCATTCTTTTAAAATACATTCTTTCGGAACTTATTTTCAATTACACACTGTTTAATAAAATAATATTTTTCATCACATTAATAATTTTTTCTTACTTTTTAATTACATATTTTTCATCACAACACTATTTAAAATACATTATTTCCTCAATAATATCCATTAAAATATGTTAAATTGATAAATAAAGTTAAAAAAAATAATAATAATTATAATTGTCGTGTCTAAATTTAATTCTTTAAATCAGTGATATTAGGCTCCAGATCGATAGGGATTAAAGTCAAATTTTTAGTAGATTTTGATAAAAGTTAATGAAATACATGATCGAAAAATTGTGGAACCTATTAAATATGTGGTTAAAAATAATTGTTGAATTTGACTTAAATTAAAATCTAAATTTTAATAGGTACCAAACAAGGACTAATTAGCAGAGAATTCAAAAGGCACTGTAATTTTTATTCAAAAGTAGCAAATGTGTGTTAATTTAAAAAAAAAAAAAAAAAAAAAGAGGACTGGCATAATTTTCCAAAGGTATATATCCTTCATAATTACTCAAGCATAATAAAATAAAAAAAGGACTATAATTAGTTTATTCGTGACATAATACTTCATAATTACTTGATGTATATTATTAAAATTATGTGATGAAAAATATTATTTCATCGAAAAATATGTGGTTAAAAATGAACAGAATAATAAGAATAATATTTTTAATGTGGCTCAAACAGGGCATAGAAGCACGACCATGTTTTCAAACCGAAGCATGTGAATACATTTTGGGACAAGAACATGTTCAGATTCTTACAATTTTTATATACACATTAATTACAAAAATACTCTAAATTAATAATTAAGCCCCTGTTTGAAACTCATTTTGAGAGAAATAGAAATTTTGGAATAGTGATTGATGTGAGAATGTGTGGTGGAAAAGTAATGAAATTTTTTTAATTTGTGTGTAATATTATTTTATTTGGAAAATGTGTGGTTGAAATGAAGAATGAGAATGAGAATGAGAAAGAGAAATTAATGGGTGTCAAATAGGGGCTAATTCAAATATCGCCCATATAAAAATGAATTACCCTAATAAACTGAAAATAATAAATTGATCTGTAATTAATCCACAATGGATATGATAGATGGCAGAGCAGAAAATCAACCTTAAACAAAACGAGGAACATCAAATCAAATCATTAAACTTGGAAACAAATGAAAATAGTACCAGATCAACAGTCTCGTTTTTGATCTCTTCAAGAGTAATTCCAGCCATTTTTGCTCCTTAAAAATAAAAAATAAAAAAGAGGAAAAAGAGAAATTAACAGAAAAGATGAGGAACAGAGGAAAATTGAGTTTTCTCAGCCATCAGACTTCAAATTGCTGCTGCATACTACCCAACACCTCTTTTTATACCACACCACAATGATGGTGGTCCCCACCCCACCTCTCTCTCTACCCTGGTCTGGTAATTGCACAAGGGAAGGCCAACCTCAGTTACCGCCCAAAATGGGGTCTGTTTGGGCCCCATTATATACGGAAAAAAAAAAAGTAGTTGGCCTTCAGCTTCCCATTAATTTATTCACTAGCGTAATTAGCTGCATAATATTTGTTTCTTTTGAATTTAATTTAGGCATTATAATAAATATTATTAATATTTGTTTCGGATTTATCATAATCAAATTATAATGAAAAGTAAGTGTCACGAAATACATGGTCTGAATGTGTTGTTAAAATTAACCTATGTTTGGTATGGATTAAAATCAAACTTTTAGTAGATTTTAATAAACGGCGATGAAATGTGTGTTTGAAAATTTGAATTTTAATCGGTATCAAATAGGGGCTTAATGTTAATTTGAACTTTGATTTAGAAGGACGTGGGGAGTCGAGGAATACACGTAAAAATCATTCTGGCTTTTATTAACTTGGTACTACGAGACACATAAATATTTTATAAATGAAGTCGAGATCACATATTTGTTGACAATTCAAATGGAAGAGTATGCACATTACTTTCCAAAATAAGTATTCAATCGGGCACTTGTATGTTTACGTGACTATTCTAACATATAAAACCTTTCAAAAAAAAAGATCGTGAGGTGACTATCCAACAAACCTGAAAGCAAGTTTCGTTTTGGGAGATATTTTTTAAGTAAAAAAATGATTTTTATTTTTATTATTATTATTATTTTTAAGAATATATGGTTAAAACTAAAAGTAAGAAAATATTGTGTGATACCCAAAATGATTTTAAAGAAAATTGAATTTTATAAAAAAAAAAATTAAATCTTTCCAAACAAATCCTAAAAATTAATATGAGACACAAGTACGTGAGATGTTTCCAATTTACACGTGGGAAAACGGTGTGTTCGGCGATGCTTTTGTTTCTCCCTCCTCTTCCGTGGGATAAAAGAGAGTGCGTGAGATTGAGCCCCTTTTTAATGGTAGTATTTTTTGGGAGGATGAGTTTTTGAATAGTAATTTTTTAGAGAATTTGTGGTTAAAAAGTTGGAAAAAAATTTTGGATTTATATAAAGAATATTTTATTCTGAGAAGTGTGGTTGAAAATGAGTATTAAAAAAACATTTTTTGAAGAATGATTGTCAAACAAGGGCGGACTTTAATCGAGTGGGCCTCGATAGTATAGCCTTAAACAAGGGTAAAATCGAGTGACAATTTTTCGTTGGCCAATTTAAAATAAAATTTTATAAATCACTTGTTGTCACTCCTTCATCTGTCGTGTCAAATTCTTTCTATAAAATGGCATTATTCAACGATGGCAGTGGATTATGTCTCACACTACCTTTCAGAGTGGCCTGAACCAATTATACATTTATCCCCGTTTGATTCCCATTTTGGGGTTAAAGTATATTATGGAATGGTGATTTTTTGAAGAATACGTGATTAAAAAGTAAGAAATTTTTTGAAACGTGTTTATAATTATTTTATACGAAAATGTGTGGTCTTGAAAAAAAAAAATGGGGCTCAAACATGGTGCGAGATTCTCTTTAATATTTGCGTCCCTTCTTTTCATGACCGTTGGATTATATGCAAAGGTTTTTGGTGTTAAAGGATAAAATCCACATCAAATTGAGATGAAAATGTAGATCAATTTATAAAATTTTAGGTTATTACGCTTAATAAGGTTGAATTTTTAAGATGGAGCCACGAATCTTAATACAATATCAGATATCATTAAGTTCAAACGTGCAATTCGATCCGATTAAAACTTAAAAATATAAGCACACAGATTTCAAAATTTGTCCACTCAAACGAGTCACCATCTTGTTGGACATGTGACCAATTTATAAGGGTTTGGACAGTTACTCTTAGTAAGATTGGCATTTTAAGATGGAAACACAAGTCTTTAACATTTCGAAGATAAATCACAATTTTATTTAATCACAAAATATATTCCCGAGTCTACTGTTTCATACTACCAAACACAAAATTACCAAATGCATAAATTCTGTGTTTGGTTTTTCCTCTTTTTTTTTTTTTTTTTTTTTTTTTTTTTTTTGGTAAATAAGTTTGAACTTGATTAGATCGTAACAAATTTTACGCTAAGAAGTGCAACATTACTTCGTCAAGCTCTCGTTAATTATAAAAAAAATTCTTCACTACCATCTTTCATGAGTCTCATCTGTGTTTTATAAATTTCAGAATTATCATATTTGAGGTTGAATTTAAAAAAAAAATTAAATTTAAATTAACAGCTTAAATCAATATTTTTGTTTAATGATACCGTCAAGAATTTAATCTTATTAAAAAAAACTATTAATGTATTTGTCACATGGTACAAACTTAAGGTCCATTTAGTCAAATTCAGTATTGAAGAATTACGTATCGTATCGAATAGATACATATTGTTAGTAAATAAAGGAACAAGCATAATATGGAAAAAAATCAAATAAGAATACAAGATTTACGTGATAAAAATATATGAAGAGCAGAAGAGGAAAATTTATTAATATTAATAATGGAGAATTATAAATTATTGTGTAGAATTTAAAGATTTACTTAATATGTGTTGTACATTACATATATATAATACGAAGATTCCTAACATACTAGGAATATAATATAATGAAGAGTTTAATAAAAGGTGAAATTCCAATACAATGAGTAAAATCAATAATGGAATACTTGAGATAAAATATGAATAAAAAACTGCCAAAAAAAAAAACGGATATCACCACCGCTTAAGTGGTAGCCTGACGCTAGCGAGTGCCAAAGTCCCAGTTCTGAATGATAGAGTTTCCTGAGCATAAAGCGAGCGAGCGATTGTCTCAAGCAATCATTTCATAATCCATCTTGGACTCCTAAACCCCTTCCAAATTGAATTTCAACTTAAATTCCCAACTAGGTTTCAAATAGAATTCTCAAGTAGTATTCCAAATAGAATTCGGATGACAGCCTAATTCTAACAAACGTTTCCTTGACACGAATTTCACTTGAATGGACGAAACTTCAAAATTTCTACACCTAGAATCATTCCACTGCAAGGAGTAAAACTTATCTTTTCAACCAAAAAATTCTTCACATATTCCACAAAACTCAATTAGAACAAACTCAATAACTGAAAAAATCAATTGAATCCAAGCACTAATTGACAGAATAACCTTGGACATCAAAGTTATCCATGCGAGCAACATAAAATACAAACAACTTAATAATTACCAAACAAGGCAAAAACATACCCTACAACAGAATCTATACACAATGCTTCGGAGAAGGTTCTTTAAAAATATATATTTAAAAAGTTGCTCGGATATTATCACTGCTTGAGCGATATCTTCGCAGAGCTCGAGCGATAGCACAGCTACTGGAGCGGTAGCCTAGTGTCAAGCGAGTGCTAGAGTCTCTGTTCTGAGCGCTCGAGCGTCTCTTGGACGTAAAGCAAGAGGTTGTCTCACGTAATCATTTCCTATTCCATCTTGGAATCCTTCAAGACCTCTCTCAAATTTAGTTTCGACTTAAATTCCCAACTAGATTTCAAATAGAATATCTAAGTAGTTTTCCAAATAGAATTCGAGTCACACCCTAATTCTATTATTCATTTATGAATTTTTGGTGCGGATTACCTAACACGATTGCTTATAAATTTTGTTATATTCTTTAATCACATCTAGTCTTATCTAATCCAATACTAAACATTGTCTGTAATGTAAAAATATTCTTAACCTATAGAAATAAAATGTTCACAAGAACTAAAAGAATTGATAATTCATATCGAATTTCGTTGTGACAAATATCGACCAACCTTGATATGGACTTCATTCGATATCTTCGACTAATTTTTTTATTTATTTATTTTTTTTTTGACAAAAGCATTATCCAAACCCCAAGCATGCACCGAATCAACGTTATTTCAACGTTACGTACGTACGCACACACGGGATCACGTTATTGTTTAGTTAAATGAATCAATTATTTCCCTAATAGACACAATATTTGTTTAATCAATACCGCTAGTCAACTCCTACATTATAATTTTTAATTAGACCAAATTCCTATATTTTCGCAGCGTGATTTACAACTCATCTCACGTTGATTATGTTAATGTTTAATAAAGAGATAAATGTTAATTATTACTATTTGACTATTAAGATTTTTTAATGAGATTTCCATTTATAATTACATTAAAATATTTTGAAATATATCATTATTGTATGTGGCAGTTTTGACACGCTACACTGAATAAAACTAGAAAAAGAAAGTTTTATGTATGATAAATTTGTTATTTTCCATATTTAATCGAACACATTAAATGAATCTATATTATGGTCGAGACAAAGTCAACTCTGATTATGATTGCGAGTTTATTACGTTCAATTAAATTGGCATTATGACATAATTTTATTATTATCTTACCTTCCCCGGCTAAAATTACTGAAATATTGGTTTAAAAGTATTCCATCTTTATCCTACGTTGATTATTTAAGAGGTTTGGTAATAGATAATATCTCTTTTACAACTTCGAAAGATTAGCCTTTCGAGAGTACAAAATAATAGGCACATCTAGAGCATTGTCGTTGACATGAGTATACAATTTTGTAAAGCCCTTGTTTCGTAGATATTAAAATTAGATTTTTACTACATTTTGATAAAAGTTGATGAAATGTGTGGTTAAAATTAATAGTTAATTTTGACTTGAGATTTTAATTGAATTTATTATTTTAATCCAAACCAAACGGGGCAAGAAGCTTAGGAATTCAAAGACGAGTTACACGTGTAAATATATATTGTTTTCCTCCACCTTATGCTCTTCATATCAGTTCAAAACAAGCTGTAGAAGTTGGATTGGGTTAGGGATGGCAAAATAGCTCGTCGGTTTGGACTTGGCCCGGAAAAAGTTCTTCTGTGGGGCCGAGCTGACGCTTGGGTCGAGCCCCATTTTGGGCGTTGGCTCAAGTCGAGCCAGGCCGACCCATCAGCCTAAAAAAAACTTGTTTGCCACTTCTATTTTTATTTTTTGTTCTTTTTATTTTAACTGTAATTTTTTTTATATGTTAATGTTTAGTTATTGTTTATAATATGTATAAATTGCAAAATTTTAAAATTCTTTATAAAAAATTAGATTAATTTGAAAAAAAAAAACTGGCTCGGCGCAAGCTGAAAGTTCGGGTCGAGTTTAAATTTTTTGGCCGAGCTTTTGTTCGGCTCGGATAGGACCAAAAAAAAGCTCGAAGTATTTTTACTTGAGTCGAATCCGAGCAAAAAATTTCGACTCACTGCTCGATTCGTTAACCCCTAGATTGGGTATATGGTGAGGGACAAACGGAAAAGTTTATTAACTGCACTGCACACAAGGGATGGGAATTTATCAGTTTCTATCATGTTATTTTGTTATATGATTTTTGCCACTTTTTATTACTTTCTTAGGACACTTTTGTAGCAAAAACTAAAAGTGAGGCCTCCATAAAATTGGATCTACATTTTTTTTTTTTCAATTTAATACCTTATCAAAATGCAAATAGCCCACTTGGATTACATCTACATGCAACTTGTGACTGGTGAAAAGGAAGAGATTTTGGACTGCTGGGTTGAGTTATTGCTGATAAAGAATACTGTCGTTGTCGTATTAGATATATTTGTTATTTGATATCGACAAATATTAGAAGAAAATTTTGATTAAGGAGCAATATATTATAGAACGATTGAAACATTTATTTTGATCTAATTATATTTATGAATGTCGACTGAAGTAATCTGTCAAATTTCTTGATATTAGAGTTTCACTTGCACGGTCGAATGAAAAAATAAAATAAATTGTCAGTAGCGTCAAGACTTAAGGATTCTTTGCATCTAGTTGGGCATTTCCAGCCACCCTTTACTAGTCAAATGCTTTCTTAATGCTTGGCTTTCAACTGTACTCCTCCATGATGGCGGTTCTTGAAAATTAGACCTATTTTGAGAATTTTGTTAAAAATAAGAAATATTAGATTATTCATTTGGTTGCAAAGATGAGTTTTTGACCCAATTTTTAATAATTATACTTCTTTTTTCTTAAATGTGTATTCATTTGGTGCAAGGATGTCTGTGTTGGGACCCACTTGATCATCACAACAAAATCAAGTGTATAGGTCTAACATAACATCTGATGTGACTCGAAAAAGGCATCAAGTGGACGAATATTCGATGAGCATTGAGACGAAGATACAGACGAGTTCGAGATCGAATCGAGGCGAAGATGTCATACAATCATTTAGTAAGGTAATGAAGTACAAAATTTTGAAGTTAACCAGTTTACGATCAAGTTCCTTGTTGGGGTCGAGAGCCGGAAGGAGCTTGAACGCGTCGGAACCAAGAGACAGGAGGCAAGCTGGAGAGCCATGCGGCCGCACTTGGTTCTCCAAGCCATGCAACCGCATGACTATTTACCGAAAGCTAAAGAGGGTGGATTGAGTTGCCTATGCGACCGCATAGGAATACGCCCTACGGCCACATAGTTCAAATTTCATGTGTGATTTTTAGATTTTGGCAGTTTCCATATTTCCCTAAAACTTTAAAATTTTCACATCTTTTAGCATATTTTGAACTCTATTTCATGTCTTTTAGGGGTTTTAGGATTTCATATATATAGGTTCTTATTATTCCCTGTTAAAAAAGACTTATGACAATTATTTTGAGAGAATTCAATTAATTGAGAGTTTTATTCCTCCATGTTTTTTGGTGGCTTAAAATTCTAACTTGAATTTATTAAAAGGTCTCGCAATCCTTTTGTGGCGTTCCCATTTTACGGTTCTTATTCCGGGTAATCAACAAGTCGAATTTCTTACGTGTAATATCGGTTCTTGGTATAGGTCGACAACGGGTCGGGTTGATCTGTGCACGGGGTGATTTCTAGTTTTTTTGGGTTTGTTTCATCTTGTCGTGGGTTCCTAAGATCGATTCTTGGTTGGATTCATATAAGTTGGTATCAGAGTCGGCTCTAGAATTCAAGTCATCTATCCTTTTAATTTTTTGTTGATTAATTTTTGTTTGACTAAAAAATCTATTTTATAGTTCTTGAATTTTGAGTCATTATTTCGTATAATTGTGTCGTTTAATTGCTTCTAGATTAATTATTTAGTTGGTTATTGAGTTACGCTAAAAAAAAGAGAAAAAACAGGGTCAAAAAAGAGAAAGAGACCCAAAAAAAAAAAGAGACAAAAAAAAAAGTCTCTACATCTAGTGAACGTTTAGATGCAAAATAGAACAGAAAAAAATGAAAAAAAAATTGAGTCGTTTTGTTTTCTTTTCTTGAAAATTGAGTCAATTTACCTCAATCCGTGCAAATTTTGTTGATTATTCGAAAACTTGTACATTGTGGTGGCGTTCGCTGCGGGAATTGTGTTTCATTTGATTGAGATTGGTTATTTCTTGAGCTATTGAGAAAGAAGGACGAACGGTAAAAGGCAAGAATGGTGAGCTCAATATAGAGTAAAAACCAAATTCGAGTGATACACGAGTGGAAACACGTAAGGTAAAATATTCTCATTTTGTTATTCATTTTCATTTCATTTATGTTAGTTAATTATTTGCAAAAAAAAAAAAAGATAGAGGAGACGTGAGTAAAAGTGAGGAAGAAGCGGTGTCGAACGGGTTTTATGCGGAACTTATGGATAGTATGCAAGCTATACATCATAAGTTTGATCGATTGAGTTTGATGGTTGATCGTATTAGTGGTAATGTAGCAGGCATGAAACTTTGATGAGGAGTCAACAGCGAGGGACGCCCCAAAGGGTTCCTCGTGAGGGTAGATGAGATAGACGATGACATAATCTTATGACTGAATTTGATGAGGAAGACGAGGCAGCGAGTGCAGGGAGTGATGATTACTATTTGGAAGCTGATATGAGACGAATGAGGAATAGAGGAGATAGGTTTAATCGAGGGGTTGATAGAAATTTGGGGAACATCAAACTGAACATCCCAGTTTTTCAAGGTCGGAGTGACCATGAGGCTTACTTAGAATGGGAAAAGAAAGTGGAATTGGTGTTTGATTACCATTACGCCATTATTTGGTGGGATCAATTGGTGACTAGCCGTATGAGGAATTTGGATGGGTCGATTGAGACGTGGGGAGAGTTGAAGGTTTGTATGAGAAAATAGTTTGTACTGGAACATTATTACCGGGACCTTCATAAAAAATTGCATACTCTTTTTCAGTGGTCTAGGAATGTGGAAGATTATTATAAGCAGATGGAGGTGACGCTGATTAGAGCAAATGTAGAGGAAGATCGGGTGGGTTGAATAAAGACATTGCCAAGATAGTAGAGTTGCATCATTATGTGGAGTTGGAGAACTTGGTGGGCGTGGCTATGAAGATGGAGAGGCAACTCAGACGAAAGGGGATAGCGAGGTTTACTACGAAACCCAAATGGAGTGGTGGTGATAGGAATGATCGGCGGAGACCAGGGGAAAGGTTGAGATATCTAAGGTTAAGGAGGATGTGGCTAAAAATAAACTAAACATCGAGTCTCAAACTGAGGTTGGGGGATATTAAATGCTTCAAGTGTTTGGTTCGGGACATATCGCTTCATAATGTCCAAACCGACTGGTGATAATTCTTCGGAAAAATGGAGAGATTGAGTCGGATGATGAAAGTGGGAGTGACGAAAGGTGAGACTTATGTAGAGTACCCGGTTGGGGAGTCATTATTAGTGATGCTCTTACTACACAAATGAAGATGGATGACGAGGAGCAGCAACGAGAGAATCGATTTTACACCAAGTGTCACGTTAAGAATAACGTGTGTAGTTTGATAATAGATGGCAAGAGTTGTATGAACGTGGCTAGCACAACCCTTGTAGTGGAGTTAGGGTTACCCCTTATAAGGCAGCCACAACCATACAAATTGGAGTGGCTGGATAGGTGTGGAGAGGTACGAGTTTTCAAGAGGGCCTTGGTGAATTTCAACATTGGACGATATAGTGATGAGGTGTTACGTGATGTAGCTCCAATGCATATGGGACATCTCTTGTTGGGTAGGCCATGGTAGTACGATAGGAGAGTGGAGTATGATGGATTCACAAATCAGCACAACCTTGTGAATGACGGAAAAACCATCATGCTTGTACCTTTTGATAACCCAAGAATAACTAACCAAGATGGGGTGAATTGGGTTTTGAAACTGTTATGACAACTAGTCTCAATTCTCAAACTTATTTAATTCACAAGATATGGATGCAAATTGTAATACGAGAAGTAAATATGTAAATTTCGATGACTTAAAATTCAAGTACGGATAAGGTACAATATAAATAGAAATTTAAAGTAAAGTGAGATAATTTAAAGATGACAAGCAAATTTAATAGGGTTCGATACACAATGTGTGCTACGTTCCCGTTACCATGCTTTTCGTCACGAGCAAGGCCAAATTCACTATAATGGTAACTTAAAAACAAGGAGTACCGATCCTTAAGTGACTTACAGCAAGGAGCACTTATCCTTATGTAACTTACAACAAAAAGTACATATCCTTAACAACAATCGAGTTTTCAAAGAGCTTTCGAAACCACCAAAATGTAAGTAATAGTTTTTACAATTGGAAGAATTCTCTTAACAAATGATATAATCAAATCAAATGTTTATAGAGTTAGAATAACACTTCAATAGATGACAAATAGTAAAGTTCAAGTGTTTTATGTAGTAAACTACTAAACTTTGATGATTTGATGAATGATGGATAATGAAATGGTTTGTATCTTTGTATCAAAGTTTTCAACATATGATCTCTCTTAACAAATAATACAAGTATGAAGAGAGATTTACACTTTAATAAAAGTGTTGGCAAAGAAAACTTCTATCAAGAATGAAGAATAGATGAGATTAAGAAAATTTCTTTGTAAAATAGAATTCTTAATAAGATAGATGAAATATGTTTGATCAATCAAGAAATTCTCTTGTAATAAATGAAATAGAATGTAGAATCAAGTTAACTCAATGATATTCAATAAATAAGTTCTCTTAATATCTCTTGTAAGTTGTTCGAATTGAATACAAAAGAGACGGATATTTATAGAGCAAAAGAGATGCAATCAGTCACTATCGGTGACTAGCTTCGGTTGACGGAAAATGAATATAGTCGTTATAGAAATCAAACCGTTGGAGTTTCGGGTGAACTTCGGTCGAGCAAACCGATTGACCGAACTATACTTTGGTCGACTGGTCCATATTCCGGTTGACCGAAGCGTGTGGTTTTATCAAGAAAATTCTTAATCAGATTGTTTAATTTTTAAAGCATATTTTCATGTCAAAACATATCTTATGTAGTATTATGAATGGTGAAAGAATGTTTGAGCTTTATGCATTTGCCAAAATTGATAAGTATACCTTAACATATAAATGAAGTTTTGATAAGCAACTTCTACATACTAATCTTCAAGATTCTTGTTCTCTTCGAATTTCTTTTGATTGCATGTTATTCAACGGATAACGATTAGTACCTTTGAGTGTTTAGGAAGAATTATACATGAAAAACTCAACAAATTAGATATGTTAGAAATATAAATGTATTGTTTGTTATAATCAAAACAAGTGGAGCTAATTATAGATCAACATCTTTGACACCATAGCAGGTCCATGAGGACCAATTAAAACTGAAACGTGAGCGAGAGAACAAAAATAAAGAGGAAGAAATAGTAGAGCAACGAGAGGGAAGAGGGAGAGAGAATTCAGAGAGGAGGGAAAATCCCAAAGTGAGCTTATATGCAAGATAGGTCGAGTGTGAAACGGCTTTAGTGAGAACTAGCAATCCTCTCCCCAATTTGAATATTTCTCTTTTGCAGGAATTCAAGGATTTATTCCATAGAGGAATAATTTGCAGGGCGCCATACTTATCTACTTAATGCAAAGCACATGGGAAAATTTGAAAGTAACAAGGGAGAAGACTGTAACAACGCCATGGTAACGTATCAAATCCATATACCTAGGTTAGACTGTGAACTAGCGTATAGAAATATATTTTCATATGAGACATTTACTTTGGAACGTGTTAAAGCTTCTAATAATTCCATGGGGTTAGTAAGTCAATCGTCGCATTCTTACTTGTCTATGATATGCAATTACTACATCATGAAATTCTAGCATGCCACACCAAGTTACTCACGTATGATAAGCAATTAGAGTGCATTATTGGTAACTAGGTGCATTGGCGGACCCAGGGTAGGGCCTAGTGGGGCACGTGCCCCACTAACTTTTGAGAAGAATTTTTTTTTTTTAAATAAAGTCATGTTTGGTATTGATTGAAATATAAATTTTAATCTAAATCAAAGTTAACAATTAATTTTATTAACATATATCATGGAATCTTTAAATATATAACTTTTATCAAAATTTACTAAAAATTTGACTTTCATCTCCACCAAACAGGGGCAAAATCACAATAAATTTGAAAGCTAATTTTAAAAATTCTCCGACGATGGTACACTAATCGATTTTACAAATTGTTTATATCATCTCAAAACTTATTTCGAGAACTATTTATGGACATATCGAATAGTTTAAACAGATATCGAAAATAATTAAAAATACGTTAAACGTGAGTTTTGAAGAAATACGTCCAACTCGAATATTTTTTTAAAAAAATTCAACTATTTCATTAATATTTATTATTTTTATGATACAAATTTTTTAATGTAATTTTCATCATTTTATTAGGAAATTTTATATGGAATATGACAAAAATTTGAATTTTTTACATTCGAAAAAGTCATATTCTATGTAAATGGTCGGTTGCAAAATTACATGAGTATGGGTTTTTTGGACGTAAATTTTCAATTGTATAATTTCCCCCGACTTTTTTCGAGTTTAATTGTGCCCCCCTAAATTTCAAGTCCTGCGTCCGCCCCTGACTGGGTGCATGAATGCCTTTACTTTAATCACAATATTCTTACATGTCTTAGGCTGGATGTATGGCATGTATTAGGAGCAAGTTTATTGTCTACTATTTCCATTCCACACATCAATTTAACAAGTGGTTTTAATCTACTAACCTTGTTCAATTTAATGACTTTATGTACTGGTGTTAGTAGCAACTTTGGTGAAAAGCAGGTGATCATTATGGACATATCTCAGTATTGCCAAATGGGGCTATCGAGTTGAGTCTTGTTTGAACCATGTGAAGGTAGTAAGGTGGTCATACGTACGAGGCAGATACGAACTCAGAGGAGGTCCAATTTACATCCTCGAGGAGACGGACCATGCCATTCCATTGCTATGATCGAGAATGATGGCTATAGTTTACTTCTACTATGTAAGTCTATAATAGTCAACATTTTCACCGTTGTAAATGTTGCTTAATTTGATGCAGGGTCGAATTTGAGGACGAATCCTTTCGAAGAAAGGGGGGATGAAGTGACCTATAAAAGGCATCAAGCGAACGAAGGTTCGATGAGCATTGAGACGAAGATACGAATGAATTCGAGATCGAATTGAGGTGAAGATGTTATGAAATCATTTAGTAGGCAATGAAGTACAAGATTTTGAAGTTAACCAACTTACGGTCAAGTTCCATGTTGGGGTCGAGGGTCGGAACAAACTTAAACGCATCGAAACCAAGACACGGAGTGTGGAGGCAAGCTAGAGAGCCATGCGGCCGCATGGTTCTCCAAGCCATGCGACCACATGGCTATTCACCAAAAGCTAAAAGGGTGGATTGAGTCGCCTATGCGAATGTATAGGAATACACCATGCGGCCGCATAGCTCAAATTTCAGGCGTGATTTTCATATTTTGGCAGTTTCCATATTTCTCAAAAACTCTAGATTTTTCAAATCTTTTAGCATATTTTGGACTCCATTTCGTGCCTTTTAGGGTTTTTAGGATTTCATATAAATAGGTTCTTATTATTCATTGTAAAAAAAGACTTTTGACAATTATTTTGAGAGAGTTCAATTAATTGAGAGTTTTATTCTTCCATATTTTTTGGTGGCTTAAAGTTCTAACTTGAACTTATCAAAAGGTCTCGCAATTCGTTTGTGGCGTCCCCACTTCACGGTTCTTGTTTCGGGTAATCAACGGGTCGGATTTCTTACGTGTAATCTTGGTTCTTGGTACGGGTCAGGTTGATCTGTGCGCGACATGATTTCTAGCTTTCTTGGGTTTGTTCCATCTTATCGTGGGTTCTCAAAATCGATTCTTGGTTAGGTTCACATGAACATCCTAAGATAAAACCTCAACATAGTCATGTCAACGAGTCAAGCCGAAACTCAAAGCTTGGGCTCGACTCGAGCAAAACAGGTCTAAGCATTTTTAGGTCCGGACAAAAAAAAGAGCTTTAGCTGGTGTTTTTTTCCTTTTTTTAAACAAAAATTCGTTATAAATTTATAATTTTTTATAATGCATTTAAAATTTGTGCAATTTATACGTATTATAAATAATAACTAAATATTAATATAAAAAAAATACATCTAAACTAAATATAAAAAAAAAGCTCATGGGCCAGCCCGACTCAAGCTGACACCCCAAAGCGGAGCTCGGCCCCACCAAGCCACGAGCTGGCCCGACTCAGGCTTTTTTCAGGCCCAGCCCAGGAGACCCGAGCCTTTTTGACATCGCTACCTCTACACAAGCATAGCACAAATCATTTTTATCCACATGTTAATTGTGAAATGAACTCAGAGACGTATAATTTATATACATCTTCACTCGGATCATAATACACTACCACCATCTAAAAAAGAGCGTAGAGAAAAACTTTGAATGTCTTTGACATAAAAGAATCTAAAAAATACCTAGAAGAATCCTTTAGTTTTAGTCACAACCAAACTCTCAATAAATTAGAGCGATCTACATAAGAATCATTTTTAAACATTTGATTGTCACTCCATTATGCTCATTGACAATGATCTTCCATAATATGTAGGAAAAACTTGATCCTAACAAGGGGACGGAGAAGAGAAACCAAAGAAAAAGATCAACACCTAAAATGACTTAAACGTTTAATAACTATTCTCAAACTAAATATGCCCTCTCTAGGATTGATTTTGATGCTTAATAGAACTCATGTCAAATGATTTGTAGGATTTAATAAGCCTTAGAAGAAGATAAACACTAAGCACCTCAGTTTTCGAACGTGAAGAACACTTGAATGAATGAATATGTATAGAAAACTTTGTAAAAGATTCTTTTTAATTTTTATATGAAATGATATCATGAGTTGATTATTAGATTGTGTTTTAGAATGAAATCTATCTCCTATTTGTCGATTATCATTTATACACTACGAAAAGGTCTCAAAAGTTCATGAAAATATGACTTTTTTTTTCATGAAAAGGCGCCAAAAAAGGGACCAGAATTTAAATACGGTGGTCAAAAAATTGGCATGGGCAATCGCCCAATACAAAATCGAGCTTTCAATCATGCCAAAGTTTTTACCTCGAGTAAAACAAATCAAGGTCGGGCAAGTGCCAAACCTTAAGCCTGGGCTAAGTCAAAATTCCAACCCCTCCATTTTTTCTTCTCATTTTGCTTCCGGTGTTTTCGTACTTGCTACACGTATGGATGTATTGTCATTCCAATACACTCATCATTATAAGTTGAACAATACATTATAGTAATTCCCCACTTATTCAACTTTATAATGATACACATATTCAAAGTAGCAACACTTGCACATACGAATTAAATATCATTCTATTTGAATCTAACCATAGTGTAATTCTCACAAAGTATCATCAAAATTAAAGGTAGCATGATAGCTTAGAACTAATTTTTTCTTGTGATAATACAAGTGAAAACACACACACACAAATAAATGTGTTTACAAGTTCCTCAAACTCGCTTAACGCTAATATGACATTGCATTTATCATATTCGTTGAACTTTTAAGAGAGAAACTCCAACTTTCTATTGATGTGGCACTACCTTGAAGCTCATCTAAGTGAAGTTCTTCCAATATCTTTATTACTTTTAAAGATTTTTGTACTTAGTACTGAACGCTATTAAGAGCTTTAAAGATTAACTTTTCTGAGTAACAACCAATATCATATAATTAGGATATAGTTTTTTTGCGGAGAGTATAATGCTAAAACTATTCACTTATCTAATAACTTGTTGTTACCCTTTAAACACGTGGATTACTATTTTAATAATGGCAGGTAGGGTTGCTATCATTGGTAGATCTTTTAGTTTAAGAGTTCCAATCACATCCTACTCAAAGTAGATGTTACTAAATTTCTATTAAGCAGTTTAGCTAAAAGGATCTGTTAGATTCTCAATTGATTTAGGGGGTGCTTCAGCCCCATTTGTTTTGAAAAATGTATTTTGGAATAGTAGATTGATGAATAATGTGTGGTTAAAAAAAAAATTGGTTTATGTGTAATGTTATTTTAATAAAAAATGTGTAGTTGAAAAGAAAAGAGACGAAAATGTATTTTGAAAAAAATGGGTATCAAACATGACCTTAACGTAATTTAGAGATATTACTCCGCTCTTGATTAATTTCCTTGTATAGTCATGTTTTCAAGACTCATATGTCTAGACTTTCCGTTGTATATATCATTGTATGCTTTTACAAATATGGCATGACTATCACACATGATAGATATCGAAGATGTGTCCTTCAATCCCAAAGGTATTTCATATAGTAGATCCTTAAGCAACTCAACTTCTCTCCCGATATTTGATAATGCCACGAATTCAAATTCCATGATTGAATATGATATGTATATTTGTTTCTTATATTTCCAAGAAATTGCACCTCCTCCAAGAGTAAACACTCAACTCGAAATAGATTTACTTTCACCAGTACTAGATATCTAACTAGTATCAGTAAATCATTCTAATATAGTCGTGAACTTGGAATATTGAAGATCTAAGTTTTTATTTTCTTTAAATAATCTAGAACTCTACCAATGGCCTTCCCATGTTTCTTGCTTGGGTTATAAGTAAACCTACTAATTTTATTAATCGCAAATACTATATTCGGTCTTGTGCATTGAACTGTATATATAAGAATCTCTATAGCACTTGAGTACTCCAATTGAGTGATTGTTCTTTCATCATTTTTTATAAGCTTAGAACTTGGATCAAGAATGGTACTATACTTTTTTATGTTCAAGTATTTGAATTTATTTTTCACATTCTCGATATAATGTGATTGACTCAAATAGTAACATCCACTATTCTTAGCAACTTTGGTACCTAATATGGTGTCCATTTGTCCAAGATCCTTCATCTTGAATGTAGAATATAGAAACATATTCTTGATGCTTTTGCCATTCGGCTCTTATGGCATCGGTATTTCCATTTGTTGGTTCTAGTAGTGGTGCCAATTCTAGATCACAGATGTAAAAGATCTTCAACACCGTGAGAATTAACTTCAACTTGTCTTACCATCGAGTGAAGTTTGACGGTCCAAACGAACAAAGTCTTAATTCATAAGTTTGATGGTAGCCATGGTAGTCTCATTTCTCCATAACAAAATTCAGTTTGAGATTATTGGAAAAAAAATTGATCCTAACGAGTGAATGTAGAAGATAAACTAAATGAAAAGACAAATGTCGAAAATAGCTTGAACGCGCTATCACTGTCCACAAATTAAGTTTGCCCCATCTAGGAATGATTTTAATGCTTAAAATGACTCACAGTAAACCGTTTGTAGGATTTAACAAACCTTAGAAGTTAGAAGAACATAAACAATATGCACTTGGTTTTCTCTCCTTAGAACATGAAGAACACTTGAATGAATGAATATGTATAGAAAACTTTGTAAAGAATCTTTTTATATGAAATGATATCATGAATTGATGATTAGATTGTGTTTTAGATTGAAATCTATCTCTTATTTATAGATTATCAATCATACACCACGAGAAGGTCTCAAAAGTTTGAAAAGATAAGCTTTTTTATTGACAAGGTGCTAAAAAGAACCAGAATTTCAAACCTAACAATAAAACAATTGGCATGGGTAATCGCTCAGTACAAAACCAGGCTTTCGCACGTGCCAAAGTTTTGGCCTCAGGTTAACCAAATCAAGATCGGGCGAGTGTCAGGCCAAAGCCCCTCCATTTTTTCTTCTCCTTTTGCCTTCAATGTTTTTGTACTTGCTCGACACGCCCATATGGATGTATTATCATTATAATACACTTAATCATTATAAGTTGAACAATAAATTATAACATAATATGTTACGCTAGTCATCAACGTCGTTTTTTATTGGAACTTGAAATCCTACTGTAAAAGATGAAATTTTGCTCCAAAAAAAAAAAAAAAAAAAATTCATAAAGGGAATTTGTTGATCCCAAGCAATATTGTTTAATAAAAATCCCTCTTTAACTCGAAGTTTCAAGTTTTGCTTAGAAATTTGTTGACACTCGAGAAAGTGAATTGAGCCAGTCATGTCCCTCGAGCCTTATGATGATATCAAGTAAGCCACTCATTATTTTCCGCTTCGTACACGTTGCATCAATAAGCCATCTTCTTTTTCTTCTTTAGCTAAGCAATTACCTAATCGTAAAATTAATCACCATCACAAAAAGAGTCGTGAAAAATGGCATTCTTATGGCTGTCAAAATCGCAATTTGTATGGATAGGATGATGCATGCAGTCTTTCGAATATGAATTTTTTCTCTCTTTTTTTGGGCATCACAAATCTCCACAATTTCATATTTGTTAAGACTACATCATGCATTAGTACCAGTGTTCTAAAATGCGTGCATAAACTTGTAATGTTTGATATTCGAACGAAACGCATTACCACGCATTACACATTTTAGAACCTTGATTAGTAAACAATTGTAAGTGTTATGCCCTAAATTCAATCAATTTTAGACATAAATAAACACTTTTAAATACATAATTTATGCATTTCATTTATGAAAGATCTATTATTTAATTGAATTAATATTCTAATAAATTATATTAAATAATAGAGTTCATAAATTTAAGTCTTAATAATTTTAAATCATCCGTGATATTAAATAATAACGAGATACGTATATCGTTATTATGGATAGACCATTACGTATGACATTTTTTTTTTACTTGTGAAATAAGTAGCTGATCTGAGTGTTAGTGGTTAATCTCTAACATTCGGTAGTAAAATTGGTCCTTCGACTTAAGGTCATCACAATTTCTTATATGATGACAGTCATACTTTAGTGATGTTGGATATTGCTCTGTCAAGCGTTGCTAATACGTTATCGTTCGGGTATGTCAAGAATCATATGAAAATTGTGAATAATCAATAGAGGATTCGCCACTTAGATAATAAGATATTATGTTACACATTTCATTCGGTTAAGTTCATAACGAAATCCTTGGTCAATGTGTACTCATAAGTCGAAGAAGAGTATTAGATTTACATTGACTTAATAGTACGATGAAAGATATGATTGATAATTGAGATTGACACACATTCATATCTCTTAGTTGATCGGATCATATTGATTAAGGGATTATAGTTTCACGGTAAACGAATAAATTTGGTTTGTCATATCACGTAACATTTGCCGTCATATTTTACTCGACACATTGCTAGATGTCAATTTGAGACAATGAATGTGAATTGGTGATAAATTAAAATGGGTATTTTAATTTTTCGATTTTGATTATATTAAAATAATAATTCACGTCGTTAAATATAGTGATTGAGAATCTAATGGGTCACACACAAAAGGAGAATTAGAATAATGAACTTCACAAATTAATTAATTAATTGGAATGCTTGTTAATATGCCCGAATGAATTAATTGGTTTAATTAATTCATGGACCAGACCAAATTTAATTAATTGAATTAATTAAATATTGGATTGTGTTAAGTTTAAGAGACGGATCAACTCACTTAGACTTATATTAATAAGCTATTAGGGTTTCAAAAAATAGAACATAATTCATATTCTTTCTAGCACAAAAAAATAGAAAATATAATTCTTATTTTTGTTCCCCGTGTGAATTTTTATTGGTGGTTGGACAATTGTGAATTGCAGATTGTAATTGTTCGTATTCAAAATAAGCAAAAAAGTTTGTAAAATTGAACAAAGGTATATTTTGTATCACAGTTTCAATCTAAACATAAAGCAAATATGTGGTGAGAATGAAAATTATTTTATTTTCTAGTGTACATAATTAAGTAAATTCTCAACAACAAATCACGATTGTAGTAACATGCCATCTCTCTTTTGTATTATGTTTTAGTTTTTGTTACAACAAAGCAGTAAAGGTATCCGTGTTTTTTACCATCAATTCTAAATTCCAATACAAGAAGAATTGCAAGAAGTTAGACGTCAATTTAAATCTTCGTATCATGTATTTCAATAATCGACGTGAATAAGGAGTATGCTTCTCCAGATCCTTGTTACACGACATGATTTCTTCTTGTACAGATAGATAGAGGATGTCCAGAACAGGCAAGTGAAAAGCTTGACACATTTTATTGTAAGTAGGTTAAACTTCAAATTTTTAACACCACGTTTAAGGCCTACCAAATTATAATTTCAAAAAGCTTCGTCAAACATGAGCTTAGGCATTTGATTCCGGCTCGAGCCATCTGCGAGGACTGAAAAGACACCTTTTAATTAGATAAAAATATAAAATCCCAGAGTTAAAAGACTGCATTGCCTTCTGTATTTTTTAATTTAATTAAATACAGAAAAAAGTGTACTTGGATAGGTAGGCCAGTTCAGTTAGAACCGCGCTGAACCTCTAAACGGATCGGCCCATAAAAATGGGATCCATTTCAGGTCAGCCCGCTAAGGATTGGGCAAAAACCAATCTACCTATGGACCTTGAAAGATTGAACTGTTATAGACTCCTTGATTTTTGTTCAATGGTTACCTACGACTCTTTGCTTTAAGGGTGCATTTGATTGCGAACATTAAATTTGCATGAAGAAAATAATTAAATGTATTTGATTGATTTAATTTTCAACTCAAAAGATATTGTCCACTTTTTATTGATGGATAGATGAGAGAGAGAGATATAGAGTTGATTATCAAGAAAATAAAAACTCCTCCTCCCTAAAGAAAATGTTTTTCTTATTTTTCGAGGAAAATATAATCAAGTAATCAAAAGTCGAAAAATATTTTTAATGAAAAAAATTGTCAATCCAAAAGTAGAACAAGGCTTTGAGTTTGTTTAAACTGATGAAAGAATCGGGTTGTGTTCCAAACAATGCTATTATTCTTGGGATGCTGGAGAAAATGTCGCACATAGAAGATGTGATGGAAATGAAACTCAATGCCAAACCATGTTACTTGAAACACGGCAACAAAGGAATGCACAAATATTCCAACCGAGAAATAAGGGTTTCAAGCAAAATGAGACCTTGATGCTCCATGGTTACTCAAAAGAGGGAAATGTATATATATCCTAGTTGGATGAACGCATCATCCCGGTGAAATCTCAACATTCAATTACATTGACAATTTTAGGATTTCAAAATTAGAGAACTGTAAGAACCCAGGCTTGTTAGTCTTTAGAGAGGTCATACAAGCCCTTGGCTTCCAAGGCCAGTGTCACGCGTACAAAAATCCCAAATGTATTAGGTCGTTCTAATATTTTTCTCTATATAAGGGGTATTAGGATGAGCTTCCATTCAATGTATCATAGAAGATAAAAAGGATAAGCAATGTGAAATAAGAGACAAACTGAAGTGCAGATCAAATCAAAGTAATATGGTCCAACCATCTCCTTAACACAGATAAAAACTAAAAAAGAAAAACCTCAGATTACATAAAAACTATAAACTATAAGGGCAGAACAGAAAATATAATATTACATCATGTCACGATTGATATTAGAAAACTAATAAAATCATAAAACACACGTACGTCCCTAACACTTGATTAATTTCATTTTTATGTGTTTTGTCTTCCAATTTTACAACCTAAAGTAGAATATTACATGACTACATATGTAGAAACTAAACCTACATATATCATTCCCTACCTTCTTTCAAGGACTAGAAATCTACACAGCAAATTAACATAAAATATGTTTGATAGAAGGATTTCGAACAAAACTCACAATATTAAACCCCAACATGTCATCAGCCCCCAAGTGTTCCCCAAGCCTTGCAGGAAAATAAGTATAGCTACAGGCTGAATCATGCTGGATATTAGCAACTGTAGACATCAAGTATTCCAGCAAATGCAGAAACATCTTCAAAAAGTGGTTGCTGAGGATGAGTGTCACTTCCCTGGGCATTCGAATATTGTGAACGCCCACTTTCTTCCTCCAATCATGCGACAGAGCTGGCTAAAGATAGCTCGTGAAGCTCACTTAGCATCCATTCTTCCCCAGTTTGACCTCCAAGGACTATGGCCCTTGTGCCTCCAACCACGCATGTACTATGTCCCCAAGCAACTCTTGGAGGTCGCCCAGGTACTTTCAGAATTCTCCATGTTGGTTTTTCTTCAGTAGGATCAAGTATATAAAGCTGGGATGCAGAGTGAAGACCAGCCACAGATCCACCAAAGACTAGGATACTACCACCAGGGAGGGTCACAGCCACATGATCAAGTCGAGCAGGGGGAGCTATGCCACCTGGATTTCCGGCTCCAGGCATCCCACTACCTGTTACACATCTCCAACATGGTTCATCCTCGCTCAGGTCCATGGTGAACACGTCACTTGATCTAAACCGCAGAGGACCACTTTTGGCAAGACCCCCAAACATCAAAATTTTCCTACCACCGTAAACAGATAACGTGTGGCCCAAACGAGAAGGTGGAGTCCAACCTACTGGTATCTCTCGCCATACAGGTTTCTCCATCGAAAGATCAAGCAGGAAAGTGTCACTAAGGAGGACTCCAGAATCAGCACAACCACCGGAGACTATCAGCTTGGTCCCATCAAGGGTACAGGAGCTATGCCAAGATCTAGGAAGTGGAGGAGCCAAGCTGGAGATTTCACGCCAAGTAGGATGTTTTGCATCCAAATCCAAGACAAAAACATCATTGAGTAAGCCTTGCCTCCCACAGCCCCCAAACAGAACAAGATGAGACCCGTTCACACAAGAAAGCGTGTGGCCCCAGCGCCCAGGAGGTGGAGAGCTCACTTTGACATGCTGCCACTCTGGATTACTAGAGTTCAGGTCCAGAACAAATGTATCGTTCATGGGTTGCATGTTGGTTCCCTCCCCACCAAAAAGAACTACACGATTCCCTACAGCACATGCACTGAAGTTGCAACGAGAGGGTTCAACAGAACCTCCAACAGTTAGGTTTCTCCAGGCTGCTGCTTCAAGAGTGGTAAGTTCCCTAGCCAACCTACCCCACCCCAAACGTTTAGCACCAGGAACTGTCTCTAATACTTGAGTTGTCTCGAGACCCCATGCATTTTGACATACCATTCGCCACAGCTCTTCATTTTTTGTCAAATCATAAAGCCGCCAACAAACAGAGCCAATGGATGCAATATCCCTTGGAGAAAGCCGTGAAAGAATTTCCATAGAAAGAACTTCATTGCTCAACTGCATTATCCCACAAACCCCACGACTGGTATTCTTGTTCCCATCTGAAAATACTCCACCAGGAGAAATATTAAACCTAAACCTATTGGATGCCCTTCTGGATTCCTTCACTGAAGATCCTGGAAGTTGACCTAGATCAAGATTAGATTCTGTAAAGAACTGAATGCCAATTATATGAGTTATTGTCTCATCGTCACCATATATTGGGGTCATTCGCAACCTATTCATCAAGGGACTTCCATCTTTTCGAAAATTTAACAATTCGCCTTGAAATTCAATTCCTTCCTCGAGGCATCTTCTTATTTCAGTAACTACGGTGAGATCCACCAATGGGTGCCTTCGCTTAGCAAATGGGCCTCTACATTGCAAGAAACGGCTGCAGAAAATTTTAACAGTCAATATATGAAAAGGCATATCATACACAGATCAGCCACACGTCTCAGAAGCTTTGATAATGAGGATACACAATAATGAGGAGAAATTTAAAGCAGTCATATGACTAAGCAAGAATCACAAAAAGAAGCTAAAACCCACTAAATAAAGGAAAAGAAATGGAAAATACAAGAATAACCCACCAACAGAAAATAAGAAAAAGAAACACTTCCACAGACAATGAACAGAATTTGTTTTCCATCCACGCCAAATTTGCCAGGAGCAAGATTCTAAAATCACAGTTCAACATGAACTTACCAAATTGTCAAAAAGCTAAACACTCTGCAAGTAGCACAACTAATGAAAGGGTGACATGATATTACAATATAACAGAGATATTTACTTCAAGTAGCATCCACGTTACATTGGTTATTATACTCTAATAGATCCCAAACCCTATCTAAGGAAAATGTTCTAGAAAAACTTGGGCCCATTTTGATTCATCCTATTTTCCATGGAACTTGAAATTTTCCAAGTTCCAACTTTTTTGGTGTTTGATAGCCAAATTTTCCCCTGGAATTAATTTTCCATCCAACCCCCCCCCCCCCCCTCTCCCCCACGTGAGACCCTTTTTCCATGATTTCATTCATTGAATTGGTTTTCCCAACACCTTGGTGGGAAATGATTTTCCACCTTTTTTTTTTTTTTTTTTTTTTTTTGGGGCAATGGAAAAAAAAAAAAAAAACCCTTTAGTGGACAATTTTAATGTAAAACAAAGACAAACGAACAGCAAAAGATCCAAAATTTCAACATTTTTCAGGTAGAAAATTATATCAATCAAACACAATTGATTGACAATTCCCAAGAAAACAATTCTAGGCAATTTAATTCCCTGGAATTCTTTTTTTTTCCACCCAAATTCCACTTTTGCAATCAAACGGACCCTTGCTGCAAAAACAACTGCGAAGAAAACTTCAGTTCTTTCCTACAACGCCAAAATCAACTACAAGCCCAGTATACTTCAATGATGTCCAAAAATAGAGAGCAAGATGCAAGAAGTAAAGTAGCTTAAGGACCAGACCATGTAACATTCATTTTTCTTTAACAGGCCTCATCAAAACTCAAATGGAAACCTTGAACTCAATATTTACCTTGAATATCTTGGTTCCTATATCAGGCTATGTAACATTCATCAGTCTCCATATTATTTTACCTTGTAAAAAGATCTAATCAATCTCGAGTCCCAAAGAATTAGATATCCAATTCACAAGCTCGGGATGCAATAGGCTGCCGACATATTCAATGAAAATGAGGACGACGGGTGTTTATGTATCATTGACACTATAATTTGACCAATATGCTGAAAAAGGGTACAATTAAAAATCCCCGTAATTGTATATTATACACAGACAAACACTTTTTATTCGACTTCCATGGAATGAAAAGTTCAAAATGGGTAGAATTTTGTGCATTTAATCGAAATAAATAAAATTGATATAAGCATCATCAAAGTGAAAAGTGAAAAGTGAAGTAGATTGCACTCCCAAAACATGCAGGTCAAGAAAGAGGAAAAAATTAATAAAATTTTAAAAGTCAAAAACAAAATAGTACGAAAATAAAGGAAATATAATTTCATCACATGGGCAGGGCACTAAAAAAGCTGCTTGGAAATCCCTCTTAAAATTTCTATACATATCCAAACATAGATGCACCAAATTCATCATTTTGCTGTTTCTCAAGAGGCCATGACAAAGGTAATTAAGATTTCTAGTCTGTCAATGCAGATCATTCCATTTTTTTATTCAATTTCCTATGAACCGCATCAGACTTTGGTCAATTGAAATTCAAACTACCACACCAAAGATAGGCACTCTTCTATTTTCACCAGGCTAATAAAATTTTCAGCTGCAAAATTATTTTATCCTAAGTGAAATAGATAAAGATTCTGTTTTACTTAACATATATCAAGTTGCAGCACAGGAAGATACTCTCTCGACTACTCTCTCTCTCCAGCTTGCTCTCTCTAAAAAAAACGCTCCCTCCTCTCTCTAAAAACCCTAGCCCCTTTGAACTCTTCCCCTCCTCCCTCGATGGGGGTGGGAGCTTGTTTCTTATGGTGGTCTTGGTGGCGTTTTTGGGAGGCGTGGCGATTGAGTCCAGGTTTCCTTCGTCTGTCCGTCGGCCCTCTCTTCCGGTCACCAGAGATGTGGGTGTTTTGTGGGTTTGTCTTGTGCTTTGACCTGATGTGGGTGTTGAGGCTTTGGCCGGGTCGCACTTGGGGGCTACTGTCGGTCATGAGTGGAGGCCGAGATACGGCCGGGGGTTGTACGGCCCACCTCCGTTGCGGAGGTGTTGGACTTCTGCACGCAAGCTGGGTTCTCGTGTCGCCTTATTCGTGTTTGTCTACTCATGTACAACATGATTTACTTAATCCATTTCACTAATTACAATTATACTGGATCTTACGAAGCCTACTCATGTACAACATGATTTGGATCTGATCATATAAAAGAATCTCTTCAAGTTACAAGTATTTAATGTCATCATTTAACCTCCCTACCTAAATAAAGAATAAAATAATATGGAATTAGCCAAAAAATTATGTTTTCTTAAGAGTAAACTATTTATACAAATCAATAAGATAAATGTAGAATAGAACAAAGATGAAGCATTAACTTTCATTAATAGTAATACTGAATCTTTATCTTTAGCTTGGAAAAGAGGCTGTCCAAAGTGACATTGAATAAGAAAGATATAGGGGCAATGCTGATAGACAATCAAGGAGCAGACAAGAGCAACGACAACAATGACAATAGCTACACAATGTCAGAATGTAAGACAGTAGCAAACATCATAATTTTAACAATCGCGCTACACGTACAGGCCCTGCTTCACAGGTCCTGTACAGGTTAACGTATCAAGTAATAAAAAAAATAACGCAATTAAAACTAGTGAAAAGGACCTATCTAAATGGAAAGTGGATTCACATGACTATAGCTTTCCCAATGGTTTCAAAGGCTGAAAACATTTGATGATCAACGCCGGAAGCCAGAAGGGACTGCCGGAGGCAGAGTTTTACCCAATGTTCCAATGCTGCAACTGCAGAATAATTTTCCATTTGCAGAGTCCACTCTTCCCAGTAGCTCCATTTTTATGGCAATTTTCTTCTTCCATTAACTGGAAATAGCCATTTTTCATGGCTGATTTTGAGTTTCTTCAACTCTCGCCGGAAAATTTCATTTTTCGCTGTGCGAAATTTTGGATGCTTTCAATTTTGTCTCATTTTCTTGAATCTGATGTTGGTCTCGGTTACTTCTATTTTCTTGAAGAGATTTTCCTTATTTTTGTTGGTAGACTCTTTTGATAATTTTGAAAAGATGGGTTAGAGGTTAAACGTCATTTTCAGCGTGGTTTCGGTGGAAGTGTGGGCTTTGGGCTTTAAAGTGTGGCTGGAGGTGCAGCGCCAGTAGGTTTGCCAAAGATGGAGAAGATGGTGTAGTCGCGCCAATGAAGATGGATTGAGTCGCAGCAAGGTTTAAAATGGCGAAAATAAATACTGAGGCGGTTTTTCTTTATGAGGCAAGTGTAAGCCTCGAGGCGGACAAAAAAACAAAAAATATAAGTAAAAGAATTTTTTTTTTGATAAATATAAGTAAAAGAATTATAAAATAATACAAAAAAAAAATCAAAGTGGGAGCATATAGTAAATAGGATATATAGCCATTAACATTTTGAGATATAGTCCACCTAAAGAAAGAAGATCTTCAGCAAAAAAAACATTACAGAAGTTAGAAATCACTCCATTTGCAATGAAAAAAAGAAGCAGCTTAAACTAAAAAAAAAAAAAAAGTCTACATCACTATTGCTAGCATCGTTAATGGAATCATCATCAAATCTAATTTCTTCATCATCTTCATCTTCGCTACTCTCAATTTCTACAAAATCTTCCTCATCCACCAATTGCAATGTAACCTCATTTTATTGTTTTGTTTGGGCTCAAAATGCCTTTTTAAATGGACATTTTCTTTTTTAAGAATAACCATTTCTGATTTCTTTTCATACAATTGAAAAATCAAATTTTAAATGAGGCGAGGCATACGCCTCAGATTTAGAGGCGTAAGCCTCATATTTTTAGCCTAAAAAATACCTTCTCGAAACATACTACATGAGCCTCACTACCGCCTTTTTAAATCATGAGTCGCGGCTGCGGTTTCAATCTCTAATTTGAGGGAAATTTGGAAATGTAATGCGTGAAATAGAGAGCTACATCTACACACTTGGATCTCCCTAAAAAATAGTAAGAAAATGGAAGGGACAAATTTCCTCAAGTGCTTGTTCTTCATTTTCAGTGCAGTTCTTCTTTTGATTTTCACTGTGTATAATTTACCAAATCAACTTGTGAACAAGTCGGAGTTATCGGAGTCAACCACTAATTCAACGTGGCGTATTTCGAAAAATCGTATCTTGGGAAAGAAACCCAATTTCCTCCACGAGCTCACCACCGCGCTCCACCATGACAACACAACGGATGTGACCCACCACCCACTGGACCCTTTAACCACACAGTAAATGAACAAGACAGAGAGCGATTAAGTCCCTTTACAAGGACACGGTTTATTAAGTTCACTATCTAGTTCTCGAGGAGCCTAATAAGGAGGTGGTGCTGAAGTGGAAAAAGGGTGATGATCTACCTCCATGGAAGGCTTCAGTGATTGCACGTGCCGCCGGGAAGTCATATACAATCATGGTGGACATTGAGACCGGCGAGGTGTTGCAACAAGATACTAACTATATCTCTGGGTCCCATACATCTCTTTGGAGGATGGAATGGGGTGGTTGTACAACTCAGATTTTATTTTTCTTTATAATTGCCACGTCACCAAATTCAAAATTCCCTGTAAACTACCTGTGAAGCATGGCCTGTACATCTAGCTTTATTCGAATTTTAATTTCAAGCAGTAACTTATCAGAACTGTTGGTATATAGTTGTAAGCACTTTCCACAGTTGGGTATTGACCTATGAGCCAGTGTGTTAACCATGAATATTCTCACAAACCATCATAAAGTACAAATGATTTCCATGCACAACATCTCAACAAGCCTTATTACAACCAATAAGTACCAAAATAGTCAGAAGGTCAATTTCTTATCAAATCAGCAGTGGAACATACATACGTATAAAAATTCTAACCACGATATAAACATCAAGTTTAGTATCAGTCAGCACTGGAATTTTCCAGTGTTGAGTCCTAAGTCAAGTTCTAACTGAAATATCAGCCTGTGCAGGTATCAAGAGAACAGACAACACTTTTATCCATATTTGTTAGAATTGAAAGATCAATTATATCAAAAAAGTTGAGACACGATGATTACAAGACTCTTAGCCAATAGCAACCAAAAACCAATCATCATAAAATATTACGAGTCATTTAGAAGTTTCTCCACAGTTAACAAGTTAATTTTATGAAAATCCTCAAAGAATGATAACATGTGGAAGGATTTTTCCAAGAGCTTGCTCTGGTTTAGCATACGAGGGAGTAAAAAATGGATGAATTGAACCTAATTTCATTTCATACATACGAGGGAGTAAAATCTACCCCAATAAAATCTTGATTCAAACATGAAAGAAATTCCAATCTCTATCCAAAGTGAATTAAACATTGAGCCCACAGAAAAGAAACACAATCAAACATAATTCAAGGAAGCTAACCAGTTCCGGCCAAGAACTTCCTCTACTCGGTAGCCAGTAACCATCTCGAATACTGAATTAACATAAATAATCGGCTGGTCTGGCTCTAACGCATCCGTGACAATAAACCCACAAGGCGCTGGCTGCAGCAGCCTGTCCACGGGAAACGGCAGACCTCCACCACTCTTCCTTAACAGAAACCCCAACGCTTCTGCTACCTCCTCCTCCTCTTCGCCTCCGCTCAGATCAGACTCCGAATTACTATCCCACTCCATCATACTTCACATAAAATATCAGCACAATTTTTATCTGTTCATGCCATAACAAACGGTGAAGAATAGATGAAAACAGCGGTAAAGTTGTAAAATAGAAATATCCAGATCGAATTTCAATGATGGATGCGTAGATTTTAGGTGGGAAATTAGTGGACGAGGTGTTTCATGTTTGGCCTCCCAAAAAACAGAGAGCGAGAGAGAGAAAGAGATGTGCCAAAAAGTGCACAGGGAATTACGATAGGGTACGAACATGTTCTCTCACACCGCCATGGGAGAAAAGTTTGGGTGCGAATACACAAAGTTGTGGAACTACAACTGGATTAGCGTACAACTGTACTTTTTGCATTGCCACGTTAGGCTAACGATGATAAGCATTCAAAATTCCATTTGAGGTCATTGTTTCATGTTAACCACTTAATTTTAACCTAAACTAATGACTAGTTGCAAATCGCTTAGTATTTGCTTGATGCTAAACAATTTTGCTACAGTTACATAATGATTGACAATTTTGTATACACTCTTAACATAATACAACACTTATTCAAATTAGTGATCTCGATTTTGACACCTCAGAAGGTGTCAAACTGGTGTACAACTAATTTAATTCAATGCAAAATCAATAATTAGTTTGACAAAGATATGTAACGGCAATGCACAATCGTAGATTTGAGAAATTTAACTCACTCGCGGTTAGTCTCAAACCTCCGTTCACACAATTCATAACTCATGTAGGATTGACATTTTAAGTTTTGGCTTGAGTTAATTTTACAAATGATCACTGAAGTTAAGCACATCTTTCATTAAAGTGTTTTTTGACTAATTTAGGCACTAAGTTGAAACATTTTCAAAAGACTCTCTAAATAAGAGATGTTTTATTTTTAAGATAGTCGATACTTAAAAATAATTTCTAAAATATTTTAATTTAAATTTTTTAAAATAAATCATTGGGTTGACTATCCAAATTTTTACTTTTTAGTGATTGCATTTAATAAATTACTTGATGCTCTATTTCGTACATTATTATAGTTATATTTAAATTGATTGACGATTGACATAAAAAATAATATGTTGAATAGAAATGGGATGAAATCATTAACTGTTTATTGAAAAGCGTAAAATAGAGCGTCAAAATAGAGAACATGGTTGAAAAACATAGTAAATTTTATTATCTAAATTTAAAGATATCCTATTATACATAAGATGCATTTTATTATTAATTTTAATAGAAAAGTCTCTTGAGATACTCTAATAATATTACATAATTAGTCATTTGTTAGCATAATTAACATCATATATTACATAGTACCTTTTAAACTTTTATTCTTTCTATTTCACTTCCTATCTCGATTTTTTTACTATTTAATGATAATGAAGTAGAATTAGAGTTTAAATGAGCAATTGGACATTGAGTTTTTCCTCTTAGGAATCGTGTTTTATTTGACAACATATAATTTCACAACACAGACACGATGATAGTTAGTCGATGTTGAAATTTATTGGTCCTTCGTCAAGTATGAAGTGATAAATCTAATGACTAAGAGCCAGTTTAACATGATTTTTGAAAAGTCAAAATGAGTTTTTGACACTTATAAGCTGTTTTTAAACTCGTTTAACTAATTTTATAAAAACTTTTCTCGTAGTTAGAAGAGTATTTAGAAGAAGTTGGTTCAATGTGGATTCCTCAAGTTTTTAAAAATTAGTTTTCAAACAAAATTATGGTAACTTTCTCCAAAAGCGACTACATAAAACAAAAGTAAAAGTAGAAGTTATGCCAAACAGACCTAAATAGTCACAAAATACTTTTATGACCAATTTAAAAATTCACTTTAACTTCAATGAGCATTTGTGAAATAACTCGTTTTGTTGTGATAGAAACAAGGAGAATTTTCAAAAATATCAAAATATATACTTATCAATTGAAATGTGTTTAATCTTGATAATTATTGCAGAAATGACCAAATTTGGCATCAAAATTCCATTATACTCTTAATAAAAGAAAAATGAAAATCATATTTTTTTATTTGGTTGTGGCAATTAAGTTACTTCTATGAAAAAGCTAACATGATGTGCAAGTTATTAGTCATTTTTCATATTTCTTACATTATCTAGTAGGTAATGATCAATTGAAGATTGGGAAAAATAAAAATAAAAAATGGGAACATGATGCCAAACATTTAGCATTATTTCATTGTGAAAAAATATATGCATTAACAAAAATGAACATCACATAATTTCATTTAGAGAAAAATAAAAAAACGAATTTGCGAGTTGATTTGACTCTCCACAAATTTCAGTAGAAAGTCATTTTTTGAATCTTGTTTGTATGGATAAGTTGTGTTGAATTGTTGTTGTTATATATGTGATTAAAAGGAGATTGATTTTCACTTTTTCTCTACATATCATTGTATTCTTAACATTTGAAAATCTAGTTCTTGAATTTGATCTATGAACATTATGACACTTGACATTTCATTCGTCAAGAATGAGATTTTGAGGCTGGGAGCACCTGCTCTACAAGTATTTAATACATGGATTGACATTGAGAAGAGAGAGACATTGGGTGAAGTTAACATGTAGTACATGGATTGACATTGCTACTTTTCAAATACTAGTATAGATTATTTGCGAAGCTTATAGGTAATGTATCAATAATCTATTTTGCTAACACATCGAATTCATATGAATTTTTGTTTTTTGGTGGAATTTGAAATTGTTACTAAGGTTATTTTGGTCTAAATTTTAGCAAAATAGAACAAATTTGGAATATTCTTGCAAATAACAATCTGAAAATGAACATTTTTTTGCACTTTCCTCTAGAAACAAATGGTTAAAATGCAATTTGAATACTCAAAATAAAATAAATTTAAGTTCAATGACTAACATGAAATAGAGCTATAAATAACATCAATTGAAATTTATCAGAAGAAAAAAATAACGTTGAAACTGCAGCTGAGTATTATTTTGAGCTTTGTGGTTGAATTATTATGTGACATGTATTGTACATGTGCTTTAAGTGTTGTACTTTTGGGTCGGGTTGTACATTATAACGTTAATTATCAATGCTTAATGTAGGTTTCGTTGTGGTAATATAGGTCTAGTCGAGAACAGGGGCGGACCCATATGGGATCATGTGAGGTCAGATGACTCCACAATTTTTTTTTTTCTTTTTTGAGAATTTTTTTTAACCTAAATATTTTTGAAATCTCATTTTTAACCTCACAAGAAAATTGATCTTGGTCCGCCCCTGGTTGAGAATAATTTTTTTTTCGGTGAATTAAAACTAAATAATGCTACGTGTAAAGGAATATTTCACAGAATTTATATCACAATATCCGATTGAGGCGAATTAAATTGGGTTGTAAAGATAACTTAAATGGCTACAATTTTACTAGAATTATCGTTTTTCCATTTCAAAGTTTTACTAGGTAAAAAATAGGTCTCAATATCCGGCTAAAAATCTAGAACATATTTGTGTGATTGAAAATTGATTTGTGAAAATATTCTGATAATATTTCACTCTTTATTGACTTTTAATTGTATCCAGTTGACTCATAACATTCTCGAATCTTCATTGTGAGGTTCGACACAATTCTTGAGTATTTAAATTTTAGTCCCCAAATTTTAGACATTGTCTGTAACGTCCCGAAAAATTTAGAATAAAATTTTATTTGTTTTATATATATTTAAAAATAATGAGGACTAAAATGAAATATGTTTTAAATTCCTATTTATTTGAGCCAAATAATTATGTATCGATAGAGTGATAAATGTTGATTTTGATAATAATAATCTTTTTGCGATTTTGATAGGGTTTGATTGCAATTTTAATTTGATAAAATTGTAAAGTAATCATAATTCTTTTTTAAAAAAATCAATTCTTATTCAATTTGATATATATATATATTGATATTATCAAAAACTTGTTTGATCAATCAAGATAAGATATTTCTGTGCAAGTTGTTTGTTTTCTTATACTTTTATATTCAGTAATTTATGTATGAATTGTCAGCGGACTTTCAGATTCTTTATTAAGAGATAAGAAATCCTACGGGAATTTAAGATAACCTAAGATGGTCGTCGCTTGGTCACCGATATACTCTATAAGAGAAGAGTGATAGGAAATGTTTATCTTATTGTGATATAATTGTGTATGAAAATTGTACATATCTTATTGGATATTTTTAAATACTAACTCTTACAAAATTTTATCAGTTAGTTTGGATCGATTGGAAGAATGACGAGATGGCCATGCGACTGTCAAGAAGAATCGAAGATATAAAACATTAAGTTTATTTATTCCTTTAAATTATTAGTCATTTTAATTTGTTCAAAGACAATTATTTAATTTGTGATTATATTTTCATTATGGATATTCCAGTTATTTTTATTTAAAGAATATTATTTTATCGTTCCGCGAAATTTGAATTTTTGACAACACTCTAGTGTTTGTGAAATTTTGGGGCGTTACATTGTCCATTTTCGTTTCGTTTCGTTTCTTTCAATTCCACTTTCATTTATCGATTCTCATATAATAAAATATTATATAATAAATTAAACTATAATTTCATTAAAAGAACTTGAAATGTCCACATTTTAGAGCTCAAATAAGTGCATAAAAAATACACTTATCAATGGGTTGTTTAAAAACAATCATATTATATTGCTAGTTTGACCTATTAAATAAATTGGAAAATGATTAAAATAATTAAAAACAATTTATTTTAATCAAGGAAGTAAATTATCGCATCAGATATGAACCGAACCCATAACTCCTACACAAATTTCATACTTTTCACCAATTGGACACTTTATCTAATTTAATTATTTTTTAAATAATATATTTATTATATAAGTATCAAACAGTTTTTCCCCTTATTTTTGGGGCTACACAAGTCGGAGTTCCACATAGGGTATGTAGGAGCTCGTAGGGGATGGATCTGTTTGTGACGGCGCAGAGTTCAATTCGGAGACTTTCAAATCACCATTTTTGTCTAGTAACTGAGTTTCGGCTTCAAATCGCCGGGGTAAACGCCGCGTGAATGACAGTAACTCAAGTCGGAGATCAGCACAATGCAAATCCCATAAGACTGGTTTGGGATTTGGGGCCAAATGCAAATGTCAATGTCGAGGCCATTAGTCTTGAATGCCACAATTTTTTTTGCATTATTACTGCTATTTCTTCCTCCTTTTGCTCAATTTTTTTTCCCACAATGTTAATGCTTCAAATAATGAAGTTCTTGTACCGTTTTCATGGCTTCATTCTTCTTCTTCACCACCTTTTACGTTTTTAAATTGGAAAGCATTCATTAATTGTTCTTCTGATAATTTTGTTCATAGAAATTGATACTCTCTTTGTTCAGTTTACAGTTCCATTTCCTATTAATTTTTTTTCTACAATTTTGCTACATACAAATCAAATTTAATGTAAAGTTTGACATTGGTGTAAGGTGTCAATTTTTTATATGATGATTTTAACAATATTTTAAATAATCAATGACACAAATTTTGACAAATCACACGGTGTCATCCGTAACGTACACTTTGAATGTAAACTAGCATAATTGTTTTTTCTATCTCCATTTTCTTGAAAAACTTGTAATTTCTGGTGTAAATCTGACTGGAACAATCCCGCCTGAAATTGGAGACTGTATTTCTCTTAAAACCCTCAAGTTCAAATAATCTCGTGGGAGTATTCCAGGAACTTTTGGGAAGTTTCAAAACTTGGAGAATTTGATATTGAACTTTAATCAACTCACTGGAAAAATCCCATCATAGATTGGGAATTGTATCAAACTGAAAAATTCCTTCTAGTATTTGATAATTGGCTTAGAGTCCGAGTCGAAGGTCTCTGACATGATAAACTTTGGCAAATGCACTGCAGCCCAGTAACTGATGTGCGAGCAGTAGATTTGAGGAGACTACAAATGTAATTATTCTTTTTCAGTCTCGATCATTTTTAAGTGAATTTAACGGTTCCATTAACGAACTTGGATAGTGGGGGGTATTTTTCACTTAAAAGGCTTTTCGTCAACATGAGAGGAAAGTAAATATTCCAAAATGAATAATCTTACAGAAAATTTTACAGATAAATAAGCGTCGGAAAAAAAGTGGAAAAAGCTTTTTATTTTTATTTTTTTTGGTTGAAAAAAATTTATTCAATCTTATCTCACCACGCTTGTATACAAATCTGTAAATTGTAATATATATAACATAATCGAAACAAGTATCATAGAAATAATGTTATTTATACATAAATAATTTATATAATGATTTATATTTAAATATGTGTTGAAAAGAGAGTGAAATTTTTTTTTGATTCAATTTAACCAAATTATATACAGGACAAATATTATACGGCCAGCCACCGAGACAAAGATCCCTAAGGCTGTCTCGAATCCCGAAATGACCCCCCCACGTTCTCGAAGAACCCCTTTTCTACTCTCACTTGCACTCTCTTTACCTTTTTCGATCCACGCAAACTACCAATCTCTTGCTACTGAGAGAAAGTGAAGAAGAAGAAAGGGGGATTAAATTATTTTCTTGTTAATTAATTCAATGCCGATCAGTGAGACGCCACCGCCGAGGATCGGGAAGATCGGGCCGTACACTGTCTTCGTAACACCTCCGGCCACACCCAATTCAAGTCTGAAACCGGATTATCCTAAAAAACCAGTTGCCGTTCCGGTTCAGAAAGTTGTACAGCCTCCCCCTCCGGTTATGGCTCCGCCCGTGCAGTACTGCGAAGATAAGTCTGTCTTTGCTTTCTTCTGGGACGCCGTGGCCAAGGTTCAAAACGGTATCGTTTTAAAGATTCGTTCTTTTTTTTTAAAATAAATTTTTTCTTCCATTGCTAAAGATTTGTGAACATGGATTTTAAAAATCTTGATTATGAACAAATTAATTTTCCCGAATTTAATTTATGTAATATTTTGTAGCCCATGCGAGTTTGGATGAGCACGTCGCGCATTGGTTTGGCTTGAATCAGTCCAAGTACCAATGGGCACTGGATGATTACTGCGAAAAAAATGAAAAGGTGAGGTTTTGTTCCTTTTCTCTCTATTTCTTAATTGTTATTTTTAGTTTTGAAAAGTTAATGCTTTTTTTTTTCCAGTTCTTTAATTATAATGTACTGATTCACAGATCATAATGTTAGTTCAATGCTCTTTTAAGCAAGTATATTACAATGACATTATGAATTAACGTTCAATTACTCGCGTATTATTATTTGCGATAATAATCTAAGGTTCCATGATTATCTGAAATACAACAAATTGTATACTTGACTGTTTGGGTATAGTGACACACAATTCGTTATATATAATAAAAAATATGTCGTTAACAATCGGTACATGAAGTTGGACGCTTTATGTTGATAAAATTGCATTGTTCTTATTAAGATTTTTCTAGATCTGGGAATAAGAACAATAATGCGTTTTTTGAAACACATTGAACGGGACCACGTGGATGACTCATTTGTGACCACTCGAAATGAGACACCACTCGATTATCGAACAAGTCACCTAAATCCTGAGCAAGTAATGTACCTTTAATTACTAGTTCAAGTTCTTTGAGGTACCAATGAGTAAAGTCTTAATTAGAAGATCGATCTCGGTACTTTGGGAATCTGGGCGAAGTGGTTAGAGATCATATACATGCAATAGTGGAATCCGTTAATCATCGTTATGAGATGATTGTCACTCTAAGATATTTTTTAAAGGGAATTGAACCTGAGCTCAGTAGTTCGACGATGAGATCGTTGGATTTGGTGTTGTGATGTGATCACAACAGATTCGCCTTATGAAATGGGACTTAGAGGGTAATACATGTTGAAGGGGCAAAACGGTCATTTTGTCGACTTCAACATATTGACGGTCAAACGGGGGTTGACTTGTGGAATGGTAGTCGGAGGATATTGTTATCTAATCATAACTGACTTCCATAACTTTCGCTTGACTCAAGAGTGCAATCTCGGGTTTTTTTGATAGAGTAAATCGGGATTAATATATGTATCTCAATTGGTCAAGAGTTGACCCAATTAGAAGCATATATTGGAGCTTGAGTCTTGTGAATCCGATTAGGTCCCTCTTTTGGCTCTAATATAGGTATGTGACTTAATTGGTCTACTACAATAAAGTCCAAGGACCATTGTGCAAATAATAAACCCTAGTTGTTGGTTATAAATATGTCCCTTAGGACACATTTTTCACTAGTGGTTATTTGCCAATTACATTCTCCTAAGAGTGTGAGAAATACCTAGAGAGCACAAGGGAGAAGACCTAAGGGAGGAAGCAATTAGCTTGGCTATTGAAAGCTCCTTCAAGGTTATCATCTTACTCTTATGTGTTAGGATTCAAAATAAAACACCAATGATCTCAAATGGTTTTCTAAGATCCACCATGCATTTGGGTTTAATCTTCAAAGGAAAATTAATTTCTTATTTTGAGGATTAGATACCCATTTCCAACACATAATTGTATTCAGAGTAATCTTTTAATCCGTTCTGTGATCATCTGCGTTCTTTTCTTTCCCTCCTTTTCCAGACTGTAAATTATCTTTATATATTTATGGTTCCATGTATGATATTCTTGAGTTATTTCCCAAAATTGATGAGGTGCTCGATGCAATAATTATGCATTTACTGATCAAAATTCTAGTATACAGATCACTTGAGATGTTATTTTTTGTTGCCAAAAGGTAGAAAATCAATGAAACATTTCCTGTTATGGGCATTGGATTCCTATGTGGGAAATGAAGTAGACAAAGCCCTTGTTTGGCCCTTATTAAATGCTCGTTCGGTGGGGATTAAAATCATATTAAAATTGAAAAACTAGACGTTATTGTTGACTTTTATTAGACGAGTAGGAGCTAATAACGGCCATATTTTCAATTTTAATTGGATTTTAATCCATACCGAATGGGGCCTAAATTTTATTTCATTTTTCTCTCTCCTTTTATCAACCACACATTTTCTCAATAAAATAATATTATACATGAACCCAATAATTCTCCTTACTTTTTAACCACACATTCTTCAAAAAAAAAAAAACACTGTTCCAAAATCAATTTTTTTTTCAAATAATGGAGCTCAAACAAGGGCAAAATGATGTTTCCGAATTAAGTTTGTCCAGGGGGATCAGGTTTTGATAATGTAATTTCATTGCTTGTATAGGTCTCTACTTTTGAGTATTGAGTAAAACAGCGAGATGTACTGGTATCATTAGGTTCCTTGTTTGTAAGCAGCATTTATAGGATAAATAGAAATAGAACTTACAAAATAATGGATTAAATGTCTCTCATGCTTATCTTTATATGTATTCATCTTAGTTACTTTTTGTATATATAATTGTTAATGCAACTTGTATATTTTTTCCGTAGTCATCAATTAAAGGATTCATTTGCTCGTAGATTGTTCATTTCATTTTCCTTTTATGTGGGTTTCTTGTATGAAGATTGAATATGACTTTATTCCTGTATTTGTATTTGTCATTGTCATGATACGCGTCAATAATTTTGAACACAACGCCTAAGGAGAAGTACTTCATTCTACTTGAAGGGTTAAATTCATAATAGGAAATTTCCACACCAGCAGTATCAGTAACAGTTGTGTTTTTAAAAAATGCAAAGTGTCTATAAACTAGCTTTTGTTGTGAAATAATTTGTGTGCATATAGGATTAGACACGAGAATTTTCAAGCCTGGCATCTCGACTTTGTCCCAGATTTAATGGGAACTAGGCAAACTATGTTATTGTGTTGAGCAACGTGTTTTCAGGAAACCATGTAAGAAGATGGGGAGAGGAGACTAAAATTAACACGGTCTGATGTGGTGCCTTAGGGAGCTGGATTTTCCAGTATAGTATAAACAGGGAATAAAGTAATTGGAGCAACAAAAAAAATATCGTGTTGCTAACTCAAAATTTATTGGGAATAAACTAAACTATTTCTGTTGTGAGCATCCATTCCAGGGTTTACTTCTTGAATGCATTACTACAATGATTGAATTTGTGAAAACAATGATTTTCTGAATGTTCTTAGATTCTAATATTGCTGCTTGGAAATAGTTTCCAGTTATTTGACCATCCACGTGAATTGATAATATTTGTGATTCATGTTGACTACAGAACCAAACAGAGGCAAAAGTGCATAGCAGAATACAAAATGTATAATATGAGCAGGTACGATCATGTAACATTCTTGATTTTTATTTTTTGATCAAACAAAGTAGAGAAAAAGGATTTGTGTAGCCAAACCTGAAACTTCTAAGGAATAAGATATAGTCATTTGTATTTTGGAATATTGCTGAGTTTCGATACTATCGCTTTTCAGGGTATCTTTCAATCAAGGACACCTGCGTAAGCTCTTTTTGGGTACACGTCCCAGTCGAATATGAATAACATGCGTGCTAATGCAAGAAGGAAGCTCATGTCAAATGTACCAGTTTGAATTTTTTGGCTATTATGATACTGCTGCAGCTAATGTCATGTTGTATTCAATGCTGTTGCACCATGTAGTATTTTTCTCAGTCTCTGCTGAGCTTTTTGATGTAACCTTATATACGAGTGCCTAAGTTTTAATTGGTACGTTTTTAGTTTGCTGCTTGCATGCATCAGAGTTTTATTGGATTCTTTCTTTCTTTCCCCCTTACATACCGTTTGCTAGGGTGGATTAGTTAGTATTAGGCAATATTTAGAAACAAAAAGAAGAAAGTTAAAATTTTGTCCATTTGTTGTATGTCTAATTCTATGCATCAAACATGCAGATTTGGGTATATCTTTAAGTGGCATTTGACTTGGGTGATTTAGCACATTTTGACACCTATAATGCAGTCACCTTTCATGGCATGAACAAGGAGTTGTAATGAGATGCTCTATGTGGAGACGAAGAAAAGACGAGCTGAGTTTTGAGTATGGAGCAATGCTTGTCATCGCATGGTGAACAAGTACTCCGTGCACAACATTGGGTGCTTGTTTGGGAAAGCTTAACAAATTGTTAAAAAGTTGATATTAAAGTAAACAAGACGTTTACTTATTAAATTGATATATTTATCTTTGTCACATCAGTAGTGAGAAGTTTTTATCCTATCTACTAGAGAGCAAGAGATCATGTCTACGTTTTCTTATATCGTTTAATAACTTTGCAATCATACATTTTATCAATATTTATCAGGACTTTTGTCAAACAATCTCTAAATAATATATTTAACTTGTGCAAAATATTGTAAATTTTGTGTCGTTTATATTTAATTTGCGAACAAAAAAAAAAAAAACGATGTTTTACATTGGGTTAATTTCACTTGAGGTCACTGAACTTATAGCTAAATCTCCTATGTATCAACGTACTTTAATTTGTCCAATGATTCATTAGAGTTGCTCAAATGTCCCCTTAAGCCTCCACCTTGTCAGGGGACCAAGCAGGCATAGCTAGCGGCATAGGAGTGGCTAAATCTCCTTTGGATCACTGTACTTTAATTTGTCCCATGTTAATCACTAAACTTTAATCGTCTATCACCGTAAGTTTCATACGTGGCGGTTAACTTTTAATGAAAAGATGACGTGGCATCAAATTCAACTAATTAATTCCAGCAAGACAGAATTCTTATTTTTATATTTTCAAAATACTTACTAACATGATTCCATACTTATTTTCATGTAACGAAGAAACATATACGACGGCATTTTCCCCATTACTAATAAAGTGACAAAACATATCTTAGACTAACGTTATTCGATTAATATTAGGGTTTAAGTACCATCAACCAACTATGTTCATTTTATTTCTTTTTTCATAATGTGACCACTAAAAGCCTATGTATAGTACAATAATACTAAAAAGAAAAACAAATATCATAGATACTTTTTTCTCGATTCCTCTCATAACGTAAGCTCGATGAAAATGACTTCACGTAGTGTTTCTCGTTAGAATCTTCATATTTGTCAAGTACGAAGTTACTTCCCAGTGGTTCATCGTCTTCGTTGGTTCTCGGTGAAAGTCATTTTCACTAACAGAGTGCACCATTTAAGCGTGGCTTGGTAAGTCACAATCTTTTAATAAATATTCATTTTCTCTCTTTACCGTAAGAAAATGCAGATAATCTATCTTTTAAGGAACCCTATAGCTGCATATGGACATTATAATTGTCAATTTAAATATGAATTAGCCCTAGTTTGTTTTTCATTAATTCCTCATTTGTAGAAGAAATCCAACTGTTAGTGGACTCCACCTAGTCGTAACATTTGACTTGCTTCTCACATATTTTCAATGACAACGATCACTTTTCAAAGGCTGTTCAGTCACATTTTTTCTATTTTTGCACGGAAAATGAGAAACAAACAAGATCTTAGGCCATGCTTGTTGATTTGCTGGAACATTGTAAGTGCTTTTCCTTGTGCAAGTAAAGTATCACTCAATACACACAAAGAATGCTGATTATTCTTTAAATTTTGGCTACCTGTTTGCAAATTATAGAGTAAATCAAGTAAAGTGTTTTGATTGTTCCATCCACCAACTTCAATCTGACTCTTCCAATACCAACTACCCGACAAGATTCGTTGTTTCCTATGACAACGACACGTTGAGTCACCGTTTCATATGATTGAAACAAATCTCAATTGAAACTTATATGAAACGCACAAGCTGTATCCAGAATCTATTCCTTGTCAGGCTTGGATTCCACGTCGGAAATTGTCAAAAGATCTCCCTCACTTACAAAGTCTTCTGCGATGTCTACTTCACCTGAAGTCTCTAATTGCCTCCTACGATTTACAGCTGAATTATCCTTACCCTGCAACTTCTCGCAATCCCTCTTGATGTGTTCTTTCTTCTTGCAGTAAATGCACCCTGTTGCTGAAATCCACCATCGACTCGCCCCTTTGCCGATTACCACAAACCACAGGAGCTTCATCATCTCTCGAACCAGCTTCGACCAAATCTTTCATCTTCTCCTTTGAGAACAAGGCATCATACATGTCTTCAATGGTGAGTGTGTCACGACTGTACATAGTCGTGTCCCTAAAAAATGAAAACGAACCAGGTAGAGAGCACAACAGGATTAAGGCCAAGTCATCTTCATCATATTTTACCTCTAACATCTCCAGATCAGCGACAATCTCCTTAAACACTGCCAGATGATCTTCCAGTGATCGGACTTCTGCCATGCGATGAGAATAAAACTTCTGCTTCAGATGCAATTTGTTGGTTAGACTTTTGGTCATGCACAATTGCTCTAATTTCAACCACAGTGTAGCTTATGTCTTCTTCTTCAAAACGTCTTGAAGAATGTTGTTAGATCGATGAAAATGAATCTACGAAAGTGTCTTGCGATCCTTCCGTTGCTTCCCCTATGTTGTCCAAGTTGTAAGCATCCTAACAAATCTCAACAAAGTATTATTCAAATCCATTTGTGCCAATATAATTCTCATCTTCACTTGCTACAATGAAAATCTTGTACTACGATCCAACATCGGAATATCATACTTCATGGTAGCCATCGATAACAAAAAACCTCAAACTAATCAAATCTTTGTTTTGTGGAACTACTGAACCTTAACTTTGATACTACTTGTTAGAGATTTGAGGAGGTGATATGGTGCGATATGAAATATAGATCGCACAAACAATAAATAAGAACGAGATTTAAAAGAAAGCAAAACAAGAATATGAAATTGGCAGAAGAACAAATTATTTTATTAATAACAATCAATGGAGAGAAAATATAACTTTTGTAATTTTCTACTGCTTTTTAGCCATTTAAATTGAATGAAAAGTCTACTATTTATAGGAGACATATCCAAACCCTAGAATTAACCTAAAATATGAAAACTAGGTTAAAAATCATGTAAAAATGAAAAAGAAGGAAACAAAACCTCGCTTGAGTGAGAAGCGGGTGACAACCTGTCGCTCGAGTGATGGCTTAGCTACAAGCGGGCGACGAATTCCCTACTCCAATTTTGCTCTTCTAGCTCAAGCGATAAGATGGCGTCCATCCAACGCTGTTAATCCACATTTTTTCCTTCTTGGACCCTATATTGACATTTTCAAGCTCAATACTCCAAAATGCGAACTCCTATGCCCAATTTGGACCGAATTTGGGTCACAAAACCCAACAAACGATATTATCCACTTGTCTAAAATCTTTCATTTTGAACATGGAGGATAGAAACCTCTTATTTTCTTTAATTCCGTCTATATTGTTGCTAATGATTAACATATCATTAACATATAGGCATATTATTGTGATGATATTATCACTTACTTTAGCATATAGACATTTGTCTACCGAATTATGATTAAAACCATTTGACATTATTTTGAAGTCAAATTTCTCATGCCACTTTTAGGGGCTTGTGTTAATACATACAAGGATTTGATTAGTTTGCACACCTTATGTTCATTTCCCGGTAGAACGAACCCTTCTGATTATTACATATAGACATCCTCCTCGAGATCTCTATTTAAGAATGCCGTCTTGACATTCATTTGATTACATGTAAATCATATATAGATGTTAGTACAAACAGGATCCTTATCGAAGACATTCTAACCACAGGCGCATATGTGTCAAAATAATTTATTCATTTCTTTTGATAATACCCTTTAGCTACTAATCTAGCTTTATAAGTATTGAGTGTTCCACGAGAATTATATTTCCTTCTAATCGCCTCGAAAGAAGCATGTGAAAGATCCAGTGGACTTATTGCTTCGCTTGACCTTTTGCTTAGCTAGTTACAATGGTCTACCTCATAGAGAGAAGCGTTACACATTTTTCATATGGTATTTTTACGTACTCAACTGTAAAGCAGGACAAAGCGAACATAATCATTCTCTAATAATGTATTAAGCCCTCAGAATTCATGTGAAGACTGGCCACAGACAGACAGAGAGAGAGAATTCTGCTAGACGGTTTTAATCCATCATAATAATTCTGTTGTGTTAACATTTATATAATATTTTCTGCTACAAATATATTGCCTTCTGATCATCTTGTATTTATGATACTACTGTGTCAGCAAACCCTTTAAACACACAGAGGTGTGGTGGGGTGGGGGTTGACTGTTGAGTGAAGAAAAGTTCCTAAACTCAAAGCTTCAAATAGTAACAGAAAGTGACTTGTGAAAAATGTAGGACAAAGTAATGCATTCATGAGAGAATTCTGCAATACAACAGAAGCCTTAAATTCGTTTTGGTTGAAAAAAGATGCTGCATTTAATTTTTCTCAGATGGGAATTCAATGCCATCGTCTGCATTGGGAAAAAATATCACATCAACACCTAGTAACGAATCCAAACAAACTCTTTCGTGGTCTTCAAGGACATTCGCTATCTTTTCAATTTCAAATGAAGATTTGCCGTGTGCCTGGCCTGGGTAAAATGAAGATTTGGATTCAGAGATGTATTTTTTACGAGTCACTATCCCATTTCATTTGTCGATTTGGAAAGCTAATTAAGGTTGGATAACGACTTTATCGAACCAAATTAGGTTCAATGACCTCGGATAGTTTGTGCGTAAGCATGGCGAGTCTTTGTAAACTAACTCAAATTTCTATCGTCGCCTTCACTAATATTTGATAGATGCACATGTCGTAAACATTGTAATTTTTGGATGCAGACATGGAATAATACATGAGGATTGAGTCATTGCTACCGTAGGAAACGTACCAAATGGATTCTTAGAATATATTATGCAGCTACAATAAGCAATATAATTTATAATAAACATGACAAATTCTCATTTCTCAAGTCCCTATCTGAATAAATAAAAATTCATAATTCATTGGCTCTGCTAAATTAAATAATTATAATTACATGCAACATGATTGCCTCAAAATAGTAATGATAATTAGGAAGCATCATTTGGTAGCCAACTATTACATAATGCAAACAAGAGGATAATTAATTTAAAAGAGGCAGACCAGCCATACTAAATAAAATCATACAATATTAATTTCTGCTAAAAAATCATGATTGCAAGAAAATCTCTCCTCTTCTACTACCTGTTGTGTAAGGGATTTGATCCTGTTGGAACCACGCGCTTGTCGTCTTCATCTTCATCCACAATCTTGTTTTTCGATGATGAATACCTGAAAAAATGGAGTCTAATGGAGGTGCAGCTGGTTGCAGAATCTGATGACAATTTTCTATGATCAGATGAAGAATCTGTTGGGACGAAGAAAGTCTCTCTTGCCACAGCTTTTGAACCTATGCCCACCAGAATTTGATGATGAACAAGCACAAGTAAAAGCACTGAAATTCTCATTGCAAATGCTGCACTAAAATGAACTTCTCGTTCTTGATTACGTGTATATATATTTTGTGGGTGGGTTGAGAAGACAGAAGCCAAGAAGAATTTGAAGGTTTATAGACATTTACTATTATACGTTATAAAGTGGAATTGTGATGCATCAACATCCTTCCCTCTATCAGGCAGCCTCACCAAACTGCATTAACTGCATTTGAATTCCATTAGGACGTGAATGAAAAGAAAAAAGAAACAGAATGGCAAAATGGGTATATTGCAAAATCAGAATTAAGAAATGGACCCTGCTTCCTTCATATCTGTGGGTGCAGGCACTGACAATGCAGGAATTGAATACCAAATAAATAATTTGCAAGGCAAAGGTGAAAACAAGAACGTTAATGGCAAAAAATAAACATAAAAAAGAAGTCGGCAACTTTTCTTTACTCTTGGCAGTTTTGGGGGGAATTCCATCTCGGTCTCCAACCTTTTCTGTATTGTGGAAATGAGGTCTCCAACTTTCCATTTATGACACCTAGGTCCCCAACTTATGAAAACCATGTGTTTGTCATTCCCAATTGACGGAAAAACATTATTTTTAGAGTAACATTATTTAACACCACTAAATTTGTCACCAAGTATTGGAGAGATATACAATCAAATGAATCATTAATTTTACTTTTAATTGATCGTATCACATAGTACCACTTATATTGATGTTGTAGACAGGGACGTAGCAAGGTTTTGAAGTTGGGGGGGACGAAAATACGGGGGGTGGAGGGGGGCAGGCCCCCCTCCTGGGGGTTCGGGGGCGGAGCCCCCGAAATTTTTTTTTTGACTAGGAGAATTGAAAATGACGATTTTGAGTACCAAAATAGTACTGAAATTCAATGTTCAATTCAATCATTACTGACTATTCTACTACTTAATTCTTAAATTCAAACATTCAATAACTAACACAATTATACAAACTAACAGCAACTACTCTACTTAATTCTTAAATTCAAATATTCAAGAACAACTAAACATGCATTATGCATAAACCAGGTTGGGAATTGAGTTTTAATTAGTTGGGCTTGAAAATTGGGAACTTAGGTTTTGGATTGGATTTGGGCTATAGATTTATTTAAGTAACTATTGGATCTTTTGTTTAGATCTAAGATTTTTGTATGTTGAATTTTAAAATGTAAGTTATTTACTCAATATTTATTAATGGAAAAAAATAAAAAATTTCAAAATTTTTGGGGCGAGAAAAAATCTTGAGGGGGGGGGGGGGGTGGCGAAATTGAAAAATACATTACAAATTAACTAGAAATAGTATACCGCGGACAATGTTGGGGGGGGGGGCGGTCGCCCCCCCTAGCTCCGTCTCTGGTTGTAGAGTCAAATGTATTAAATAACATTATTCTTATTGTCATCCCCTTAAATGATTATGACATTATTTTTCGCTACGGATGACTCACACATGGTTTTCATTGGTTGGGGAACTAGGTGCACAAATTGAAGATTTGGAAGCACGTGGTCACAATGCTCAAAGGTTGTGGACCTAGGTAGAATTTACTATAAAACTTGTGCATTTAAAGGCTACAACCTTGATTTGAATTGGGGAAAAACGATTTAGAGCATGTTTGTGAGGGCTAAAAAATGGATTAAAATTAAAAATATGATCGTTATTGGGTCCCACTCGTCTAATAAAAGTCAACAATAACGATTAATTTTTCAATTTTAATCCGATTTTAATCTCTACCAAACGGGCTCTTAAGGTCCATTACCTTACCACTCAACCCTGTTGCGAAAATGACAAGAAATGGATGAAATAATTTTACAGATTGCGAAACGTACTTTCTTGTAAGAAACCGTTTTGAAAAATGATTTTGCGGATGGTAATTTCTCAGAAGTCCACTTGAGAAATTTTCAAAGTACTCTATTAGTACCTTCGATATTATTTGCCCACCTTAGTCCAAACCCTGATTATTTGTATTTTCCAGATTATGTTTAATTTTGAAATTATTTTTTGTCAAATGGATTCGAATTCACCTGTATAATTTTGTACTTTTGCCTTCAAAACCTCAAGTCTTTGGCTCTATGAAATTGTTTAGTCTGGTCCATAACTTTTGTCATGGTGAGCCTCCCTCTCTAGAATCATGACTTGTATCTTTTCTTTTCTTAAAAGCTTATTTGGTAAAAAAAAAAAAAAAAACTATGGATCTTAATACTCGTTTGAGAAAACTTACGCTGAAATTATACGTTTATAAAAATGAATGGCGAATAAGTGAGTAACTGATATATCTTATAGTGTGTGATTAAAATTGAATCTTCACTTCAACATTTATATTAAAAAAAAATATTATATTGTAATTATGCAAGCAATTAGTTTCACGACGAAGATCAAGTATGTCACCTGTTTACATCACTCTGACCCCTAAACTAAATAGTACAAAGTTATTTTGTAGAATTAATATATATTTATATTTCTAGATAACATTGTTATTGACATCGTGTGAGTTGTCAAAATCTATACCAATGATTGTTTAAAGTGTTTTTAAAATCCATATATAAAAAAACGTTAACTCACAAGAATGTTATTCATGATATCAAAGAAAATAAACATAGAGCAAGATTGTATATTATAACAATTATGTTACATACATATATTTTCTTTTACATTAAATTTGATACTCTTTCACATTACATCCATCATAGTTAGTGATTTCTACAACACCCTATAACATCACTGAACAAAATTTGACACATAAGGGGAATGTTAATAACAATGTCAAAGAAAATGTACATATAACTTAATTCATTTTGTAATTGTGTTGTATACCAGACCATTCAAACCTATCTTAAAATTTAATGGAGCAAATGACAATGCACAAAAATCTTAGGCCCCGTTTGATTGGCAAAGTTTTCTAGGAAAGTAGGAAATTTTTTTCCCTTTTCCAACTTTTGTAGTGTTTGGTTGACGAAATTTTCTCGGGAAAATATTTTCCAACTTTCTAAATTTTCCACCTTTTTGAGGAAAATAAATTCTTGATATTTTGATAAGAAAATATTTTTCAACTTTTCAAATTTTTTTTTTTTTTGTTTTTGCAATTGGAAAAAAATTCTAAACATAATGATAAAAAAAAAATCACTTTTATTGATAATTTTCATGTAAAATAAAGCCAAACGAATGATATTCAGTATGCTTATTTTTTTTCAATTTTTTTTGGCAATTGGAACAAATTCTAGATCCAATGGTAGAAAATATTATCACTTTAATGGACAATTTTCATAAAAAATGAAGTCAAACGGACACCAAGCTTTCAATATTTTCCATGAAAAATTATACCAATCAAACACAATTAATTACAATTCCCAGCAAAACAATTTCTAGGAAAAAATTTTCCCTGTAAAATATTTTCTTTCCACCCATTTTCCATCTTTCTATCAAACGGTTCCTTAAGTCCTTAGAAATCCTTTCCAAGAAAGAATTTTGAACAGACGTCCATATAATTAGAAATAAAATTAGTTTTAAAATTGTAAATATACTTAGAAAATTATGAAGTTTGGAAGAAATATCAAATTTACATGTTTGGTTAAGCTTAAAACACATGAAAATTACATCCACACATGATTTTTAACTTTTCAATGCAAAAATAAGATTTAAAAGTTTTTTGTTTAAAAATCGAGTGATAATTCATTTTTTAGTATTAATAATAATATCAAAAATTAAATTAATCTACTTACCTCCACCCCACCATTATTTCACTTCCATATACTAAGCTGAGCAGGCTTGGTTCGTCTAGCGAGCCGGCCTGCTTGGCTCGGGCTCGTTTTTGGCAAGTCGAGCCATTTGGCTCGATTGTCACCACTACTTTCAGTACCATGGGCCCATGGATGAGGTACCGTCCTTTTATGAGTGAAATAATAATGAGAAGACCTTTCAACTTCCTTAGCAGAGCAAGATGGCTTTTAATACTCCGATGAATAATGAACACTTGCAAAAATAGGTTGGGGCTATCTCTCCCGTTGTACATTCGGAGTGAGAATTATGATCGAATTTTTATGAAAATGACTCAAGGAAAAACGAGAGTTGGTCAAAAAATTATGATGTAAAAAAAAGATCCCCATACTGACATGTCTGTAAAGCATTTATAGATGTCGGTGCCATGTAACCACTAAACGATTATTGTCCACGTGTCCAACGTAACACGTTAACTCACTAAGTGATTGTCACCCACATATTATGTGGTCAACTCTTCCCACTAAATGGCTAATGGGATCTGCGATAATCTTTAGGCAGTTTTCAATCAATTAAATGGATATTTAGGCAGTGGGGATTCGTGGTGGTTGATCCCCTCTTCTACTTCTACTTCCACTTCAATCAATTAATTCCCTGTCCCACTCTTATTTTTCTTGAAATTCCTTTAATTTGTAGTATCATTCCATCTAGATCTATAAATTGATTTTGTTGTTATCGCCATTTTCTAACCAAGAAACTTTGAAATCACATTCTTACGCTAGTGAGAGTGGAGGGGTCAATCGACCCCCTCGGGATGGTGATAATCCTACATACTTCAATGATCCATCTACTTTTGTTCCCTGTACTCACCCCTCGGAATTGTGAAATCCCACATACTTCAATGATCCATCTACTTTTGTTCCATGTTCTCTCAAAAATCACATCAGTTCTTTCAAATCCTCGAATTATAACCTTGAAACTAGACAAGATCCAGTGGGTAGGGTGGTAGTTCTTGATATTCCAAATGGACCTAACTTTTACAATTCTCCAACCAAATTGAATCGATTGCTTGATAAGTATACTTGCGTTGACGATTATGTGTATAGAGCCCTTAGGTCCAAAGTAGAGCTTCCTGGGTCAGATCCCACGAGATTGCATGTACAAAGATTGTTTGGAATGAGGTTTAAGATTTCATATCCATCATGTCTTTATTTCAATCTTCAACGAATTTCATTTAACTCCCAGTTAAATAAATTTCAATGCGTGAAGGAAAGCACCGTACATTAAGACCTTTACCTCAGTGAAAAGATTGTGCCTTCCACTGACCTTGTTAGGTATGTATTTGAATTACAAAACTTATCCCAGTATAATGTCTTTGTCTACCTCACAACTAAGGTCCATCTCTATATTCCTAAGCATAGAAACTCCAACAGTAGGTGAAAGTCTTGATTCTTTTTTGTTCGACCATTTGAAGGTCAATTTCCACTCAATACTTATTGGAGATATCTTCAAATTCGCCTTTTCAACAGTTCTATCGAGCTTACTCCCATCTTGAACTTTCAAATATAGCAATTGACTCGCCTACCACCTTTCATACCCCTCTTATCTCAAGTTTCAAACATGAATAAAACGTTGATGTTGGGGATCGATCGACCTATTAGTAGGCTCTCATTTATTGCTTTTACTTTCAAACTTCTGTATATCTTTACTTATTGATTTTTGTGCCTCATACGCTTTGTTGTGTGCAGGTAGGTATTGACTTCAACTTGGCGGGAGATTTAAGTTCATTACTTGAGCCCAAGAGCTATGAAGGGTTGCTACCTTAGAAAAGAGAAAGATGGCGAACAAGGAAAAGGAGAAGAACACTAGCAAGAGACCTTCACAACTATTGGATGAGTCCCCGAAAGCCATCCCACCACCTAAGGTTGGAAGGAATGGCTCGATTCATAATGAGATTAGGTTCGAAGTTGAAAGTTTTCCACTCTTGGATCTCAGATTTCCACCGACTTAGAGGAGCGTAAAGTTGATATGGTTGAGGCTTTCATCATGCCTGATCTTGCAAGAACTTTGGCTAAGCACAAAGTGGATGATGTGGAGATGATCTTGATGGTCTACAACAGAAGGGTATTCTTTTTGCTCTACTTCTTCATTTTGTTTATGTGTATACCTTTGAGTTCGACTGATAATTACATTCCACTTTACCTTTTTGCCTATTAGGTCTTGACTTTGTAAGCTTCACATATTAGAGCAAGTTGCCTTCTAACAATGGAGTTGAAGCTCTTGAGGAGGACAAAAATAAGGAAGCAAAAAACTTTAAGAAGAAAAATTCAACCTTAAAAAAGTCTTTCGATGCCTCGGAATCTTGTAATAAGGTGATAGAGTTCCGAGTCAGCAAGCATGAAAATGATATTGATAACATGCTCTCTTTTCTAGAATGTGCACAAGTTGATGTCGTAGAGCAATACAAGGCTTCTTCGAAGTATGTTAGAGAACTGAATGTATACGGCCAAACACGATGGTGGCCTCTATCGCCCTAACCAAGGAATGGTTGGCTACCAAGCATTCGTCTATTGATCCTTTCGGCTACGATCGATTTCTGGCACAACGTAGAGAGAATGAAGAGGCAACTAAGCTGAATAAGACATTTGGATACACAAACACACCACGAAGAGAGGGTGGAGGGACCTCACATCCATAGTGATCGAGTCCCTCATTATTCATTTATTTGTAATTTTATCACTATTTTTTTTGTCATTCGACTGACTAGTAGTTTCTCCTTGTCCATGATGTGGACATGATCTTGTATTTTGCTTTGTTTATTATGGTTGACATATTTTTGACAAAATGACTCATGTCTAATGTGCGTTCAACTTTCTTTCATCTAAACTTTTTCTTCTTGCTCATTGCTAGTCATTTGGATGATTTTAATGTGCAGATTGTGAGGTCTAGTGATTTTGAACCTTAACTAATTATCTGGTTTTGAAAGCTCATCTTTGGGACCGTAGAGCAATTTCAAGTTTATAAACATGTTCGGTTTTACTGCTCACTGCCAGCTCTTTGGACAATTTTGATGCGTCGAGCATGAGATTTAGTGATTTTGGGTCTTTGAAAGCTCATAACCGGGACCATAGAGTAATTTTGAGCTTATAACCATGTTTGGTTTTATTTCTCACCGCCTAACCTCTTGGGCGATTTTGATGCTTTGTGCACAAGGTCTAGTGATTTTGAGTTTTAATCAATTTTTGGTTTTGAAAGCTCACCATTATGACCGTAGAGAGATTTTGATCTTACAAACTACTTTGATTTTATTGTTCAACTCTAGCCTCTTGGGTAATTTTGACGCGTCAAGCATGGGGTCTAGTGATTTTTAGGTTTAACCAATTTTCTGGTTTTTAAATCTCACTACTAGGACCGTAGAGCGATTTCAAACTTATAAACTATGTTTGGCTTTATTGCTTATTGCCTAGCCCCAGAGGCGATGTTTTATAGGAAGTTTTGAACCCGTGATTTAATCAATTGTAAATTAAGTATGTGCATTAAAATAAAACTTTCCTAGATTTGGGGACTCCGTTGGCACGCCAGGACATCTCAGCTAGGTTAGCTTTTCCTTAGAGTCCTCATCATCTGCCGCCCTATAGACTTTCCATTGAATAATGCCAATGATTACAATAGGGCCGGACTAGCTGTAGGCATTACATTAGGGAAATCAATAAAAATCCTAGCAACTATTTTTACAAGGAAATTAAAAGATATCCTAAGTATGGTATTTACAAAGTTGGATTTAGACATAAATTCTTGTTTAGTGACTTATTGATAGTACTTCTTGAGAAGCTTAGCATTCTGTGGCCTGCCTAACGGTTTTACCTTTAAATCTTTAAGACTATAGGCTCCTTTTTCCAAAGCTACAAATCACTTCGTATGGTCCTTCCTAATTTTAGACAGAGAGTGCCAGATTGCCGCTACCTCTCTGAGTACAAGGTCTCTCGACTAAAAAACTATTTGCCACAACCCGTGATTAAAATATTTAGCAGCTTTTCGTTTGTAAGCTGTCATCTTTATAGATGCCCTATCTCTCAACTTCTCAAGTAGGCCAATTTCGGTGAGGGTAGCCTTGATGTTGAGTTTCTTGACATTCATTCTGATGAGAACCATGTAGTAACGATCGCTACGCAACCCCGCAAAAGATTGACGATCCCAAGAAAGCCCAAAGAAAAATCCGGTTTAAAGTTCGAACCAAAAATAATTAACCATGCAACCAAATAAAATGGAATTTGAATTACCTCTTAATTACACAATGCGTGATCCACACTCGATGTTGAATGTCATAAAATTAACTTGATAAGTTCGTAAAGTTCTAAGAAGAACGTTTGAAAGCAAAATAGTCTCTCTATTTATTCTCAATAATGTTGTGTAATACAATGAAAATAATAAGATCAATTTATATGAAAACTCTAAAAACCTAGTTAAGACGTAAATAAATTCCTAAAAAATTAAAAAATATCAAAAATAGTGTTTTAATGCAACTCGAAAAATTTCACCCAAAAAATGTACTATGTGGTCGCATAGTACATTTCAATGCTGTGACATAGTTCATCTTTCAGCCCTCAATGTTGTCTCCGGAGATAGGTATGCGGTCGCATTCATTTTACACTATACGATCGCATAGTTTCTTGTGCAGAATTTCATTACAATTTTGGATTGTACTCATGGGAGAAAATCCGATACCCAAGCTGAAAGTTATGCATATTTTCATCAACGTTGCTCGTTTTCTGCTTGAACCGAGTTCTTCCATTTGGTTTCTTCTTCCGAGCTCAACATGAAACTTATTCCTTAACTTGTTAACTTTGACACTTCGTCCACCATAACTTGAACAAGTAATCTCATCCCCTCTTTCACCAACTTTGCTCTCGAATGTGTCATCGAACCTCATTCTCGTCCTGGACTTGGCTTCGTCGGGCTCGACTTCTGGATCATATCATCCCCCCTCTCCAAAAGGATTCAACCTTGAATTTTCACCTGCATCAAAAGGGGAGAGATCAGACACATTAAAAGCTACCGAAACATTATACTCACCTGGAAGGTCAAATTTGTATGCACCGTCGTTGACTTTCTCCAAAATTTGAAATGGAACATTCTCTTGTGTTTGTAACTTTTATTTCCTTTGTTCTAGAAAACGTTCCTTTATGAAATGTACACAAATCCAATCTCTCGGTTCGAATGTCACGCTTATCCGGTTCTTGTTTGATTGTGACGTGAAGTGTTTGTTTTTACTCTCAATTTGCGCCCTTACCTATTCATGGAGTGACTTAACCAACTCGGGCTTTCTTTTACCATCTAAACTACACCATTAATTCACAGTCAAATGTATTAAATCCAAAGGTGTCGGTGGATTAAAACCATATACAACTTCAAATGGTAAGAACGAAGTAGTAGAATGTGTGGCTTTATTATATGCAAACTCTATGAAAGGTAGACACTCCTCCCAACTCTTCAAATTCTTATTGACTACAATGCGCAAGAGTTGTGTCATGGTCCTATTCACTACCTTGGTCTGACCATCGATATGTGGATGACAAGTTGTTGAAAACATAAGTTTAGTGCCTAACTTACCACACAAAATCCGCCAAAAATGACTCAAAAATTCACATCCCAATCAAATACTATGCTCTTATGTGCCACATGTAAACGCACTATCTCCTTAAAGAATAACTCAGGAATGTTAGTGACATCATTAGTCTTATGACATGATCATTAGTCTTATGACATGCTACGAAATGTGTCATCTTACTAAACCTATCTACTACCCCCAATATCGAATCTCGTCCTTTCTTAGACCTAGGTAAACCTAAAACAAAATTCATCGAAATATCAACACATGGTTCACTAGGCGTAGGTAACGATGTATACTAACCTTGAGGTAAAATCTTAGATTTAGCCTGCTTACAAGTTATGCATCGACTACATACTTTCTCAACATCAGTTTTCATCTTAGGCCAATAAAAACGTTCCCCCAACATCTTTAAAGTCTTTTTAATCCCAAAATGTCCCATCAATCCACTACTATGTGCTTCACTCACTAATATCTCTCGCATTGAACAATTAGGAACATACAACCTATTTTTCAGAAACAAATATCCATTATATTTAAAGAACTTATCTATAACCCCTTTATTACATGATGTATAAATATATGAGAAATCTAAATCACTAACATATATATCATTAATGTGTTCAAAATCAAGCAATTTAGAACGGAGAGAAGTCAGTAGCACATACATTCGAGACAATGTATCCGCCACCACATTTTCCTTACCTTGCTTGTACCAGATGATATAAGAGAATGTCTCCACAAATTTCATCCACCTTGCATGCCTTTTGTTAGCTTACCTTGAAATCTCAAATGCTTCAATAATTCATGGTTCGTGTGTATCACAAACTCTTTAGGCAACAGGTAGTGTTGCCATGTCTCCAAGGCTCGAATAAGTTAATATAACTCATTGTCATAAGTGGGATAATTGAGTGCTGCTCCACTTAGCTTTTCGCTGAAATAGGCTATCGGTCTTTTGTCATGTATTAAAACTGCTCCATTACCTATTCCTGATGCGTCACACTCATTCTCGAAAGTCTTATCAAAATTAGGAAGTGCTAAAACTGGTGCCTTATACAACTTCTCCTTAATTGTATTGAACGCATGCTCTTATTCATCACTCCAATGAAACTCCACACTCTTCTTAACAATCTCTGTAAGTGGTGTAGTGATCGTGCTAAAATCTTTCCCAAAACGCCTATAAAAACTAGCCAAATTATGAAAAGTCCTAACTTCAGTTATACTCTTAGGTGTTGGCCATTCTTTAATAGTTTTTATTTTCTCTTCGTCTACTTCTACCCCATTAGCATTCACTACAAATCTAAAGAAAACAATATTTTCCATGCAAAATGTACACTCCTTAAAATTAGCATAAAGTTAGTCATTTCTCAAGACTACAAATACACTCTTAAGATGTTCTACATGATCATTAAGGTCCTTGCTATAAACTAAGATGTCATCAAAATATACAACAACAAGTTTACCTATAAAAGCACTCAAAACATGATTCATCAACTGCATGAAAGTGCTCGGTGCATTAGTGAGTTCAAATGGCATTACTAACCACTCATACAAACCATATTTAGTTTTAAAAGCAGTTTTCCATTCATCGCCTCCTTTATTCGAATTTGGTGGTATTCGCTTTTAAGATCAATTTTACTAAACATACAAGCACCATACAATTCATATAACATGTCATCTAACCTAAGGATATGATGACGATACTTTACCTTTATGTTGTTGATGGCTCTGCAATCCACACACATCCTCCAAGTTCCATCTTTCTTTGGCACAAGTAGCATTGGAACGGCACATGAACTTATGCCCTCCCTCACATATCCCTTGCTCATCAATCCCTCAACTTGTTTCTGAAGTCCCTTTGCCTCCTTAGGGTTACTTCGATAAGCTAGCCGATTTGGAATGACAGCTCCAAGAACGAAGTCAATTTGATGCTCAATGCCTCGAATGGGTGGCAATCCACTGGCATGTCCTTCGAAAATATATCTTCAAATTCCTGCAATAAAGAGATAGTCGAACTAGGGAGTGGTATGTTAGGTTCCTTAAGATTGATGAATGACTCATTATAAACCAACAATATAACTCGTTGCCTCTCAATTATCGCTCTTTTCAATTCACTCTCATTTGCAAAGAAATTTACTCTTGACTTTTTTCTCCTCTCGGATGCCCCTCTTTCTTTTCTCTCATGTGACTCCACTCTCTTTTGCCCTCTACTAGCTAACTCAACATTTTCTATCATACTCGCCATCTTTCTATTTTCTTACATTTTCTCTAACTTTTTCACTCTTCTTTCTTCCTCATTTTTTAATTTGATTTGGTCTTTATACACTTGTGCTGGGGTTAATGGCGCAAGGGTAATAGACCTCCCATTCTTAATAAAACTATAACGATTCTTGTACCCATCATGTATAACATTTCTATCATATTATCATGGTCTACCCAATAAAATATGTCCCATATGCTACCAATTGAAAAATTAATCAACACCCTTCTGTTCACCTTAACTTCCCCACATTCATTTAGCCATTGTAACTTATAGGGTCTAAGGTCTTTTAATACAGTTAATCCCAATTTTTCTACAAGATTTGTGCTAGCTACATTAGTACGGTTTCCTCCATCAATGATCATGCTACACACATTATTGTTAACGTGGCATCGTGTATGGAATATGTTTTCTCTTTGCTGCTCCAAGTCATCTGCCTTGATTTGAGATTGAGAGTTCGTCTCGTGACCAGTAACTGCCCAACAGCAAATCCCAAGTTTTCTCCTTTACTAACCTCCTCCAATGCTGACATACCTTCATAATCATCTAATGCGACATACCTTCATAATCATCATCGTTGTCACTCACTACATCTCCATTGCGTAAGATCATAGTCCTTTTGTTTGGGCATTGAGAAACGATGTGTCATGTTCCCAAGCACCTGAAGCACTAGATATCTCAATTTCTGGCTAGCTGTGGCTCTGCTTTAGGGGTTGTACTGCTAGCCCATCATCTTTCTCCTTTAGCATTTCATTCATTCTTTTTGAAATAGCTCCATCTCTTTTGTTATCACACATCGATTTCCAAGATGAATTAGAACCCGAAGTATCCCATGGTTGCCTAGCTATCCCATTTCTCTTCAATTGTTTCTCTACCTTCATGGCCACATGCAGCATGTATTCGATCTCCACATAGTGCTACAACTCCACAACATTAGCAATGTCTTTGTTCAACCCATTTAAGAAACGGGCCATGGTGGCTTCCCAATCCTTTTCTACATTCGCCCTAATCATCAAAATTTTCATTTCTTTATGGTAGTCTTCCACACCCTTCGACCGCTGATATAAACCTTGTAATTTCTGATGCAACTCTCTGTAATAGTGACTAGGCACGAACCGCTTCTGCATGATAGTCTTCAACTCATCCCAACGATTCCTTTTCCTTGATGTAACCACTTTATCCCACCAAGTTATGGCGTAGTCAACAAATTCAAGAACTGTTATTTTCACATTCTTTTCCTTCAAATAATTATGACACTCAAATATCAACTCTACATTTTTTCTCCCACTCTAGATAAGCCTCTGAATCACTCATTCCTTTAAATGATGGAATTGACATTTTAATATTGCCCATCTTCACATCTACTTCATCTCCAAAATTATTTATACCCCCTCTTTCTAACCTACCTCCTATATTTCTCATCCTACCCATATCACCCACCATTAATGCACCATCATCCATGTCACTACCATACTCATAATCATCGTGTACCTCCATCCTAGGCTCCCACCTACCTGGTCTCCTTACATTCGATTGTCCCCTATGAAGATTTTCCATCGATGTATCTAAGATATCAAGTCTTTCACTCGCATTCCCAAGCGCCTTTTCAAATCGTTTTATTACATTCTCTGCCATATTGATTTGATTCGGCTACCTGATTGAATTGAAACCCTCTCTATCTGACATCCTAATTCTATAGAATTCCTGCCTCATAAATGATCACTCATGTATCACTTAATTAATGGTTTTTCCCTCTATTAATTTTACCATTCTGCCTTTTACCACTCAATATTTTCGCCCAAGTACTTTAAAGAACTAGATGAACTCAACAAAATGTATTCATGTGGATCCAAACGAGTATGATCATGAATTTGATAGGAGAAAAGGAAAAAAAAGATGAAGAATGAGTCAAGCACAAAAAGGAAGTGAGGAGTTGTATAGATGAAACCAATGAAAAATTCAAAAAAGGAAAATGTAACGAAATTGAACAATTCTCTTTTTTTACTCAAAAATTGAAAATTGAAAACTGCTGAAAATTTCCAAAAATAATAATAATAATTCCTTTTTTGAATTTTCGAATTTTTTAACTCGAGAATTCGACTACAAATCCAGCGAAACAAATGAAAATTAATTTGAACTCTTAAATAGCCCAAAAAACAATTTTGACTCTCTTTGTTCTGTACTTTTTCGGATCAAAGCTCAAAAACTAAGAATTGACTCGAAGAATGCAAAAAACAATAGAAAAAGAAGAAAACATGCGTCAAACAATAAAAGGTATAACCTTAATTATTTTGGAGCCGTGCTCCAATACCAACTAATGAGAACCACGTAGCAATGATCGTTACGCAACCCGACATGAGATTGACGATCCCAAGAAAGCTAAAAAATAGTCTGATTTAGAGTTTGAATCAAGAATAAAGAACCAAACAACCAAACAAAATGGAATTTAAATGACCTCTTGATTGCACAACTCGTGATTCACACTCGATATTGAACGCCACAAGATTAACTTGATTAGTTCACAAAGCTCTAAGAATAACAAGATTTGAATGCAAAATAGACTCTTGATTAATTCTCAATAATTTTGTATAATACAATGAAAAGAATAAAATCTATTTATATGGAAACTCTAAAAACCTAGTTAAGATGTAAATAAATTCCTAAAAAATTATAAAGATATCAAAAATAGTGTTTTAATGCAATTAGGAAACTTTCGTGAAAAAGGAAAAACTTCACCTCGAAAATGGCATAGTACATTTCAATGCAGTCGCATAGTTCATCTTTCAGCCCTCAATTTTGTCTCGGGAGTAGGTATATGACTGCATAATGTTAAAAATGACACCCCTTTTTTCTCGTGCAAAATTTCGTGACGATTTTGGATTGTACTCATGGGCAAAAATTCGACACCCGAGCTGAAAGTTATGCAGATTCTCATCCACGCTACTCGTTCGCTGCTTGAACCTAGTTGATCCATTTGGTTTCTTCTTTCGAGCCCAATGTGAGACTTTTTCCTTGACTTGTTAACTTTGACACTTTGTCCACTATAACTTGAGCAAGCAATCACATCACATCTTTCACCCGCTTTGCCTCGAACGTGTCATCGGGCCTCATTCGATAATCAACGGGTCTCGTTCTGGACTTGGCTTAATCGGGCTCGACTCTTAGATCATATCACATTCTATCGGTTTCATTTAGGATTTCAACTAGAACAACAGCTTCCATTTCGAACGATAGTTTGAAAGGTCTTTCCACCATTAGTTCCTCCGGAGTTGTGTGGTACCCTATAGTACATTGGGTAACTCGTCTGCTCATATTCTCTTTTTCAATCTTATTTTCAAATCCAACAATATAGTCCAATTTTTTACTTCGACCTACCCATTTGACTGAGGGTGAGTGACATATATAAGTCTGTGTTCTATGTGATAACTCGCACCAAAAGCTTTAAAGCTGTGGTTGTTTAACTGCCTGCCTTTGTTGGTAATTATCAATCTGGGGATACTAAATCTACATATGATATCCTTCTATACAAAATCTTGCACCTTAGCTTTGTGAAGATGGCCAGTGGCTCCGTTTCTACCTATTTGGTAAAATAATCAATGGCGACTAGCAAAAAATCTCTCATCCCTTTGGTTACAAGCAATGGCCCCAAACTATCCATTCTCCATAGGAAGAACAAACATACTCCAAAGATGGAGGACTGTTGTAGACCGATAATACCTATGTTGCAGAGCTTTGGATGCGATGGTTGTGGCTCTTTAGTGATTTCCATATATTTCTCATGTATCTCAAGTAACACTTCTTGTGCATCCGTCGAATGCAAGCACTTCAAATATGGTATAGCAAAACAAGTCCATTTGAAATGATACGGCCCCCGACTGCTTCAAAAAATGGTAACATTTGTCTGTTGCTCGGCTCATGAAGCGATTCAATGTCACTACCCTTCCCGTTTGCCTTTGAACCTCTTTCTTAGTAGTTGGGCTTTTTAGCTCTATCACATCATCGATTAGGCCACAAAAGACCTTATTCACAATTCTTTGATAAATTGTTCCTGTATTTTTCAAATCGAACGGCGTGGCTGTGTAGCAACATGTCCCAAAGTCAGTAATGAAAGATTGATCCGATTCTGCCATAGAATTTGATGATACATCAGAGAAGACATCCAAAAAATCGAGCCACTTATTACCAGACGTGGCTTCTACTAGGTGGTCTATTCTGGATAGTAGGTACGAGTTTTTCGGACACACTTTATTCAACCTAGTATAATCCACACACATACACCATTTTCCATTCGATTTCTTTACAAAGAAAAAATTTAATGCCATTCGGGATATTGTACCTCATGAATGAAGCCTGCCTACAAAAACTTTTTAACTTCTGCCCTCGTTGCAGCTTATCTTTCTAGAGCAATGTTTCTTTTCTTCTGCCTTATTGGCTTGGCCCTTAGTAAAATGCCGGCAATGCTAAGTGATCGATGGGTTGATCTCCGGAATATCACTGGACTCCATGCAAAGACATCCAAGTTACTAGACAAGAACTTCACTAATTTCTCATTTTCATCAGTTACTAAATTTTTTTTGTCATGTCTAGTGATTCAAACCGTCCCCTTGGAGGCTTAAAGTCCGACATCATGACTGTAGACAAACCTTTTCTTGTATGCTATCAACACAACGCTTTCTTGAAGCATGCTAGTCGCCCTTTACATATCCAACCCCTCGGTTGGTTGGGAATTTCATAAGTTGATGGTAGGTTGAAGGAATAACATCGTATCATTTAATAGAAGTTGACCATCTAGAAAATGAAAAATCTCATTAGAATCACCATGCTTGTAGGGTAACTGCCCAGCATAACTAGAAGGTCTACAGTTCTTTTTGGTATAATAGTTGTCCTTTCGAATCCTTGGAGATGGGTTGACACGTTTTACAATTTGTTTGGAGAAATTTTCAACCCTACAAATACCTCCTAAGAACATTTGATACACTACCGCCATCGACTAGCACCCTCTTGATGTCAAAATTCTCTGTGTCACCTACGATCACCAATGCATCGTCATGGGAGGCCTCTACACTAATCAAGTTTTCCTCACTAAAAGTAACGTTCTGATTGAATCTTGCATTCTTGTGAATGGAACATACCCTAACATTTCAAGTATAAATCTTTCTTGTCGAATTTAAATCTCCACCTGTTGCTATCCCACCAAGCCTCGATCATTCTTTACATACTTAGTCAGGAATCCTCACCTTAGGAGGTGCTCAAACTCCTCTTTCAGATGAATGCAATTTTTTGTGTCATGCCATGGTCTCTATAGAAATGACAATACTTACTCATGTCCCTCTTGCTAGTGGACGTGGCCATTAGTTTTGGCTATTTGAGCTCTTTCATGTCTCAAATCTCCATCAATACCTTAGCACATGAAGTGTTCAAATGAGTAAAGGCCTTAAACTTCTTCTCGCCTCTGCCTAGTCGATCGATCTTGCACATACCCCTATTCGTGTGTTCATTTTTCAACTTTTTTTTATCAAGAGGCTTTTTACTCATCATGTAACTTTCAGTTGTGGGTTTTCGGTTCTCATCCTTCTCGAAGATTTTTTGTGACCTTCTCCGCTTTCTCTACATTTACGTATTTGTCTCCCTTTTTCAACAAGCCATGGATCAACTCTGGAGGATTTTTTGAGAGTGACATCTTAAATACTGATGCCATTCATTAATGCGATTACTATAACAAACATTTGAAAGTCCTTTATGCCAAGTATACCCTATTGAACCTGGCTAAATATTCATATTAAAGCTCATCTTTCTCCTAGACAACTTACATCAACCCAATGACTGTTTTTTGCTTTCTTTTGCTACTCAACAAATATACCACAAAGCTCTTAGAGAGCTCATTAGAAGTTTTGATAAACCTGGGTGCTAGAGTAGCTACCCAATCCCTAGCTTCTCTTATTAGCGTCTGCAGAAACGACCAACACATCACTACATCTGAGGATGCATACAATCTCATCAAATTAATAAAAGTTCACAAATGATCGAGTGAATCCTTGACTCTGTCATACGCCTCTATCATCGACTATTTGAATCCTTTTGCTAAAGGGACTTCCATGATTTTGGGTGCGAAGTGGTCTTCCTCCAAAACCATTCTTTTGCATCTATCCTTTCTACTTAATAATGTATTATCTTTCTAGGTCATCATTTCTTTCATCTTGCGCTCCAAGTCCACCATAGGACTGGAAATTGCAGATGTTAGACTTTATGGGACCTTTGGTCTACAATCATTGGCTGAGTAATCGATGGAGTAACCGTTTAAACCATTGGGGCAGTTGTCTGCGTGTATCTTGTGGTGGAACTTTTGATGGATTAGGGATGGATCGACCGATCTTTGAGTGTGGTTTTACGAAAGAGTCATCATGGTAGCCGATGGAGTCTCCAGGATACTAAATTGAATCTGTGTTATACGACGGCAGGTCTTGACCCCAGGCAATAGACTCTGAGATGTTTCCAACCAAACGTGTGTCACTCCTAGTTCACATTTTCGACATAGCTTTTACGTTCAAAGAGTTTTTACTGACGACGCCGGTAAAATAATAATGAGAAGATCTTTCAACTTCCTTAGCGGAGCAAGACAACTTTTGATACTACAATGAATAATGAACACCTGCAAAAAGATGTTGGGGGCTATCTCCTTCGTTGTATCTCCAACATGAGAATTAATGATCGATTTTTTTATGAAAATGACTTGAGGAAAAACAAAAGATGACCAGAAAATTATAGTGTAAAAGAAAATCCCCATACCTTGCACGTCTGTGAAGTATTTATTGATGCATGTACCATGTAGTTGTTAAGCAATTATTGTGCACGTATCCAATGTAACATGTTCACTCACTAAGCGATTGTTGCCACGTACTGAGTGGTCAACCTCCACCCACTGAATGGGTAATGAGATCTAAGATAACTGTTAGGTGATTTTATTTTATATATATATATATATATATATATATATATATATATATATATATATATATATATATATAAATCGTAATATAACGTTACCTATTACAGTTGTACCCGACGATGTTTTAGAAGATGAAGACCTTTCAACTTGAAGAGATGAAATTGGAGTGACATTTCCTATTGCACTTGAGCTAACATTTCCCAAATTTCTGTCCTTCATATAATTCCATTATAATGGTTTGGCAAAAAACTTCTTTGCGACATAACTACACTGCTAAACACCAAAAAAAAAAAAAAATCAATTTAAATTGATTTAATTCCTATATAAATTTGTAGGATCTGGTAATAATTAAAAGGAACAAGCAACTAAAGAGAAAGAGAGCAGTGAGGAATTCCCGATCCTTTATGAAATATGAAGTCTGTATAATATATGTTAATACTTAATAGCAATCTGGATTAAAGAAAAATGGATTTATCGATTTCATTCACGCTCACACACTATCCATTTCAACAATTTCTTGTTAAAGCTTTTAAATGGGCTGGGGGACAGCCCAGCACCGCCCCCACTACCTCCGCCCATGGTAATCGGGCTAGCATAGCGGTAGTGGGGTAATTGACTTCGTTTCATTGGCCATCGTAATCCACTATTTATAACATAGTGGCATCAGTGAGCAACCTTGGGCATTGGGGTAGGATTTTAGCATGTTCAGGTACATGTATAATGTTTGAGATAAGCAAGTTTACTATATTGATATAAGCCGAGCGAGCTATTTTTAGAAAAGTAAATTGACAAATAAAATATCGGAACAATGGGCTATAGGCATTTGCCCAACTCCCCATTTCCTTTCTTTTCCCCCACCGACAAATAGTAACAAGAACCAGGCAATGCTTTTCTTCTCCTCTGCATATGGCAACTTCCGTTTCCTCTGCTTTTCCTCCAAAAAAGAAAAAACGCTATACAATCTTAACACTCTCATTCTTGCTTCTTTTCCTTCTCAGCTTATTCTTCTTCTTATTCAGCAGAAGAGCTCTTCAGCCCACACTCTCTCTCTACACAGATCTCTACTCTCAAACACCCTTTCCCCTTCTTCATACTCCTCCTAGATCCACTCAGGTTTATGAAAATTTTGATGAAATCACACGACCCATTGAGTCCAAATCCGATCTTGATGAAAATTCCAATGAAAAACCTGTAAGTTCGTTTTATGACAAAATTACTGAAAAAACAACAGGGTCCACCTCGTCGGCTGAAGAAAAAACAAGGCCCATTTCATCAAAATCTGATCTCGATGATAATTCCAACGAAGGAAATACACCTGAATTTGGAGATAAAATTACTGAAAAAACAACAGTGCCTACTTTATCGAAATCTGTATTTGAGTCTGATTTCCAAGATAAAATTTCTGAAAAAACAGCCGTGCCCAGATCATCAAATGAAGTAAAATCAGAGCTAGTTTCATCAATAACTGATCTCGATGAAAAAACTAATGAGAGGACGATTGCACAACCATTCTCGTCAATAAATGAATTTCAAGGTAATCTTTCCAACGAAGAAACAACCGAACACATTTCATCGAAATTTGACATTGATGACAAAACCAGTGGAAAATCAACATATCCTGTTTCTAGAGAAACATCTTCTGACATTCCCAGCTCATCGGACTCTCAAGGTGACAACGATAGAAGCAATGCCATAGCACGAAGGTTGCAGAGTTGTGATTTTTTCAAGGGAACGTGGGTTAAGGATGAGAATTATCCACTATACCAAGCAGGGTCTTGTCCATATGTTGATGAAGCTTTTGATTGCCAGAACAATGGCAGGCCTGACTCTGAATATCTGAAATGGAGATGGAAACCAGATGAATGCGATCTTCCCAGGTTAATTTACATACTTATTTCTTCTTAGAGAATTAATTGCAGAAATAATATAATTGGTTGGTTTTTGTTAATTAATGTTCTTAATAGATTCTTGTATGTATTTACAATCGCTAATCATCTTTGGGTGTATTTAATATGGTCATTTTATTGAATAACATTATCAGGTAGAAGTAGGGAAGTCAAACTGGATCAAATAACAATATTGCGTTGCTTATTAGTTACATACTGACATTATTTAATTACTGATAAAATAAAGCCTTCATGCTAGACATTTCAGTCAAATGGTTGCCTTCTCATTTAAACCTTCATAGAAAGTAAATATGAATGAGAATGACAGTCTGTGGACACGGAGCATTTTTAAGTTGGTGCAGATCTATGAATTGAATAGGACTTCATATAGAAGTCAAAGATTTTTGAAGTTATATCTGAGATTGAATGGACATATTTGTTGACCAAAGTGACAAGTCGGAGGGGAAACATTTAGGCCCTATTTGACTGCAACAAATTCTATGGAAAATGTCACGTTCGAGAAAAACGAATTCCACTTTGGCCATTTGATTGCAACGTGGAAATGGAAATCGAATTCCAAAATACAACCACTTTAAGCTGTATTTTCTTTATTTTCATGGAAAACGAATTCCGATGGGTTTGGTGGGTTTTTATTTTCCAACTAACATGGAATTGAAATTCCTTTCCATCTTTCCGTGTCAAACGGACCCTTAGTTTGTTACTCTGAGAAGGCAATTTAAGACTACCAACTCCTTTTTTTTTTTGGGTTCTTCTTAAATCAGTTCTTCTCAATCATGTTAATTGTCTGAGGATGATGAGGATCATTAACAACTTTTGAAAATAGTCCATGATTGCTAATTTTAGGACCTCACTGCACGTTTGAAACCTCTAACTAACAAATAGTTTCTTTCTGGTGCCTTCACATAGCAAGATTTGCTAATACCCTGATTCAGATATAAAAATCCAACATTTCTATTATCAGAGAGAAGAAAATGATGTGATATTGAATAACCTATATCATTACTCACATATTCAATGCCATTAGAGGATTATCACATTAATTTTTGGAAAATAATGCATTGATAACTCTTAGATATTCATAATTTCGGCGGATTTCATGAATTTACGAACTTTGTCCTCAACCACAGATCATTACTGTTACCAAGCTCCTAGTAACTAATCCAAAATCACCTCTCAATTGACAAACATAGCCTCGGTGGTGTTGGTACAAGTGTTAAATTGGCATGTAGCTGTTGTAGTCTAATGCACGAGGTCTTTTTTTTTATTGAAGTTTTAAAAGTTTTTCTTTTCTTATCCTATTAACACTGATAACTACGCTTCATAATCAGTAGGCTAATTGCCATCCAGTTATCGAATGTGTTCTTAGCATTCTGCTACCAGTTCAGAGTCTCTGATGATCATGCATGTTTGTGTAGGTTCAATGCTACAGACTTCTTGGTGAGATTGAGTGGGAAGAGGCTGATGCTAGTAGGAGACTCCATGAATCGAAACCAGTTTGAGTCACTTCTTTGTCTTCTGCGTGAAGCCCTACCTGATAAGAGCAAAATGTATGAAACACACGGGTACAAAATAACCAAAGGAAGAGGCTATTATATTTTCAAATTTGAGGTAATTTCATTCTTGGCTTCATTATTTCTACTTCGCTGGACATTTTACCACAACAAAGTAAGAAGAGTTCTGTATATATGTCATTTGTTCTTATAGAACCAAACTGCTTGAAAGGTGTTCCTTGTACTCATGTTTGTACGAGATGATGCTTCTAATAGTGGACTGATCAATTGAAGACAACGTAAAATCACTAAGTTCTATGTTATACTACTTTTGAACATAGACTGAAAACTTTTATTTATTTTATCTCAATTGCAAATATGATACGTTGTTAGTTGTTAATTCCTGGAAAGCACAATGCTAATTGTGTAACATTCATGCGCTATATCCAATTGCTTTAATTGAATGAAACTGAACTGTTTGGGCAGGATTACAATTGCACAGTACAGTTTGTACGCTCGCATTTCCTTGTTAGGGAAGGAATTCATATCAATGGACAAGGAAATTCAAATCCCACTCTATCTATAGACCGCATTGACAAGTCTGCTGGTCGTTGGAAAAGAGCTGACATTCTTGTCTTTAATACAGGGCACTGGTGGGCTCATGGAAAGACTGCTAGGGGGTATGTTAGATGATGTATCTTCTTTAATTATCATGTTCTTATTTATGGACGTTAGATGGTACAATTGCTAGTTGCTGACCTCATATGGATTTTTCCCTACTTATCTGCCATTTGATGTAAAATACTAATCCACAAGACCCCTTGATTCTTCTTTGTTTCAATATTTCCTTTCCTTCTCCATTTTTCTCTTTTTTATTTGAGCCTGAATGTTTAAGAAGTGATACTGTAAGGACTTGGCTGTGCATTCTCGATATTATGCTTAAACCTTGTACCTTATAATTTATTGATGAGTCTGTCTACAATTTTTGAGCTAGATAGTTCGTACGTGCATGCACTTGGTGTGGTTAAATAGCATACTTCGTAATGTCAGTTTCAATCCAAATAATTGGACTTTCCCGAAAACTGATGCATGAGGTTACTTTGGCAGGAAAAATTATTACAAAGAGGGTAACTATACATATCCCAAGTTTGATGCAGTGGAAGCATATAGAAGAGCCATCAAGACATGGGCTCAGTGGACTCGTGAAAATGCAAACCATGGGAAGTTGATGTTCTATCGCGGGTACTCATCTGCCCATTTCAGGTAACTTCTTTCCCTACACAGCCTTGCGTATTACCTTCATTCTTAAGGAATAGAGAAAAAAAGATTGAATTATTGCCTTCCAAGAGGTGAAATTGTTCTGAGTTTTCTTCCAATGGCTATGCCTTCAATTTGTTGTTTTTCTGTTAACATTACTTCTACGATTGCCTACTTGATTGAAGTCAATATTAAAGCATAAAAATGTGCAAGTGAATGAAGTGAAGTTCACATTATTGACTTTGCCTCATGTGCCCATGTAAAAATAATTACCAAAATAATGCACGTGGGGACTCGTCGTTATCCTATTCTAGTTCATGATCTATTAGAAGTAGAACATACTCTGGCAGGATCTCATAAATAATGCTGTGTTTCCCTATTTATTTCTCCCCCACCTGTGGGAGATGAAAAGTATCTGAAAAGGGTAAATTTCTTATCTTGCATTTATTTGGAACAGAGGTGGAGATTGGGATTCAGGTGGATCATGCAACGGAGAAACTGAACCTGTCTTACGTGGGTCTATCCTCGACAGCTATCCTATAAAAATGACAATTTTGGAAGAAGTTATCAAGGAGATGCAAGCACCTGTGGTGCTTTTGAATGTTACAAAGTTAACCAATTTTCGCAAAGACGGTCACCCTTCAGTTTATGGGAAGAATGTGACTGCCGGGAAGAAGGTCTCTACCAAACGACAAGATTGCAGCCATTGGTGTCTTCCTGGGGTACCCGATGCCTGGAATGAGCTTATATACGCAAACTTGGTTGTAAAACAAGCTCATTTCCATAACATCTATTGATTTCTTTTCATTTGTTTTTCACATTCTTATTCATACCACTGTGTAGTGTAGGAACTTTAATATGATTCCTCCAGTTCCCAGAGAGGTAAATCTTATTATTACCAAAAGATTAAGCAAAATCAGTACAAGTCTCATATGCCTTTTACTCAGAGTAAGTTACAACCAATTATAAGTTAGTGTCATTTTGGCAACATGATTGTACAAGTAATTGTAGAAGAATTGATTTGAGAGATGAAATTTCACAAGAATCAGTTTTTATTTTTCATGAACTTTAGTATCCCTAACAAATGTCCTGTTCCACGTTTTGTCCTTTCAATATTTGAGTAGGTAGTGAAATTTCTAATGTTATTTTGTTTCTCTGTCTTGTGGTTGGATTACGCTTTCTTGTGATTTTCTTTACCCGTATGCAGGCCTTGACTTGTGATTTCTAATCTTTATATTTCAATAATTAAAATATTTATATTTGCCTACCGAAAAACACATGAACGTTCGTTTTTTACCAGTAGCAATATCAACGAACCAAGCTTTATTTTTAATAAATTTAATGTGAGCTGTGATGGATGACAATGTGGAAGATATAAATCTCAATAATGAATTCACATCTTCTTTAGCTGTCCAAACTGTATACTTTTATTAAACATGGAAATGCAACTGACAGCGATTCACACGTCCATTTGTAAAAAATTTAGGATTAATTATCGGCTAAATAGCACAAAACGTCCCTATCTTTGGAGGTGATATCGGAAACCGTCCATACCTTTCATTTTTTGACATTTATACCCTACCTTCCACTTTTTGTGCACTGGACATCATTTTCACAATTTTTTGACGATTTTACCCCTCAGTGAATTGAAACAAAAAGAAAAGAAAAGAGAAACTAAAGAATTAATTGCAATGATAACCCCAAAATTTTAAAATCTACTTTTCAGTCACAAGATACTAAGTTTTTGCCCCCAACCAGCCGCCAACTTCGGAGCCATTTTCAGCCACCTTCCGACCACCAAAACCACCTAATATTGGCATCAACGGAAAGCTCTTAATCTCCTCTACAATCACCACCCAACAACTCCCCAAAACACCAAATAATCTTGCCGAAATCAATTCTCAAAGTCGGCCACTCGAAAATCTGAAAAATCGTCGAAATCTCCACCTCTGGCCACCCATTTGAGCGGAACTCTTCACCAATCATTTGCCCACAACCAAAAGACACTAACCGTGCCATCAACTTAACCCAAGTAACACCCACAACACGCTGAATTAAACGCAAAAATACGATAGCCACGAAGAACATTCTGTAGGGTTCGAACTTTCACGATTTCGGCGTCGACAGGTTGAACCATGGACATGGGTTGGACTCCTCCTCTCCTGGTGCACCTCCCCAACCCCTGGGTCAAGCCCAATTGTTCCCTGAATACCACGATTTTATGGCTATAATTTGCAGATTCTGCGAGTAGTTTTGGTCGACGGATTTTCAGATTTTGGTGTTGTTTGAGTTAAATTGATGGCATGGTTAGTGTCTTTTGGTTGTGGGCAAATGATTGGTGAAGAGTTCCGATCAAATGGGTGGCCGGAGGTGGAGATTCCTACGATTTTTTAGATTTTCGAGTGGTTGACTTTGAGAGTTGATTTCAGCAATATTATTTGGTGTTTTGGGGAGTTGTTGGGTGGTGATTGTAGAGGAGATTAAGAGCTTTCCGTTGATGCCAATATCCGGTGGTTTTGGTGGTCGGAAGGTGGCTGAAAATGGCTCCGAAGTTGGCGGCTGGTTGGGGGCAAAAACTTAGTATCTAGTGACTGAAAAGTAGGTTTTAAAATTTTGGGGTTATCATTGCAATTAATTCTTTAGTTTCTCTTTTCTTTTCTTTTTGTTTCAATTCAATGAGGGGTAAAATCGTCAAAAAATTGTGAAAAGTATGTCCAGCGCACAAAAAGTGAAAGGTAGGGGTATAAATGCTAAGAAATTAAAGGTAGGGACGGTTTCCGAAATCACGCCCAAAGGTAGGGACGTTTTGTGCTATTTAGCCATTAATTATCCCAATTGCTACTCATATAAATAATCGTAAAATAAATATACCACGTGGCAAGCGGAAGAACTCACACATGGTGGGACAATGTAACCGACCTTGTTTAGTATGTGTTGGAACGAGCCCATCATAAGGGCAAGTCGACCGATCCCTTTCAAGCACAGGTCCCAGCACGAACATTTTTCTTGTCGAGGCGAATAGTCAAACTCGGAACGAATCTAGTGAAATGATTGACAAAACAACGCACTGCCAACGCCGCCTCTGCAGACCTACACAGTCACGCCCCTAGACTAGGAATAGAAAATATGGAGATCTTAGCATTTAATGACTTGATTAATTGATTGATGTTAACGGGAACCACTGAATCCAGTGAGACCATTTGCCCTACCATCCGATGGGCCTCGTTCACCTTACTTAGAGTATAAAAACCCACACTCAGTATCGGGAGAAGGTAATGCAAGTTTAGACATTCAAAGTAAATCTTGACTTTCTCTACACTAAAAGTTTACTCCTTCTTCCGACCCCTTTTTTTGATATACAAAATAATGACATTACAACTGATTAAACATTCTGAACCATCACTTTCATCAATACGTTAATATAATTCATGATTTGAGTCAGGTATATTAGGATTTGGCTTACAAAGACGTGAATTTCTATTTATCTGTTGGCCACGTCATCAGTCCATTTTTTGAGGTCAACAGATTGACGCCGTTTGTGGAAATCTTTGATACCATAACCACGTATATCCTAGTGGTAAAAACTATTTGTAAAGAGCCTTAAAGAAAGGTTTTGATTCTTGAAAAAAGAACCGTTGCAAGGGAACAATTCGAAAGACACAATGAGTTCAAGTCACCAAGGAACACATGGCGGAGATGGGCAGCATGAGGCCTCTGAAGAAGAGGTTCTATTTACAAACGTAAACATGTGTCGCCCCCACCATCGCCACAGGAGAGGCGGTACCACTGCACCCTGGCAAGGGAAGTTGGAGAAATGGCTACCAACGTGAGGAATATGGCCCAACAAAACACTGCCATGTAGCAACTGCTCATGCAAATGTATCAACGGGCTGGGTCCCAACGCTTCAGCATAGGGTTTTTCCCTAAGAAGACGAGGAAAATGACACGGTGGGAAAATGACCCAGTGGAAAGAGAAGTGGAAGTAGACACCTCCACTAACTATGTTACGAGCCGTCCCAACGATGATATGCTAATGGAAGAAAAACTTCTCCCTGACTACTCTCAAGAACACGAACCCCAAAGGTTCGCCAGCGTCTTCGACAAAATTGGGCCCTCTAGGCCTAGAAATATGTCCCAACAGCATCCTCCAGCTTAAAGAGGACGAGAGCAAAATCTGGGGTACGAGCCTCAAGGGGTTCCACCACTGTCGAGAAATAGGCGAGAAATAAGAGATGCTACAAATGCGAAGAATCAAACTGGAACATCGTAGCCTTGGTATCAAGCAGAGAAAAATGACTCTGACGGCCCTTGTAGATCGTTTGAATTGGATGACGATGACGAGAGTTTTCCATTTTCTTAAGAGTTGAGAAGTGCCCCAGTTCCTAACCATTTTGTGCTACCAAAGATACCCAAGTATGAGGGAAAAGGCGAACTGACGAAGCATATCAACAAATATAAAACCCAAAAGTCTCTGTGATGAGCCCCATCGAGGTTGAAATGTCGAGCTTTCCATCTCACACTGACAGGAGCCGCTGAAATCTGGTACAACCGTATTTTTGCTGGCAGTATTAGAAGTTGGTCGGACCTTAAAAAGACCTTCCTAAACCAATATCTGTCAAGCAAGGAGGAAGAAGCTCCCATCCAGAGGCTGTAGGACATAAGGTAACAAGTAAGGGAAACCCTCAAAAGTTACCTGGCTCGTTTCACGGACGAAATGACCTATTGCGAGCAAGTAACTGAAAGAGAGCCCTTTCTCATCTAAAGAGAGGCCTCAACATGAATACCCTATTTTGGAGGGACGTGCGGAAGAGAAATCCCACCATCGATGATGCCTTAGTGGAAATGATGAGGAGGAATTTATCAACAAGGAACTGATTAACCACCACAACCGAACTTTGATGGGGTTTCCATTGTCCCAAAGTCAGCGAAGGGGTCCGGTATCCCATTTGGTTGACCAACAGTGGACCCATGCAGGACACACCATAACCCCCACTTCGGGACAAGCGTTGGCCACTACCACTTTAAACGTCGTACCCTTTTTGGCGTATGAAGAGGTTGGACCTTATACCCATAGGCAATCGAACTTACCTAGAGGAAAATGTAGAGGGAGGAGCAGAGAGCCTAGAGATAGGCAATACTGCACCTACCACCGAACCAACAACCATAGTACCGAAAATTGCTTGTCTATGCCATATCACGAAAAATATACTAGTTCCCATGTCGAGAATAGAAATACCCAACGCATGCAGGGAAATCCTCATCCATATAGGCAAGGTCCTCGACACAACGAGGCGAGGCGAAACCGCCGGAGCGAATCGCCTCAACAAGGACATGAAGAAGATAAAAACAGGATGAGAGGTCAAAGGCCCAGAAGAGAGCCTCCAATGAACATTGATGGCGAACCTATCAGGAAAATCGACACCATAATTGGTGGTCTGCATATAGGGAAAAGTTCCAAGAATGCCTTGAAGAACTATGCAAGAGAAGCAAAAGATCCCCCGTGGCAAGCAAAAGATCCCCCGTGGCAAAAGAACTAATCACTTTCTCCTCAGCAGACGCCACAGGAGTTCATTACCCACACTTTAATGCACTGGTGGTACGAGCTGTAGAGGCTAGAAATGGTTTGAAGCGTATACTGGTTGATAATGGAAGTTTCGTCAATATTCTTTTCGGAACCACTTTCGATAAAACGACGGTAGACCATGAGATCACCCCCATGACCGCCCTTCTATATGGTTTTACGGAGACATCATCGTCCCTAGGAAAAAGGATCACATTGATAGTAGAAATATGAGAGTTTCCATTCAAGGCTCACCATTTCATGGAATTTCTGATTGTAGATCACTGGTTCACCTATCATGGAATTTTAGGGCAACTTGCCTTGAAAATGCTAGGGGCAGTAACATCCATACATCATCTTTGTATTCCCTACCAAAGAAGGAATCACCACGATACGAGGTGTCCGGCTGGGCTCAAAGGAGTGTTACCTCAGCTCCTTGAGAAAATTCGAACCTCGCAACGTAAATATGGTCATTAAAGATACTAAGATGGCTTATGCGCCCGAAGAAGGCTTAACTCTCGAACAAGGATGAGACGTCAACATGGTGGATGCCCCTGAAGAAGGGGTCACCGAGGTGGATTTGGACCCCCGAGTTACAGAATCAAACTCATAAGTGACCCTTGTAGAAGAGCTGAAACTTTTCCCTATAAGCCCTAACGACCCCACAAGGTCATTGAAAATAGGGGAAGAGCTCGAACCAGAAGCAAAATCCAAGCTTAAAAGCTTCGTGCTTGACAACTTGGATGTATTTGCCTGAAAACGTGAAAATATGGTAGGCATTGATCCCAGGATCAATTGCCATCAACTCAACATAGACCCAAAGTTTATTCCTTATAGGCAAAAGAAGAGAGCCCTAAATCCGAAGCGATATGCGGTATTGAAGGAAGAAGTGCAAAAACTCATATCCAATGGGTTCATTAGGGAATGAGCGTACCCTAAATGGATATTGAATCCGATCTTAGTGAGAAGGCCAATGACAAGTGGAGGGTCTGCATAGATTTTTCCAACCTCAAGGGATATATTGCTATAAAGTCATGCCTTTTGGTCTGAAAAATGCCTGTACAACTTACCAACAATTGGTTAACAAGATGTTCGTTGACCTGTTAGGTAAGATAATGGAGGTGTACGTCGATGATATGCTAGTGAAGAGCCTCAAGACAGCGGACCATATTGAACATTTATGAGCCACCTTTGATATTTCGAGGAAGTATCGTATGAAGCTGAACCCATTGAAATGCACTTTTGGCTTCATCTTCAGAAAATTCTTAGGCTACATGGTCAACCAATGAGGTATTGAGGCAAATCCTAAAAAATTTAAGGCCCTGCTAAACATGAAGTCCCCTAACAAGCCAAATGAAGTGCAGTGTTTAACAGGACGTCTCGTAACGCTGAACCGATTCATTTTGAATGCTATTGATAGGTGCCTTCCTTTCTTTAGGGCTTTAAATGGGGGAGGGGAAAGGATTCCAATGGAGCGAGGAATGTGAATAGGTGTTCCAAGGGCTGGAGAAACACTTAGGACAACCCCATTTTCTCAAAGCTTAAGGAATGAGAAACTTTACTACTATATTTGGCTCTGAATGCCAATGCAGTAAGCTCGATGCTAGTATGAGAGGAGGGTAATACACAACTACCTGTCTACTATGTTAGCAAGGCTCTCCTACCGACGGAAACACGTTACATTGATGTAGAAAAGCTCACCTTGTCCCTCATGATCACCTCCAGAGAGTCGAGGCCATACTTTCAAGCCTATAGCACATGAGTTCTAACAAGCCTCCGTCTCAAACAGGTATTCCAGAAACTAGACGCATCTAGGACTCTAATGAAATGGGTCGTGGAGTTGAGTGAATTTGACATTTTATACCAGCCAAGAACTTCAGTGAAAGGGCATATAGTGGCGTATTTTGTTACCGAGTTTACAGAGGCGATGAGTATGAATGTTACAATGGAGCCAATAGACCCACCAACCTGAAAATTATTTGTAGATGGATCCGTCGGAGAAATCGGCTCGGGAGCCGGAGTGCTACTAGAGAGCCTTGAGGGCCACAAACTAAATTGTGCTATAAGGTTCGACTTTAGAACCTCCAACATCGCTGCTGAGTACGAGGCACTTCTAGTGGGCCTCAGACTGGCTAAAGAAATACAGGTCAAAAGTTTGGCAGTCCGAAGCAACTCTTAAATCGTTGTAAGCCAAGTCAACTGCTGTTTCGTAGCAAAGGACAAATGTATGGTAACCTACTTGAAGAAGGTTATGGAGCTAATCCCTAGCTTCGATAAATTTGAGCTAACACAGGTCCTAAGGACAGAAAATTGAACTCAGACGCTTTGTCAAAATTGGCCAGTAGCAATGACTCGAAATTGCATAAATTTGTGCATGTTGAATACCTCTCTAGACCCTCCATAACCAAAGGGGATGATGTGATATGGGTCGGAGAAACTTCGAAATGGATGTGAACCATCATAGCCTACCTCAAGGACCACACGCTGCTAGAAAATAGAGAAGAAGTCTGTAAGATCAGGCGTAGGGTCACCAATTATGTACTTTAGGATGAGGTCCTATACAAAAGGGGGTTCTCATCTTCTCTCTTATGATGCACTAGGGAAGATGACGCAAATTATATACTGCGAGAAATCCATGAAAGAATATGTGGAAATCATACGGGGACTTGGGGAGACCTCTTTCTCCATGGCTTACGGGGTAGAAGCAATGAGCCCAGTTGGGATAGGTCTCCCATCACTTCGCCACTTACATCTTAACGAAGTCTCCAATGATGAGATAAGACGATGTGAGCTTGACTTCTTTGAAGAAATGTGAGGGACCTCACAGACTAAATTGGCCATCTACCAAAGGAAAATGGCAAGATACTACAACGCCAAGGTCAAGCGTAAATCATTCAGGAGAGGCGATCTGGTACTCGAGAGGGTATTCTTATATTCAAAAGAACATGGTGTAGGTACGTTGGGTCCAAATTGGGAATTTCGAGTGAAGTCAGGCCTGAGACCTTTTTAATTGGAAATCTGGATAGGAATGTGCAGCCCTATCCCTGGAATGTTGAGCATCTTCGAATATATTATCAGTAAGACCCCGTTCAATGTGTGTACCGTTTATAATTAATGTATAATTTTCCTTGGGCAGTTTTCTATTACGAGTTCGTAAATTTTATTAAGTATGACAAGCTCATACGTTTCTCCAGCAATTAAAGTATGGCGAGCCCATATCAAGCATTTGCTGGCAATTTGCTATTACGAGTTTCTAAATTGCGTTAAGTATGACAAACTCATATACTTCTCCAGCAATTAAAGTATGGCGAGCCCATATCAAGCGTTTGTTAGCTATTTGCTATTACGAGTTCGTAAATTGCATTAAGTATGACAAGCTCATACGCTTCTCCAGCAATTAAAGTATCGTGAGCCCATATCAAGCGTTTGTTAGCTATTTGCTATTACGAGTTCGTAAATTGCATTAAGCATGATAAGCTCATACACCTTCCAGCAGCTGAAATATGGAAAGCCCATGTAATGGATTAAATAATAAATATGATGAGTCCATATGAAGTATGGCGAGCCCATATAACAAATTAATGGTTAAACTATAACGAGCTCATATGTCGAAAATGGTAAGCTCGTATAACGAATTTCACCGATTAAATAACAAATTTATATAGGGTATGTTGAGTCCATAAAATTGTTGCATAAATCAGAGAACATCTGAAACCAACGGGTTCGTATGATTCTATAGCGCATTAAGGAGCCGACTATAGAGAGCCTTTGTATGTTCGTTATTCGTGAACCAATTAGTTGCGGCGAGTTCGTTAATGGTGGAACGATTAATTGAATGGATTTAATTATGGAGAACCATGATGAGTTACTAAACATAGTCCACAAACTTGTATTGACAAGCCCATATCACACTTATCATTTGACTATGAATTAACTATTAAGCCACAATAAGCTCATGCATGAAAATGGCGAGCCTATATTGATTGGTTAATAATGAAAGGTTCGGAAGAAGGTTTAACGAACCTACGACAAGCCCATATCATTAAACCTTGCTGCTTGCTAAAACTAGTTATGATGGGCCCATTAGTTGTCATCGTTTACAAGTTCATTCAATTTAATTATCACATGTGACGACCTTAGTATCGATGAAATGTTGCAAACTTATCCGTTTTCGAACCATCGAATCAAATAAAAAATGGAAGATGATACTTGGAAACAATGATTCATTATCAAAAAATAATAGCTAGTTACAAAACGTGCTAAAAATGGGGGGTTCTCTTAAGAGGCAATGTCATCTTGCTGTGGCTCTTCAGGCACATCTACTACCTTTATGGGGTTTTTGATTTTGTTGGCCGATGTAGACAACTCGACAGGCATAAACTCATTCTTCAATGTAGCCAAGCCCAATTGAGGATATAGCCGTGCGAGCCTCGAGAACACTTCATCATATGCGACCCCTCTCCAATAGATGCCTAGGTCGTCATACTCTGCTGTCTCATGGAAATGGGCAATATATTCATAAACTGCTGCCGTTCCAACCCTCCCAACCATTGCCTCAAGTCTGCAACCATAGTAGTTAGCCCTTCAACCTGGGACTTCAACTCCCATTTCTCCTTCTTGGCTACCTCAAAGGTTGACGAGGAAATTTTTTGCAAGTTGTCTGAATTTTCACCCGCTTCGTTAAGGCATTCACCTAAGCTTTGCAGAGGCGGGCTTCCTTCTTCAGCTTCTCGTTCTCCTTAAAAAGAGCCTCTACCTTCAACTCAGCCTTGGCGTGCTTTAGCAGTTTTATTTGCAGAAGAGGCTTTGACATTGGCCTTGATGAAGGCAAACTCCGAATTCTAGGCTCGGTGGAGGTAGTCTTGGACAAGCCCTTGCATTCGCCTCGCCTTCATTTGGGCATTGATGAAGAGATTTTAGGAATGAGCCTGCACGGCGAGCCCAGCCTCCATCAAGTCAACTACATTACAAGTCTCAACGTAAGAAGAGTACTTGCTAATCCAGTATTTGTGGCTAAGCCTCGTAGCTTCTTGGACCTCTACAGAGAGTATCTCCATTACAGTGGATGAGACTTTGTTTGACCTCCAGCCAAGGAAATTATGGGCCTTCCCCTCTGAAGGTTTGCTACTTAAGTCTTTCCCCATATTCCTCTTAACGAGGCCCTCATCCTCTTCAGAAGCCTCCTCCGTATCAACCTTCAATGATGAAATGGGCTCAGCAAGAATAGAGCGCCTCAATGATTTGCCAAGAGTTGTCTAGCGTTTGGGTGGTGAAGAGGCCCAACATTCTTCGAGAGGACGAGTTCCCTCTTAGGGGGCCTGTCAGACGAGGCCTCTCTCTCTTTTGCCTTTTCCTCATTTTCACTATCTTTTTCCCCCACCTTCACCGGAGGAGGTAGTTGGTTCGCCTTTGACAAACGGGCCAGTTTGTCCCGTTGATTTTTGTAAGTAGTTGAACCGCTACTTAATGGTTTCTTCTTCTGGGCCTCGCCCGGGCTCCTCAATTTGAGCAGATTTGACTTCACATACTCTTTTTTATCGTGTTGTCCTACAAACCAAAAATATAATCAAAATAGGCTCCACAAAAAATAATTAAAATGCAAAACCCAATGTCCAAATGTACCACTCGTAGCCATTAGAAAATGCATGACAAATAGGTTCCTTTTGCTAACTACGTTTTTGAAGAACTTCTTTGCAGGCAGCTTGTAAATAGCTTGGATAATGGCCTACTCCGACGACTTGAGCTCAAACCGGTTAACTACATATGCACAAGATTCGTGTTAGAATAGAAGGTAAGGAAAAACGATTGAACATAAGTAATAGTAGAACGAGAGAAATCTCAACTCACTATACTTGTGATATTATGTTGAAACGGTGATCTCCAGGACCACATCTCCTTCCATTATTTGCCAACAACCCCGTACCCAAAACCATGATGATTTCCAAATTTTAATGGAGGTTGGGGTTCTCTAAATGAAAGAAGAGTGTGGGCCTCAGGGATTTATACAGTACAACCCCCTACAATCACTCCTCCCACTCGAGGCTCGAGGCTAAAAAGGGTCTAGAAAACATATGGAGGCATGTCCTCGCCAAGAGTGACCTCCTTCCAAAGAAGGAAAGCCCCTGCTAGTTAGCTCCATGCATTAGGCATAGGCTGGGTGGTGGCTAAATTGTACTGCCTAAGGATATACCTAAAAAAGGGGGTGCAAAGCTAACCTCAACCCCCTCAGCTAGAATGGGAAACAAGCTCTCTCTTCGGGGGTCAGTGTAAACAGTTGTATATTATCAGGTATCCTATACCTCTCCCGTAAGGTTTCTAACTCATTTTCCTTAATGTCAGAAGGCCACAAGGAAGCCCCCCCATCTAATACTATAATCTATGTGACTCTCCTGCATCATCCAGTTGCTGTGAGGGCCCCCCATTGCCTCCATGATCCGTTCGATAGGGATCTGCAGAGGAATACCCGCCTCAGCTCAAATTATAGCCATACCATCCCAGAAGACCCCCCATAAGCCATTTAATTCAAGTAATAAAAGGAACGACTCGACAATGATTGATCCATACGTAAAACCCTAAAGACCCATGCCCGGAATGCTTGAAAGCTGGAGAAAACAGGGTCAATCGCCGACGGTTGAGGGAAAATGCTGTGATCGAAGAACATGGTTTCAGTATAACAATGCTTACAATCTTGGCAAGGAGGAAAAAGTCAAAAAAATGAGTTCACAACCCTTTTTATATGCCAACGGACGAACCCTTGTCATTCGATCTTCAACCGCTTTAATCTGGGCCATCCACTTGTAATCCCATCATCCACATTAAAACCAAAAGGCATCTATTGAACTTTCAAACCAAAGGCTCAGATGACACCGTGTCACACACGCGTTTTGAAGTCGCGTGCGCTTAGATGAAAGCGTAACATCACCATCATTGCGCATTAAATGCGCACGTCGCTTGAGCCTTTGGAACTGCCAGAATATCTAGCTGTTGTTTATTGGGAACCAGCACCTTCCAAATCATCAATACGGGTCATTAGGAAGGATACAACCATAAATTTAGGCTCGATAAAAAAGCCACGTCTCGCATTGAAAGATCACGTCCCCTACAACCACCGTTTAAATATGGTTGGCACCCCTTTCGTAGAGGTCTCGCCTTAACATGTTTTGTCTATACACAGAAGGGCATTACCTAAATACGGCACGCCTACATGCAGAAAGGCCTCACTTTGCTCCAAGGTCTCACCACGAATTTCGACAGCTCTAAAGGGGATCATCCCTTCTTGCCCATATTAGGAAAATTTCACCGTTGACCCCAACAGACGAAGAACACCAATTATCTTTCCCCCACCACTTCTTTAACTTCTAAAGTCCATGCATTCTATAAATAAGAATGCATGTACTTTGGGGACTGATGTTACTCATATAAATAATCGTAAAATAAATATACCATGTGGCAAGTGGAAGAACTCACACTTGGTAGGACAGTGTGACTGACCCTGTTTAGTAACGTGTTGGAACGAGCCCAACGTAAGGGCAAGTCGACTGATCCTTTTCTGGCAGAGGTCCCAACACGAACATTTTTCCTACCGAGGCAAATAGCCAAACTCGAAACGAACCCGTGAAGTGATTGACAAGACAACACACAGCCAACACCATCTCTGCATACCCACGCAGTCATGTCCCTAGACTAGGAATATAATATATGGAGATCTTAGCATTTAATGACTTGATTGATTGATTGATGTTAACGGGATCCACTGGATCCAGCGAGACCACTTGCCCTACCATCCGACGGGTCTCGTTCACCCTACTTAGAGTATAAAAACACACACTCAGTGTCGGGAGAAGGTAATGCAAGTTTAGACCTTCAAAGTAAATCTTGACTCTCTCTACACTAAAAGTTTACTCCTCCTTCCGACCCCTTTTTTTGATCTACAAAATAATGACATTATAACTCGTTAAACATTCTAAACCATCACTTTTGTCAATCCGTTAATATAATTTGTGATTTGAGTTGGGTATATTAGGATTTAGCTTATAAAGACGTGAATTTCTATTCATCTGTTGGCTACGTCATCGGTCCATTTTTTAGGGTCAACACCAATGCTTATTGAACTTTAAATTTTAAACGATGCTTTCCTGTAGTCACAGAATTTATGGTGTGTTTGAGCCACATTATTTTGGAAGAATGTATTTTGGAATATTAGATTAATAGATAATGTGTGGTTGAAAAAGAAGAAAAAGTTATTAATGTGATGGAAAATATTATTTTATTGAAGAATGTGTGGCTGAAAATGAATAGAATAATGAGAAAGAAAAAGATAATGTGTAACGAACAAGTTCTTAATCTATGATTTCTTCATCTGCCACTCTATCCCATTCCGTTTAAAAAGTTGAGATAACTTGATATTGTAGATGAGTAGAAGAGAAAATCATACAAGTTTCCATGCCATGGTGATTAAATGTGTCAATAGATTACTCATGTTTCATAGTTTTTTTTGGAATTAGCTTCTATTTGAGGCGCATTATTTAGTCAGAAAAATGAAAAATATGACCGTTTGTCATCAAATCCAACCTTTTTTTTTTACTTCTTCTCTCTAAGGTGGGGTTCAGCTACCTGTGCAACGGTCATTTTTTTCATTCTCAAGAGGTAGAACACGTGATCCAAACATGGGCTTAAACAGAGGTCTCAAGCTTTTCAAAAATGTGTCATTCAATTCAAATCTTTAAAACATGATAGTTAACATTTTAAAAATGTGCGGCAGACAGACCTCTGGATAGTTTTGTTAGATAACTAAAATGCCATAATTTGACCTGCATTTAACCATTTTAATGGACGGCAAAATAGATTTTAACATTTAATTTAATAAAACAATTGAAAAGGAGAAACATAAAATAAGAAGAAGAAAAAAAAACAATCATCTTCCACTACAGTCACCCACCCACGCATCCATCCCAACCATCATCACTACAACTCACATCCAACCATCACCATCCCAAAACTAATAACTTGGTCGCCCACCACTAACACCACCATCATCTTTGTAATACCCAGACCAAGAAATCTTAAAAAGATTTGATAGGTACTACTCATACCAACAAGGTGCACTTTCTTTTCCGAAAGTCCATCATTAGAAACTCCACAGTTAAGCGTGCTTGGCTTGGAGCAATTCCATGATGGGTGACCCCCTATGAAGTTTTTTCGGGGAGCGTGCGATGAGGACAAAGTATGCTGAAAAGACTCATGTTGGTACAGTAAAGACAGTACGTCGTCGATCTAACGACTGAGACAACCCGTTAAATGGGGCTCGGGCCTGTACAAATGGTATCAAAGCGCGGTTGACAGTCGAAAATTGGGAACTAAGTACTATGCGGGACAAAGTGCTACGTCAGGGCGGGAGCCATCTTTTGAACCCGTAGGAGCCACCTCTAGAATCCCAACGCCTATAACGGATCCTCATATGGATCAAGCACGACGAGGACGTCGCGAGTCTAACGAGGGGTAATTGTAATACTCAGACCAGGAAAACTTAAAAAGATTTGATAGGTACTCTACTCATACCAACAAAATGCACATTCTTTTCTGGAAGTTCATCGTTAGATACTCCACAGTTAATAGTGCTTGGCTTGGAGCAATTCCATGATGGGTGACCCATTGAGAAGTTTTCTCGAGGAGCGTGCGATTGATGACAAAGTATGCTGAAAAGACTCATGTTGGTACAGTGATGATAGTATGTCGTCGATCTAACGACCGGGACAGCCTATTGAGTGGGACCCGGGTCGTTACAATCTTCCATCTACTCTACCAACACAACTTAACCTTTTAGCAATCAATTATTGGTTGCTGTAAAGTATATGTTTAGCCACCACACTTTATTGGTCGTTGGAAAGTTTCACCGACGGTGAATTATCGACCAGTCAGCGACCATAGTTATTTAGTTGCTATAGTACTTTAGCGACCAACTTTGCTAGATCTAGTCTTTTTTGTAGTGAACCAAAGACAAGACCTGCACGCCAATGTGAAATCTAGGGTGTGAGGAAAACCACACAGATTCTCTTTGGTTTGGCGACACTTATCATGCAATTCATTATGTACATGCATGATTTTATTACACCGAAATCCTTTTTTATTGTGTTAGGGTTTACACTTGAAAGGCGTCTAAGTTTGAGTCTTTGAGATCAAGCCGATGACTTTAATTCCACTATTTGGAAGAGGATTTCAATTGCTTATTAGCTAAGTGATTAAAGGTATTTCTTTGATAAGAGAATGCTCAAGGCTGAGGCTTATGTCTATCACCCTATCAGAGCTGGAGATATAAATATTCATTTTGTGATACGAGGGCATACAATGGCCCTTTTGTGTTTGACGTGAAGTCTTTATAGATAATAATTATTTTATTACATAATATAGGTCAAATGTCGAAAATATAAATCTCAATAAATAAATTTCAATCATTTTTAATCCTTGTCCTTTTATCAAACACGACTAGCAATAGACAAGGATTCCAAGTCAATTCTTATCTATCCATTTGATAGACTTTTAGGGTCAATCATCCAAATGATAATTCAACTTTTAATCATTGCTTTTTATTGAACTTTAAAATGTTTTATTACCATTCATTATGCTTTCCCAAATCGCCACTATGTCTCACTGTTGAAAAATAAATAATTAAAGTTTTAAATTTTCAAATTAATACCTTTTTAATTTGTTGTTTCTAATTTTAATTTCATGAATACAAAATTAAAACTAATAATATTATAGTGTAACATACATTTTAATTGATCCTCATAATTGTGTGGGTTGAGTTTGTCACTATAAAAGGGAGTGATTTTGTTGTTTGAAACATAACATGAAAAAGATAACTTGATAACATACTCTCTACACTTACATATATTATTTTCTATAAATTTGGCAACTCGATAAAGACTCATTCTTTATCTTTTTGTGATTGTGCTCATAAAAGGAGAACTGACTGTGAGCCACTCATAGATTTTATCATGGAACAATGTAGTGTCGAAAATACTCGCATGAAAGGGAGGCAATCGAGTTTAGAACAATGTTTTTAACGTGATTCCCTAACACTTGATTTATAACTTTCTCTACTTATGCTCTTATGTTTATGTCAATGCTGAAATATGTTTTTATGTTAAGTTAATTGATAATAATCTACACACAAATTACTCATTTTTTCAACAATTTAAAATCGTGTTTTGAGATTGTGAGTTCAGAGAGAGATGTGTGTAATGTTTAAGAGGTTTACTATGTGGGATGAACTATATATATATATATATAGGTCATATCTGTAATAATTTTTTGGTGAATGAGTAGAAATTACCACTTCGAAGAAATTAGTTCCGAACACAATTTTATGATATGAAATTCATAGCCGCTACAAAACAAGTAAAATAGGCACATTGATTTCTTACATGTAATCAATTTTTGGTGAATGAATATGTTGTTGTACTGAAGTTAGTAAAGAGATGATATGTTTGTGATAAGTGCGTTTTATACACTTATCTAGGTCACAAAACAGGGATTATTGTTGGAAATAAATTGGAATGTAGTTTAATTCTATGCAATAACGACGAACATGGTGGAAATTTGGAAAAGCAAGCGAAATGGCTAAAATGAAAGAAAATAAAAGTTTAGGGACCAATGTGCAAATAATTGAAAGATGACTCGGAGGAGAATGTGAAGATGTCGAGGACCAATTGAGCTTTGGAATAACACGCTGGAGGAAGAAGACTTGGGAAAAGAGGTCAAGATTGGCAAAAACTAAATTCGATGATCAAAACGTAAGAAAGTGAAAATGGACCAACTATGCGGTCGCATAGCTCAAAGAGCTGGGCGGTCGCATTGGCTTGTTCAGGGAAAATTGGTGAACCATCATGCTCCACTATGCGGTCACATAGTACAAAAAAAGAGGCGAATTTCTGGTTTTCTATTTTGATTCAACCACTTATGAAAACAAATCGGAGGACACGTGTTTAACCCTAAAAACACCCCAGGACGTGGAAGGACGAGTTTCTATCAATTGGAAAGAGTCTTGGAGCAAGGGAGAAGGCAAAAACAAGAACAATTGAAGATTCAATCCAAGAATTATATGGGTGATGACGTTTATCAAATATTTTTGTAGTTCTTTTTTTCCCCCTTCATGTTAGGATAGATTTATTTGTGATAGGAGATCGATGAACCATGCTTGGTAATCTTTAATTTATAGTTTTGTAATATTTGACAATTAAAACATGTTTTGAGTTTTGAATGATTTCTATTCAGTTAATATTTTCACAATTATTATGCATGTGTTTGTGTGAGGTTAGTCATACATTTCATGCATTTGAAAGAAGTGAAATAGATTTGACAAGGTATAATTATCATAAGATCCGATATGGGATATATAAATATTCATATGCTTTGCGTGAATCTCTAAGTGATCACAAAACTACACGCGTTTTTTTAAATTTACATTCGTCATAGAGATATAGTCAAATGGTTTACATGAATAGATCCAACAATTCTCGAGAGAGATTGTTGGATAGGTTATGATCATTGATTTTTCAAATTATCAAACACGTTGTCAATATTGTAGAACTATATTTAAAAGTGAACATTGCATGGATTCGTGGTCCTAGTACTCGTTTGTTATTCATAAAAAAATTTAATTTGCATTCGAACATTTATTGGCATTTAGTTGGTAAAAATTTAGTTTAAATTGCATACATAATCTTAGTTTGGTTCCAAAGCTTGACAATCATCTCAATTTTCATAGATTTGGTTAAGGTCTTGGTAATTGGAATTAAGCTAAATCAATTTTCGTGGGACGATATTCGGAACTCTAAAATTCAATTTTATTACTTGTCAACGAACCGTGCACTTACGATAGTTTTAAACGTGAAACATATTTTCGTACAATAGTTTGCAGTCTTCTTTTGGAAGAATTGGGTCTCAAGTATGAAAAACGTGTATTGTATTGTGACATTCAAAGTGCTATTCACTTAGCAAAGAATCATATTTATCATTCAAGTACAAACAATATATAGATCCATTATCATTTCATCGTATCGACTTTGGATGATGGAATCTTAATACTTAAGAAGGTTCATGGGAGAGAATTTGGCTAACATGTTGACGAATACTATTCTAATCAAGAAATTGAAGTTATGTGCACTTTCAACCGAATTTATTTTTATGAGGAATGAGGAGATGTTGCCACCAAAGGTGTCATTGATGGTTAATTAGTCTCCATGTGAGAATTTGTTAAGTTGCAAATCCTAATTATTGCACACTTCATGGAGCTAGTTGCAGATCGATCTCCGCGATGAGGTCGTTGTGGGGTTGTCCTGAGGAAGCAGGGGCTCTGAAACAAAATTTCATAAGGGATGTTTAAAAATTTGTATTATTGCATAATTCTATAAAGGAATTAGAGTCCTTGTAAAATTCAGTTTTGCCATAATTTATCTTATAAATTGGAAGTTGTACTTAGGCTCTTTTTAATTATAATCAAAAGGAAAGAAATAGATGCTAGAAAAGATATGAGTACACTTTTTCTCTTATAAATTTTTTCATCATAGTGAATTACTACAGTTACAGGAAATGGCCTAGTTTCACATTAAACTGAACCGTTATAAATTTTGGGTTTTATTAATTGGGGTTATTATCACAAAACGTTTATACGTATTAATTTATTGTGCAAAATGTCCCAACGTTGCATTTTTTTTTTTTTTTTTACATTTTCACCCCTATTTCAACATTTCATTGCGAGAATCATCATTTTCATCCAATATCTCTATGAAATGACAAATGCACCCTCCTATTTAAATAAAATAAAAAGAAAAGAAAAAAAAATAAAGAACTAAGTGCAATCATACTTCCAATTTTTTTTTTTTTTTGAAAAAAATACAAACAAGTTCCAAATAAATTATTAAAAATTTAGAATTTTCTTTTTCCCCTTCTTCTTCTTCCTTCTCCTCCTAGTGTAAAAAAATCAACTTTAAAAGTATATGTATCCAAGTGAACATGAGTTGAATTTGAAGTGGTGTTGTCTAATTTGCTGATGAGAATTCAATTTAACAAAGAGGGGGTATGGCATTACCCCAAGCAATCGAATGTTTTGAATTCGGCAGGCAACAATACATAGCCCTATTATTTTCGCATCAGAAGATCCCTCACCAATCAAAGCGCCCACAAAATTCAGTGTAACTACTACTGCCAAATTTTACCTTGTAATTTTTCTTCATCACCCGAACACTAAATGGGTACAAATTTGGAACGTTTTGCACTCAGTAGGGTACTCTAGTTCCACAGAGATTATTCCTATGTAGAAAATATTAGATCAAAAATCCCTAGAATGTTCTTAAAAAAAGATGAATCGTTCACCGATCAAAAGCGACTGTGAAATTAGAAGAATATTTGTGCAATTAGATTTGTTTACTGTACGTCGTAGTGGTGGGGGTGGGGGAGGAAGAATTTTTTATTTTTTTTTTCTAATTTTTAATAAATTTGGGATTCGTCTGCATTTTTTTAAAAAAAATTGAGAGTATAATTGCAATTAGTTCTTTCTTTTATTTTTGGTTGTTTTATTTAAATAAGATGGTATATGAAAATGAATAAAAATGATGATTTCTGCAATGAGATGTAGAAATAATGGTGAGAATGCAAAAAATAAATAAATAAAAATTGTAACGTTAGAATGTTTTGCCCAATGAACTAAATACGTAGGGATGTTTTGTACCCTCATTAATTGTTTATTTTTCTTTAAATGGACTGTTTTCAATGGATTATAATTAAAATTTATAACTCTTAGAGCAAGTAATACCTTCTTGTCCATCATTTTTTTTTTGTTAAAAATTGATGAATTGAGAAGTTGGAAAAAAAGAAGTTGATTATTGAACTCGAGTTAAAATTTTCTCACACATTTACTGTTTGACACGCATTTTTTTTTTTTCAAAATACACTATTTCAAAACTCATTTTTAACCACACATTTTCAATAAAATAATATTTTTCATTACATCAATAATTTTTTTACTTTTTAATCACATATTTTACATCATACTACCATTTAAAATACATTCTTTTCTCAATAATATCCATAAAAAATCTTCTTATTTCCATATTCACGTGATTTCAGAGTTGATGTTCAGAATAAGGTTGGCTTTATGTGGTTCATCTGATTTCAAACCAACCGTTGAGTCATAGGCTATTCCCATCATCCCACGTGGAAAATATATTATGAATTAGGGGTTAATTTTACAAATGGTCACTGAAATTACCTGAAAATTTCAAAACGGTCACTGAAGTTTCAAAGTTTCAGAAACGGTCACTGAAGTTTGAAATTTCTTTCAAAACGGTCACTGAATCTTCAGATTTTTTGGCCAAGTTTGAGGTAATTTTTCGGCAACTTCCGACCACCAAAATCGTCGATTTTGAATACCGTTGGAAAGCCCAAGATGTCCTCTTCAATTACCACCAAAAATCTCCCCAAGACTCCAACTGATTCGGTCGGAATAAGCCCACGAAGTCGGCAACCGAAAATTGTAAAAATCTGCCTAGATTTTCAGATTTTTTGGGCAAGTTTGATGCAATATTTCGGCAACGTCCGACCTCCAAAACTGTCGATTTCAGTGACCGTTTTGAAAGCTCACGATGTCATCTTCAATTACCACCAAAAATCTTTCCAAAACTCCAAGTGAATCGGCCGGAATAAACCCACGAAATCAGCTACCCAAACTGGGCAAAAAAATCCGAAAATCTGCCCAGTTTGGGTAGCCGACTTCGTGGGTTTATTACGGCCGATTCACTTGGAGTTTTGGAAAGATTTTTTATGGTAATTGAAGATGATATCGTGGGCTTTCCAACGGTATCCGAAATCGACAGTTTTGGAGGTCGGACGTTGCCGCAAATATTGCATCAAACTTGCCCAAAAAATCTGAAAATCTAGGCAGATTTTCACAATTTTCGGTTGCCGACTTCGTGGGCTTATTCCGGCCGAATCACTTGGAGTCTTGGTGAGACTTTTGGTGGTAATTGAAAAGGACATCTTGGGCTTTCCAACGGTATTCGAAATCGACGATTTTGGTGGTCGGAAGTTGCCGAAAAATTACCTCAAACTTGGCCAAAAAATCTGAAGATTCAGTGACCGTTTTGAAAGAGATTTCAAACTTCAGTGACCGTTTCTGAAACTTTGAAACTTCAGTGACCGTTTTGAAATTTTCAGGTAACTTCAGTGACCATTTGTGAAATTAACCCTGATTTTTTGAAAAATTGTGGTAATAAGAAATAAATAAAAAATTTGAGTTGACATGTAACATTTTTTTATGGAATAATGTATGAATGAAAATAAAAATGCATATTTTGAAAATTGGAGGCCAAACAGTGATGTAATCTTAGAATAAAAAAAAAAAAAAATTGAATTTGAACCGTTACAGAGGGGCCCAATTTCTTATGTAGTTAGCACATGTGGTGATGCCCAATAATATCGAACGGGACAGTCTTTATTCATGTCGGTCCGTGTATTCATTGTGATTTCATAGTATTCAAATAATTTCGTCCTTATTTTACATTCATTAAAATATATATATTTTAAAAAAAATGAGTTTCAAAACAGTGATTTTTTAAAAATAATGTGTAATTATAAAGTAAAAAGAAAAAAAAATTAGACTGTGCAAAATATTAAAAAAAAAAAAAAAAGAAATCTTGAATTAATGGATGTCAATTATCCATAAATTAAATGATATAGATACATTAAATTTAACTAAGCACGTGTTTAAACATTACGTAGGAGCAATTATATTAATTATTCACTGGTAACAATGAATACAGAATTCCATTGCTTGAAATTACTTTTAAAAAGTCAAAAAAGTCCTTTTGAAATTCAAAAACTGTTTTTTTTTTTTTTTTTTATCAATTTGATTAATTTTGTTAGAGTACTTTTAGTCGTTATAAATAAATGAGCTTACAGAGGAAGCACTTTCAAAATAAGAAACGTTTTTAAAAATTAATTTTCAAATAAAAATTAAAATAAATTCCTTCAAAAATTCTTCTACGTCAAACAGCGTTAAATAATAAACAATTATATTAACTTTGTTAATGATCAATTAATTAAAAACTTAAAACACACTGAAACTTTGCGTCTCTCTCTCTCTCTCTCTCTCTATAATTAATCTCGCCGCAGAATCCTCTCTCACTCTAAATCTGTGCATTTTCCCTATAGATAGACAGGCGGAATCTCAATTGCAGTCCTGGTTTTAACGGAATGCTTAGATTTTGCACAGAGTGCTAAAGGTAGGACTGGACAGAAGAGATGTTGGGTTTTTTTCTTAGAAAAGATGTCAGGAAAATTCTCAAGCGAAAGGACAGTGACGCTGGCGAAAGAGGTAAACCATTTTCATTCTTTTCCCCTAATCTCTACTCCTTTTAATTTTAATGTTTTTTTTTTTTTGCTTTTTTTAGCCATGATTTTCTACATTTTGTTAAGAAAATATGTAAAGGAAAGGCCTTTCTTTCAGTCCTCCTGTTTTTAAGTTTCTGATAAGCATGGAAACTTGATTCGATTTTAAAAAAAAGGAAGAAGAAGAAGAAGAAGGGACTTTGAGTAAAAATGATTTACCTTGTCAAGTAATGTAGACTCGAAGTGTATTTTGATTAGCGTAAAACTGGGATCAAGCTAGGAGTTTTGCTTTCTGGACACCCAAATTAAGTAATTACATAAAATTGAAGGCAAATATTTAGTAACATAAGTAACTGTACACCTTCACAGCTAGAATATCTGCCTACAATCAAATGGGATTGAAACGTTGAGGCTGGCTAGGATCACTTACTAGCCTAAAATTATTCTTTGTGGGGGTGGGATGGCGAGATTTTTTAACACCAATCTTCTTAGTTATGACAACCGAGAACAAAGAGAGAAGGATTCCATTAACTGTAAAATATCTGAAAGGATCTTGGCAAATAATCGTATTTACTATGAACCTAATCAAGTAATATAGGAGAAATGGTAAATACATATGTCGTCGCTCTTTGGGATTACATGAATACTACTTTGGATCCAAATCTTGTACTTTACCTTGGCATTGAAAGATTGCTGTAATTGTCAAGCTATTTATTTAGCATTAGATATTAATGTGAAGGGTCATTGCAATTTTAGCCCCAGTTTGATAGCCATTATTTTGAGAAAAATGGAGTCTTGAATAACGATTTTTTTTGGAGAATGTGTGGTTAAAAAGTTGGGGAAAGTTTTGAGCTCACGTGCAAAATATTTTATTATGTAAATATATGGTTGAAAATGAGTACGAGAATTAAAGACTTTTTACATTTCATGTGCATATGGGTTTAGTCATCACTGTAAAAAAAGAATTCACCTGTCTCATCTTAAATTGACATTTAGACAATGATTGCCAAGCATGTTTGAGTTAGTATTGCAATTGATATATGCATTAACAATTTGTTTTTCATTAATGCTGTGTCTTTTAAGGCATTTGTGCAATATTTTTCTAAAGTAGAATAGTTATTTACTTAATTCTCGATGCTTCTGGGATTGTCAAGGAAAAAAAAAACATTCTTTTGGGTTATCATTGAAGGATATTGTGCCCGTGTTCTATAATGTTATTGATGAATCCTACTCTTCTTTTAGGTAAAGCACTGGAGGAATTGCGTGCTTCCGTGTTTAGCAAATTAAGGTCATTTGGTGGTGCAAAGCGTCAACAACAATCCTTGTTGGGGCCCACTGTTGCTCTCACTTTCAATTTTTTCGTTTCTGTTAGTATTATTTTGATGAACAAATTGGTAATCCACATACCTTTTCCTCCTACATGTGCTTTGTGCAGCTACGACGTGATATAGGTTCTGACCTTTATTTCTTTATTGATATTCAGGTACTTGTCAATGTTGGATTTAATTATCCAATTTTCTTAACTTTTATTCACTATATATTTAGTTGGTTGATAATGGCTTTGCTAAAAGCTCTGTCAATCCTTTCTTTATCTCCTCCATCAAAGGCAACAAAATATTCTTCATTGTTGTCCCTTGGTATAGTCATGTCTCTCTCCACTGGCCTTGCAAATGTTAGCTTGAAATATAATAGGTGAGAGATTTACCTACTACTTTTTATTATTTTATCTCTTACTTTTATTTCATTTCTAATTATTAGTATCTATATTTTCCAGTGTTGGTTTTTATCAGATGGCTAAGATTGCAGTGACACCAGCAATTGTTTTAGCTGAATTCGTTATTTTCCGCAAAAAAATTTCGGTGCAGAAGGTAATATCTGCTACTATGTGAGTTATGCAACCAGAAACTAGATTATTTTGATACTTAATCTTTAGCCATGGTCAGTATATTGCATGCTACTGACTAAGGCCACTTCAATTCTTCGATTTATGAGGCTTTTGTTACTTGATTGTATAACATTGTTCATATCTGTATAGTCATACAATAGGTTATCATTATGAGTCTCTGGATACAAATGCCTGCAGCACACGTGACGTTCTATTTTGCTCCATATTTCTCTTTCTACGCTTTTTATTCTTACCATGGCACTTTTAGGTTCTTGCTCTTACCGTGGTATCAATTGGTGTTGCTGTTGCTACGGTAACCGATCTTCAGTTTCATTTTTTTGGTGCTTGCATAGCAGTAGCATGGATAATACCGAGTGCAGTTAATAAAATACTTTGGTCCAATCTTCAACAACAAGAAAACTGGACCGCCTTAGCGTAAGTCTCGTGCATCTAAAGGATTTTCCGTTTGCTGCATTCTGCTTTTGATCAAAACTAACTGTAGATTTAGAATTTCACGTGTCTTTATCATATTGATAGGTTAATGTGGAAGACCACACCTATTACTTTATTCTTCCTTGTGATGTTGATGCCGTCACTTGATCCTCCTGGTGTCCTGTCATTTAATTGGAACCTCTATAACTCTGCAATTATTGGCGGTTCGGCTATTCTTGGTTTCTTGCTTCAATGGTCTGGTGCCCTAGCACTTGGGTATGTATGTTCTGCTTATATTTTTCACTTTTTGCTTCTTTTCCTTACAACCAATTTCTCGAATTTATTTTTTTAGGGAATCTTGTTTTTAACTTTGACGACATCTATGCTTTACTTCTGTTTAAACTTGTGTACAATGTGGGCTTCTAATGACACAAACTAGCTTAGGTCTAGTGTGCTTGGTATACAAGCTAAAATCAAATTTTCTGCTGGTGAGGGTCTGTCCATGAGTTACTTAAATACTAGGAAGGAATGGACAATTTGTATGGTAGAAATATTGGAGTCACATGATTCTTTAGGACTAGAGCCACTCACTGAGCATTCATCGATTTGAGAAACAGTGTGATTGAATCTCATGAAGTTTGACACTTGCACTTTTCAAACAAATAATTATCTATGCAATAAAAAGTTCCATATGGAAATTTTTTTTAAACAGTTTTCATTTAGATATCCCCATTATACTTTTTGCTTAAATGGCTTGAGTTAATGTACAATAATTTGAACCTTAATCTTAACTGATATTCACCTAACAATATTGTAAGCTTGTAGCCTAATGGACAAGTGATTAAGGGGCTTAGAATTAGCTAATTGGAGCAGAGATCTAGTTCACGTACAACAAAATGGAAAAAATTCAGAGATGCTGAAACGAGAGGTTTGTCTATTCATTCGGTTGTGATTGAGTGAGTTTTCTGGAGACATTTTATCTGATGTCGAGCAGTTTAGTTGATTTGCATAATATGCAGAGCCAAAATATTTTCCATGCTTTATAGTGTCTAGAAAGTTAAAACTCATTACAATGGTATGGTTGAGCCAATCTTGAACAAGTCACTTGGTATTGACTGAAGTATGCCAAGGACTAAATTTGAACAAGTTAGTGTAAAGTCGATCTTTGATGATGAGGTATATAATCTGGTTTTCTGTTTATGTATGGAACAAAAATAACCAAAACCTGAAAAACACGAGGAAAGATTCTTTCTTTTTACTTCAAATACTCAGCCCACCTTTGAAATTGATTGCATATGTTTTTTCATAGTTAAGCACTAAATTGATTGGTGCTCCTTCACACAGGGCAACCTCTGCTACCACCCATGTTGTTCTTGGACAGTTCAAAACTTGTGTCATTCTTCTTGGGGGCTTTCTCCTCTTTGGTTCAAATCCTGGAACAACTAGCATTCTTGGAGCAGCCACAGCTCTTGTTGGTATGTCATTCTACACTTACTTTAACTTGCATTCAAAGCACCAGCCGGCCAAAATTTCTTCACGACAATCTCCTTTCTCGATATCAAAATCGAAGCTTGGGAAAGAAAATGGTGAGAGCCATGATGGAGGTGGTGGAGAGGAGTGTGTCTAGTTGACATGTTTGGTAAGATGGAATGGATACTATTTGACCGTATTAAAAGAAGTTAACATCTTGTCCATTATATTGTTTAGTCATGTTCATTATAAAGGGTATTTTATTGCATAGATTTTACTAACCTTGGACCAATATAGATTCTACCAGCTTCACCATCTGGCGCGATTCAAGTATTCTGCTGATAATTTTGTATGAATATTTTAGGAAAGGCAGTTCTATATGCATTTTATAAATTTTTAGTTATTTAAATGCTCCCAGAAAATTGTATACTGCCACACCTTATTGTGTTAAACATATTTTGTTGCTGATAAGTTCAATGTGAAAATTCTTTTATTTCATTTGTATGGTATCCATCCATCTGCTGCATATAATCACACGGGAGTGATAAATATTTACAATTGATTTATCTGTCAAATGATTAGAGCTGTATACGTACGTTACATTTCCTACACAAACGATAATAGTTTTGACGGACATGACAAGGTAAACATTTTGCACAATAAAATGCTAAATGAACGACATGATGGGTTTTCGCGAATGTTATTGAATGTACAATATATGTACCTAATCCAATGATGCAAGTCGGACAACCATACCAAATGCCATCAAGGTTAACAAATGAGTCGATGATCTAACTAGAGTAACAATATTAATCATAGGTCTCCTCGACTCAGACTGATGAATGAATGAGATCAAACAAGTGTGACACATTGCTGTCAAACATTTTGCTTTAAAACTACCTGAAATTTTTTAAAATACTCACGCTACTTTCTTTACAAGGATTTGACAAATGCAAAATGCAACCAAAAATAGATGTTTCTGTTCTGGCCGCTAAAATGCAATATTTAAACACGTTCTTTTAAGGATTGTTTTCGTATTGACGTCTTTCAACCTTTCAACATACAAATATAAGGAATATTTGGCATGACTTTTGAAAAGTCAAAAAAAACTTTTGATCCAAAAATTGCTGTTTTGACTCGTTTGACTAATTTTAAGAAAATGCTTCTTCTAATTAGAAGAGTTTTTAGAGAAAGTTGTTCCAACATGACTTTCTTTAAAAACAACTTTCGAAGTAGGAATGTTTTTTTTTTTTTTTCTTTTTTTTAAAAAGTAGTTTTCAAATAAATATTAAGGTAACTTCTTCCAAAAAAACCCTTTTATGGAAAATAAAAGTAAAAACAAAAGGCACACCAAACGGGCCTATTTCACCAATTTCAAATCTAAGAGAGAAGGTTTAAAATTTAAAATTCTTTTTTAAATTTTATTTATAAATTAATTAATTAAACATATATTTTATTAATTAAATATATTAAGGTCACAATTTCATATAATCTGGTCACAAATTCTATATAATTGGTTACAAATCACAAATTTTATGTCACAAATTATTTTACAGTCACAATTCAATAATTTTATAGGTCACAATTTGTTCATACGTTACAAATAAAAAATTGAAATGTCACAAATTATTTTACGATAACAATTCAGAAATTTTATGTCACAATTTGTTCATTCGTCACAAATTAGAAATTTTATAAGTCACAAATTATTTTACGGTAACAAATCAGAAATTTTATAGATCACAAATTATCCTATGCTCACAATTCAGAAATTTTATAAGTCACAATTTGTTCATCGGTCACAAATAAAAAAATTCATACGCTACAACTTATCCATCGGTCACAAATCACAAATATTATAAGTCACAACTTAATAGACCGTCACAAATTGTCAAATTATCGATCACAAATTAACTATTTTTTATGTCACACATTATTTTCTGGTCACAATTTATATTTTTCATTGGTAATATATTGTTTATCGGTCACAAATTAATGAATTTAATGGTCACAAACGACCAGATAATTTGTGACAACCACTAAAACTTATGACTATCACATCAACACTCCATCCAGCAGCACCATGCCGTCGTCGTCGTCGCCGCCGCCACCTCGACAGACCCATCGCCACCATCTTACCATCACCTCCAACCACCAATACCAACTCACCAGCACCACAATCAACGTTATCGGCCACCGCCACTAAAAAATCAGATCTAAAATTATCAGTCACATAGCACAGTACCATCATCGCGCCAAACCACTGCACATTTTCGTCGCATTACCATACCCAACCACTCGTCACCACCACCGCACCCAACCACCGAACACAGTACCATCGAACCCAACCATCGCACCGCATACCACCGCTGCACATCACCATCACACCACCAAACTCAACCACCACTACACAGCACCATCGCACCCATACCCTTTAACAATTATCGTCTGCTCTGCTGTCTTTAGCACTGCTACCTTCTCCAGAGTCAACATTACCAGCACACCGCTGCCAAAACTCACCACAATCGCCAGCACCACCACCTTACCAACAATACCATAACCAACACCCAAAGAAACCCCAAACACATTGGAGGAAGAAACATTACTATTTACAAATCATGATGCCGCTAGCCTAAAACCCAAAACACTCATAAATCATGACGTCGTTAACCTAAAATGCCCCCAACGCAAATCGGAGGAAGAGTCGTGATCCTACATCGCTGCACAGAGGCGCTGGCTTTGTGCAGTGCTGACACTCACTATCGAAGCGCTGCTGTGAACAACAACGCAGCTCCCTGTGACAACGCCCGACAGTGCTTACCTGATGGCGATGAGCAGTGTTGGCGACCTCCGATGGTGGTGTGCACTAAAGGCATAGAAGAAGGGAGGAGGATATTGAGAGAGAAGGGAGACGAGATGATTAGGGCTTGGGAGGGGAATATGTAGGTGAGTATATGGATTACTTTAATTTATTAATTATATCATTAATTTTAAAATTTTAATTATCATATGATTTTTGAAATAAAAAACTTGTAAATCTGAATTTAGAAATTAAAAGTATAAAATTCTAGTATGATGTAATTTCCACATAAATAAATTGATAATAATTGGAAATGAATGATATACTAAACCTTTTAACAAAACAACGAAAGAACCTGGGAAACCTTTTAATATAAGGAGAGATTCTAAAATCGCTTAGTTCACAAGCTCATCTCCATAATTATAAGACTGAAATAAGTCATTTCAAAAGGAATCTTGCAATCCAAGTAAATGAATAGTACAAAGCAGGAAAGTAAGATGAAACATGATTCAGCAACCATACTTCAACTAAATGGTTACCAGATAAAATTTAAATTAACATTATAATTTCTTTCGTTTAAAATTTGAGTGATCGCCAGCTCAAAGATCCTCCTTTTCTGTTGTAGCTATGCCTAGAAGTTTGGCCAGTTCTCCATTTTCATATGCTTCGACAGTATCTGCAACCAATAACTCAATTGTTACACAAGAAATGTACGATTAGACAATTTATTATACATGTTGCACATGAGAAACAAGATACCATCAGAGCCCCCCAGATGCTTTCCATTAATGAAAACCTGCGGTACAGTACGCCTACCAACAATCTCACTCAAGGCATTTTGAATGTCTCCACCGTCATCTGCACATATAAACATGCATGCTGAGAGAGAGAGAGAGAGAGAGCAACTCTCCTACATTAGAAAATCCCCTTTGGTTGCATTTTATTACAAAGTTTGAAACCGCACAACGTCCCCGAAGTTCCAGCATGGTATTCTTTTGAATTCCCACCCACCACCCTCAAATAATGGTTTCATTTTCTTAATTTTACTGAAGAACCCTAGTACAAATTCTTCTTTCATCTACTTAGATAGCATAAGTAATGTTTGGAACCAGGTTAATCTATGGATATTTCAATGTAAAAGCGTGGGCTTCCTACATAATAGTATGCAGTCAGCAATTTAAATAGGAAAAGGTATGTAATAATACAATCAACACCAGCAAGGACCAATTGGATAAGGGATTCATTCAAATGTCATTTTCTTCATCTCCCTAACTCGCATAATTGTTGATTCATCGAAATTATTGCCAGTCCTAACATTCAGTTGCCTCATTCCACATTGTGTAGGTACTAGTATATTAGAAAATTCGGCCATGTTTGTTTCAAATTAAAATCAGATTTTACTTTTCAACCACACATCTCAAAAACTTGTATCACAATCTACTAAAAATGTAATTTTAATCCCCTGGCATGTGGGAGAAAAGGAGAAATAATAGAGACAAACCTCTCTCATCAAGTTCAACAACATATGGCACTTGCTTCAGCTCTTTAAACACAGCCTTTGCCCGTCTACAGTATCTATAAGAAATTAAGTTTAAGAAAGGAAAACTGTCAAAATTATGAACATTAATAGGTAAAAAATAAAATGAAGTCAAAAATTATTTGGGCATCTTAAGCTTTTCGAGCATTCTTAGAAGTTGTCAACAATTCCAAAAATTTAAGTCAAATCGGTTTGGAACTACTACGAATGAATCAAATTGATTGAAAAAAGCCTATCCAAGCCAAGTTTAGCCCCAACTTTTGGAGCTTCCCTCAAAATGTTACTGGCATTTCTTGCGGCGTTCGGCTGTGCGTGCACCTTGTCGATTGGGAAGAAATGTTTTTTCATAGGTAAAGCTATTGTTCTTTATAAATTCTGTTCACTGTACGAAATTTTACCAAGCACATTAAAGTTTACAGAAAAAAGCAGGAGTGTTTGTACATTACTGCCAAATTCAGCACATAATGGCTTTGATAGAAATGCTAAATCAAAAAGGGAAAACAATGTCATAACGAACTGATGAAGTATATAGAGTCAGCTTAAACAAGTTGGTGCATTCGACCTGTCTATTTCTGGTCAGTACATTTGTGCACGAACAGGAGTAAACTTGTCAACTTCTTCAAGTTAGTTAAGTCGAAAGGTCAAATTGCCTAGTGCACATTCGCTTGCCAGCTGGTTTTCCGAATGGTATTGACACATTAACTGAAATTTAGAAAGTCTGGAAAAATAAGCGAGCTAATAATCCTTGGATTATTTTCAAAGCGAGGTCTCTCAAAAATAATTTCATATTCAATATCATAATTGCCTCTAATCCTCCAGCATCATCCTCCTTGCCCAACAGAATTGTGAATTTACATGATTTTTTCATATATGGGCACAAGAGCAAGTAGAACAATTAAATTAATGATACATTTATTACCCTAGACCCTTCTTCGCTTTCAACATATTAGTGCATTAATCTAAGTACATATTCGAATCATTCAAAACCTTTCACGAAAAACGGTAAAAAGGCTACAGCACTGAGAGAAAAATCAACACAGATTCAATCCGAATTTTCTGATTTCAATTCTAATAATTCAATTCCATATCCCAAATGACCCAAACAGAGTGTAACTATCCAACACTTACTAATAATCAACGGATTCGTGCAAAATTAATCAAAATCCTTTATTACAATATCTCCAAAAAGGTTCACTCCTCCAAAAGATATCTTCGAATCAAATTTTAAACTAAAGAAACCATAGTACAGTGTAAAAAGAGCACGAAAAACTAAAATACAAAATAATTTCAAAAGTACAAAAAAAATCAAATTAAGGGGAAAGAATCATACGGGCAGTACGATTTGGAGAAGATGACGATGGAATGAGAAGAGATGGTCTTCTTGACAAAAGCTGCAGGGGATTTGGGTTTTGCATCAACGGGAACAGAAAATAATGACCATAAGAGGGTGGTGACAAAGATGAATTGCATCGATGATGCAAAAATACCAGAATTCGCCATTTTCCAATGCGATCAGAACTGAGAATTGGCTTTTACTTTTAAGATGCTACCTAGAATTCAAGATCTGAATATAGATGACAATAGCGACGGGGTTGAACCTGTACCGCCTGCGTCAAATAAATGGGTACGGGCTGGGTCCTGCCCCTTTTTTGATTCACAAGGACACCTCACGTGATTATTTAAAGCTTTTTAGTTGAGTAAACGTTTTCTTGAATAATTATTAATTAAAGTGATTGTTATGTTTAAATTTTATGTAAATTTACTTAAATAAATATGAATAAAACCATTATCATTCTAAAATTTGCAGCTAATATTTATCCTCATTAAATATTTTTGGACCTTTTATATTCTTTTAAACTTTACATTTAACAAAAACCCTAATCTAAGGTCAAAACGAGCAATGGTACTGGAGTTTCGAAAGAAACACGACATACACCTTTCATTTCATTTATATATGCTGAATTTTCTTATTTTCTTGTCCAAATTATATAGTCCTTTTTTTATTGAGAATGTTTTTTTGTTTGTTTGTTTACAAATATAAATTTATTTCATTTGTCTAATTATAACAAATTTACTACTAGTTGTTAATAATTAATTAAATAAGGGTAAATTAGGAAAAATTTTGGAAAAAAAAAATTATTTTTTCAATAACATTAATAAGATTTCTTAATTTATGTGAAAAACAAAATCAGACTATATAAATACGACGGAGGGAGTACCATATTTCAACAGAAGAAAATGATTACTTTTCTTTCCGTAATTGTAATAGAGATTTGAGGTTGATAGATATATAATAGTAGTGTGAATATATATTGTTTAGTGAATTGAGTTTAATAAGGATAATGTTGGAATATAGGATTTAAAATGCGATACATATATAAGAATGACGGATGAAAATAGTAACTCCCTTCTTTTATTACGCTAGTCATTTATCAAAAATAAGTATTTTATGGGTCGTCGAGGAAGGAAAAGGTAAAAGTTAGATGGGAGAAGGAGGAGTTTTAACTTTCTTCGAACAATAAATCTTGACGTCGATTTTATAAAAAATTAATCTACTTTATTCTACTCCTTATTTCTTTGGTTTATGGTCAATAAAATCCTTATATAACATTGTTAATATTTTTGTACTTAATATTATAAAAGATTATATGAATGTTTCTCTCATCTTAAACTCTTACCATATTAATTGCTATAACTTCAACTTGATACACTAATAAGTTTCCACAGTCGGTATTATTTAGGCATAAATGACATGATTAATGTGATAGATATCAGAAAATATGAGAATTACCTGAAATTCTTTGAGCACATATTATAGACAAACACTGTATTGTCTAGATTTTTAAACGTCCATTATTTGATTGATTTTTAGTTATATGATAGTTAATTTTATTCTCGAACATTGATTATCAATTCGAAAGGAAATACGAATTTTCATTTTGCAAAGTGCATTAGGACTCATATTTAATTTTCAAGTCCAACGTATGACAAATAATTGAGAATGACATATATAAATAAGGACCATACTATTTGTACACCGGGTGTACAGATCCCCTCACAAAAGAGGGGGCCCACGATTTTTTTATTGGTCGTGTGCCCACCCTCTTGTGAAAGGGGTCTTGTACACCGGGAACCCCGGTGTACAAATACCATTTTCCTATAAATAATGTAGTTGTGCAATTGTGTTGAAAATATTTAAGTTCGTACCCTCATTTTTTCATCTAAATATTTTGAGTTTTTATTTTTTATTTTTTTTTTTTTTTAAAATGCTTACTTCATACTAGGCAATGAAAGACTTTAAAATGTGAAAAATTGTTGGTATAAATTTTTCCCTTAAAATCCACTCCGCATGTGCTGAAGCTCGTTAAAACTTCTTACATTAGAATATCAGTAGCCCTGATCTTTAGTCGCCAGTAGTAGGCAGGATAATAATAAAATAAAATAAAATATTCCCACTGCTAGCGTAGCAAAAGAATCGATGTGACAAAAGAATCTTATTTATGGTTCTCTAAAGTTCTGTGGTATACGTAAGATTTTCTTACTATTTCAACAGGGAAAAGTTTTTATCTTACCCACTAGAGCATGAGATCAAAAGATAAAATATTGGTACGATAAAACTATGTTCGTATAGTTTATTAGAAATTCATATTGTCATTAATTAACAATCATACATAGTAATAAGCAAGGAATAAATGTTCTTAGTAGTTATTGAAGAATGTATCGTGGAATTCATTTTTGCAATTACAATTATTCCAAATCAAGAAGAATCCCCCAAGTGGGAAGCCAATGATATTGCCCTCAATACGGACAAATGCCAGATATATTCCATCTCCATTTTCAAAATTGTACAAATAAATATTCTGCGTAAAATTGCTACACGATGAAATTGCTAAGATATTTTTCAGCCATCTTTATTTGTCGAATACTCGAATGTTCCAAGTATTTAATTGCAATCAAGCGTCAAACCAAGAGTCGACTCATTTCATACTCAGCTCAGTATACATGTGCTCTATGAATTATTTATTTATAACGTAAAAGTTAAATACGATGCGGATACCATGTACAAGTAATTTATCGGTATTCCTGAAAATGAAATGAGAACCTCCTAAATGTGTGTTAGTATATATGGGAAACTAATTTGTACCTTCAATGCTATATATCACATACGCAGAGTGCTTGGTTTAAGTTGTGGTTGAGGATTAGATCCCGTCTGATTACTCATCATCCTCTGACAGAATTGAATGCAGAACATTATGGAAATTTTAATTTTCAAGGCGGGGGCGGCTATGTATATTTTATATACAGACATAAAACCTTATTTTGTGAATAACGGAAGTGAAATTTGTGTCTTTTAACGAAAGCAAAAGCTCATCTACTCCATCCATCCGTGTCATTTCCAGATTTTATACCCAATGCCATTAGATTTTGTGTTCCCTCTCCGAGAAATCCCCAAGTAAATCCATTCTTTTTCACATTCAAGAGCCTAAGATGGACAGTTTGAATTTCTGGCTCTTTTTCTTCATTCTAATCCTCCCTATTTTTGACAATTATTCTTCATCTACACTCGCATTAGTTACGTTAGAAGACGAAAATGGAAATAATGTTGCCAAGATTACTAGATTAACAAATCCTCCACCTCCATCTCCGCCGCCCTTGGCACCATCTTCCGAATTAAGAGCTCCGCTGTTTAATCCTGGAGTGGCCGTAATTGTTGGGGTTCTCACAACCATCTTCTCAATCATTTTTCTGTTGCTTCTATATGTGAAGCACTGTAAAAGGGGTATGCATGTCAATAACTACAGAGGGTACTCTCAATCAGCAATGGTGGCAAGGAAAAATTCAGGAATCGACCCGAAAGTGATTGCATCACTACCCACATTCCGGTTCAAATCCTTGAGGGGCCAGAAGGATGGCCTGGAATGTGCAGTTTGCCTCAATAGATTTGAACCCGCTGAAGTTCTCAGATTATTGCCAAAATGTAAGCATGCTTTCCATGTTGAATGTGTGGATACTTGGCTTGATGCTCATTCTACTTGTCCGCTCTGTCGTTACCAAGTCGACCCTGAAGACGTTCTTCTGGTTGATTATGAGAATAAATCTCTGTATAATCATGATCAGTATAATGAAAAATCAAGCAGTGCCCTACTGTCTCCTACCAAGAAGGGGAAAGAATTCGTTAATCCGAGAGTTTCAGGTCGGCATTCATCGGCAGGTGAAAGAGGGCAGTCATTAGAAATTATAATCGAAAACCCCGGCAAGGATTCCAGCAGAAGATCACTGGATAGCTGGAAAATTGGGTCCAGCAGAAAAGACAGCGTAGCGGAGAATTCCAGGCAGGAATTGGGCAGCAAATCAGTTGATAGTTCAAAATCCAAGAGAAAATTAGTTCATGAATCCCGAAAAGACAGGCTGCTGTTGGAAAAGCAGAAGCAGGTTGAAAAGCATCGTCTGGACCGCAGGATCATAATTACTGGGGAGGCACCGGAAATCAGCAGCAATTATCACTACGATTACCGCTGGAGCGACGTGCAGCCACCAGATTTACTCTTCTTACGATCAGAAATGATTCTGGGAGTGGGCGAAAGCCTCGGTTTCTCAGGGCGGCAGCGGCTAAGCGGCAGAGATGAAAACGTTACGGCGGAGGGAAGTAGAGGAGTAATAAATGGAAGAAGCGTGTCTGAAATCACAGGAGTGAGTAGGTACAGAAGTAATGGGAGGCAGGAGGAGGGACAGAGACATGAGGGGGTTGTAAAGAGGTGGTTGGCTTGGATTTCTCAATCCCAACAGCAGAAAAAGACAACTGCACAGTCTGCCAGGCCATCTTCTTCTTCTACCTCCATTGTTGTTTAGCTTACATTCGCTTTATTATTCAGTATCAATAGCCTTTTTTCGAATATATACATTGTACAAAATTTCATGGCAGAAGAGGATCCATTGGTACTAGGGAATTGGCACTTTTCACCTTTTCATAATAGAAAGAATAAATATAAATACACATATACACGTATAAAGATTCCAATATGCACTATTATAATCTCGGAAACAATTATTTAACAGAACTAGACATAATAATGAACAAAATTTTTACATTTATTTTTCTTGACTGCTCAACTTAGAACCGTCAATTGCTATTTTATTTAAAAGTCCAAGCTATTGAAGAGATAGAACGTCTATTCATTTAAAATTTGTCTTCAACAAAGGGCACCAATGTACATAATTCAACAAAATAAAATACAGTTATAAGTATATAAAAGATAAGCAAAAACCCAGGATAAGGATTTAGTAGTTTTGAATATGTACATCAAAACTAGCAGATCTCATTAATAAGGCTGGTTAGGTAAAAGCTATGACGACTTCACCCTGCTAAAAAGACAGTGATTTTAGTGCAGCACTAAGCACTAAGATGCATAAAAATGGCAGAAACTTTGGATAACAAAAGCACATAGAGATAAATAATATAAACTGGAAAGGACAAAGATTCCCCCTTCAAGTTGCAAACTTGCATTTAGTGCCTGGACTTTTATCTGACCTTCACCAGATCATAAGTAGCATGCCAATCAGAGATAAAATAGCAATTCTGATCATCTATATACACTTTGCAAGCACATTTACCGCTTCAATATCAACAATCAACTAACCTTATCCTAGATGAGTTTAAAAGTAAGGTACATAATACATTTATCAAATATTATCTTTTCCGCTTCAATGCATTTATTATACCATTCATCCATATAAAGATATGCCACATGCATATTATGGACATTTTTTTTCTTTAACTCAAAACTTATTACAACACAGTATGAGCGTGTTCAGTAGAGATTAAAATCGAATTAAAATTAAAAAATTAGCCGTTATTGTTGAGTTTTATTAGACGAGTGGGACCTAATAACAGCTATATTTTCAATTTTAATTGGTTTTTAAGCCGTACCGAACGAGCCCTATATTTGATCTAGTCCCTGTAGGGATTCAAATCTAAATTTTAATTTGAGTCAAAGTCAACAATTAATTTGAACCACAATTTCATGAAACCCACAACTTTTCAACCACACATTCCATAATCTTTTATTAAAATCTACTGACAATCTTACTTTAATCCCCACCATACAGGGGCCTAATATAATAAACACTCGTTGAAATCATCTTTATATTTGCTAAGCATCCTCTGATCCACCAGAACACAATCCTCCATTTTGTCCAGTCCATCCTAAACTTATGTATTACGCCCTTGTTAAGTCCCAGTTATTGTTGATTAGAGAACTAAATATCCTAACAGTCATTCAAATATATAAACAAACAATTTTATTTTCCTTTTTCCCCCCAATGTCCACACAAATATCAGTATACTCATAACTCGCACATTTCCAATAACAATACAATACAAGTTCTAAAAAGTGGCAAGGCCAATATGAAACTCTCTCTTAGCATACAAAACTTCATTTCAATTCTCGACGTGCCAACTGATGAAACCATTATAAACTGTTTCAGGCTTTCTAATACAGCAGCTATCAACCAAATCAAATTGTTCAGTCATTTTTTGTCCATTGTAACACCGACAACGAGGTTGCTTACCTGGAAATTTTGAGATAATTGTCTCAGACTTATTCTTCTTCAACATGATGAACAAGGACCAGAAAAAAAATGTAAGAAAACTTACCAATTTGCCACTCTTGTCAACTGACATGGGATTTTCCACAACCACAGTTTGGCTCTGAGAATTGGGTAATGCCTGCAGTAAACGACAAATAATGGTAAAAATATGATAAATAACTTTCCTGTGTAATGTGTTCCTGAATAGCGAACATCGTATCAGGAACTAACTGCTGAGCTGGAGGGCATTGATGCTGAAGTGGGTACTCCACTTGGCCGATGCATGGGAATGGGGACCCTAACATTACCCATCTGCAAATATAAAACAATGAGATAAAAGCACGATATTAGAGACGAATAACACAATGGTATAGAATTATGACCTTAGTTGTACAAGAAATTTGAGTTGAGACTTTGTAGATGTTCAAATTCAGAGCACGTGATATTTTAAGGTTTGATCATAATCGAGGCATACGCATCCAAAAAAATCAAAAGACACATATCAATATACTTACATTGACATTTGTGATATACTGACAAACAGCACATTTGACAGATGGAGCACCATATGGGTACATCAGGGTTGTGCGGCAATTCCCACAATTGACATGAGCAATGTCGGGTGCTAGTCAGGCAGCAAAAATCCAAAATAAGAAAATAGAAACCCAGCAAATCTAATTTAAAAAAAAAAAAAGAGAGAGAAGAAGAAGAAGGGAAAAAAAAAAAAAAAAGGAATGGTACTGCAGTACATTTTTACTGTGTAGTAATAGAAATTTGGGGGATCCGTGTAATTTAGGGAAACTGAATACAAGTTGTTGTGGTAAAGGATTTATTTTTTATGTTTACATTTAGTTCACTGTCATGTAACACACATGATATTTTGACATACATGGAATAGAAATAGTAGTGAAATTCACAGGGCAAAAATCCCATGCTCATTAGTTAAACAGGCTTAGGATTATGTTGATGACAATGGGTCAAACATCATGCATCGTCATAAATCATTCTGACAACGTCATTGGCAGAAACTTCATATGATTCAATGTATTAAACCTCGCAATAAAGAAGAAGAAAATGTAAAAATCCAAAATATTGGCAACATAGAAAAACAATTTTTTAGAAGTCGTCAATGCATAATAAATATACCCACACACGTGTGCACATACACATATAAACACTTGTCTTGGCCCATTCATTGCCCCTCATGGAATTCAGCAGATGTGCCACCTAGACTGCTTGAGTAGTTATTGGGTCTAATTGATCAACGATGGTTTATGGTATACTCAAACAGAAATGACAGTCAAATCACCACCTGCTTGACTATGCAGTACTAATTTTCCTCTCAAGACAAAGAGCCAAACCATAAAAATAGGCATATACTCTTCCTATGTCCTGGAAGTTCTCAAAAGCAATCAAAAACCTTTTTGACGAATTCATATCGCGTGACAAGATGGATTGACAAAGCTAATCAAATAGTGATGAAATTTAACTGACAATTTCAAATCCCTGAAAATGGCAAGCCAAAAAAAATACACTTTTCAGATAACTATTGACTAAGGCTCAATACATTTATTAGAAAATCTAACCGTGAGTTTTAAGATCAAGATAGCCATCAAGTTTACCTGGTGCAAGATTCACTGTATGACAACAAGAGCATCTCACACTTGTAGCACCATGGGTATACATCAACAATGTGCGGCAACCTCCACATATCAGTTGGGACATTTCCGTTACTGAGAGGAGGGAGATTTAAGTCACAAAAACACATGGAACAGAAGTCCAATGCTCAAATGGATCATATTAGCACAAGTGCCCAACATTATACATGTATAGGTCATACTTGACATGGTTTCAAATTGCACAAATTTTTCAAATCACCCAAATATTACAAGTTTGCCAAAACCTCTAAGTTTTGTAGCTCTTAATCTCGAGATGAGCATAAACAAGCTAGTCAACTTTATCAAATATCCTATATAAACACATGCACAATCTAAGCTACCATTTGATAAAATTTATAAATTGGCTTATAAATCTAGTCAAAGTCAAACTTTAATTTAAACAACATATTTATAACTACTAATATTATCCACACATTTCGTAGGATACGCTGCTATTCCTCTTACAATTCCTATTTATAAACCATTTATAAATTTGCCAAAAGTTGGCTAATAAAGCCCTAGAATATTTGGATAAAGTTAAAATTGTTTATCAGCCGATATGTTGATTTGGCCTCAAGGACCCTTTTAGCAAACTAGGAATATTGTGAACACTCGAGCTCGTAATTGTACCTCGCAATTCAAAAGTCTCTCTACAAATGATGAAAGTAAGGAAGCTAGTGGATGAACCGCTACAATTCCTCTTACTATTCCTATTTATAAACCATTTATAAAGTTGCCAAGTGGAGGCTAAGTCTATTAGAATACAACACTATAATACTTGAATAAATTGTAAACCAGCCAATATGTAATTATATAGAGATTGATTGAGCCCAAGGACCCTTTTAGAAAACCAAGAATATAGTGATCACTCGAATATATTGAGCTCGTGATTGTACTTCGCATTTCAAAAGTCACTCTATGGTTGATGAGAGTAAGGGAGCTAGTGGAGGAGAACATTAGATGGTTCAGAAATACGAAACATAGGAGTTTGTTGCTATGTATTTGATCAAATAGGATAGTTCAATTCATATAGAACGTATCACTAAAAGCCCCCTAGAGCACAGATAATGAGCTCTAGAGTTCAAAAAGCATGTCTTTACTACACCGTGCCTAGAATAATTTTTTTTTTTAACCTTAATTTATGTTTAATTTATAAATTTCAGTTATAGGTTCGTCACCACAATATCTTGAATGAATGCAAAGAAAAAGGGTATCACATGATCACTAGAAGTGGGAATAATTTAATTTTCATTTTCTTCCTTTTTCAATTGACATTTTAAAGCCATCAAACTCAAACAAATTATATGATATTCAATTTAAAAGAAAAGAATTCAACATTTTACAAAGATAGCTTCGCTGAATTTTGAATTCAATCTTACCTGGAGGGGGCACAGAAGTGACGGTATTACACACGGCGCAACACACATTTGTTGCTCCACTCGGGTACATAAGAAGGCTTCTACACCCGTTGCATACTACCTGGCTCTGCATTCCTGTAATTATTTTATATTATTACAAAAAAAACAAAAGAAAAAAAAACCATCAGGTAAATAAACACGAATTAGAAATTAGAAAGAAATCGAAGTTTTTCCAGAAAAATTGGAATTGTAGAGAACTGACCAAATATTACTATAAAGTATAAATAATCGGAAGTTGATGAATTTTCAGTTCCACAGCGATGAAGAATCGGTTTCCGTTGGGGTTTGGAAATCGCAACCGGAATCGGAATCGGAATGGAAATTGGAATTCTACGGTGAAAGGAACGTAAATGGCGTGGTTGGGGTCTTGATTTGTATGTTTTTGAAATTACTTCTCAACCCTCAAAGACGGTAATCGTTGGGTGTGCCCCCCTCACGCTTACAGATAGAGTGATGTATCACTGGCATTTTTCTACGGATTAATTTATATGTACCAAAACTTCTACATAATCTTTTACCTAAGGCCCATCGGCACCCCTCCAATAGGGGGCCGCCACTTGGCCCTTAGATAAAAAATTATGTAGAAATTTTGATTGCTCTAGCATGGTCCTTTTTCTACCGGATGTTAGGCCATTGTTTAAGTCACATTATTATTATTAAAAAATTTATTTTAATGACAGATTCTTTCAATAAAGTTCTTTTTAAGTAAAACTCAATTTTTTTTTACCACACATTCTCCCAAAAATCAATATTACAAAATTCATTTTTTTTTTTACTGGGCTAACGGCTGACTTTCTTTTAAAGCGTTTTATAAATTAAATGAAAAATATATTGGTTGAAGATAATGTTTGCACACAAGAATCATTTGTCTTCACAGAAAATGAGATGCCATTTTTCAACCTTTCGGCATAGAATTTTATAAGATTGAAATAATATAATAAATAAAAATTTAATTATTTTTAAAACACTGCTAATCATCATTAATTTTTTTTATTTATTTTTTTTATTTTTTTGGTGGGCAAGCCGGCAAGCATTGAATGAAAAACAGGTATTTAGCTTTTGTTTGTATATTTAATGAATTGGATGAGAACAAAATATCACATAATGTCGAATTCCACGTAAATGTTGATTAAGGCCAAATGTTTAGGGGAATTAGACATTTTAAAGCATGAAACGATTGTATCGTAGAGGCTGGGAGTTTTGCAACATAAACGATCAAATGGAAGTGTGGACAACGTCAATTGAAGTTATGAGGGATAAAGCATATTATGAACTAATTGGAAATTGAAGGTTGGATTGAACGTAGATGATCGAATGCATCAAATGCGTTTGAAATTTAAAGTACCTATCATAAATATTTTCGAGTTGATCTATTAGATGATGAGGACCTGAAGTGGTATGTCTCAATTCACGAAGAAAATGCACTTTGCAACGTACTAGTTACAAGGGACATATCACCGCTTTCCAAACATCTTGTAGATTGATCGAATTAGACAATTGTACTACCATCTTTTCAAATGAAGCAGAAATACTGGTGCATGACGAGATTGAGAAACATCATCACTTGTAATGTAGACAAAACAACGACCATGATAATCTATTTCTACCACTTTATTCAAATTGTAGGATTATATTACGTGGTCTAAACCTATAATTTACCTCTAAATTTGTTACGTATTCACAATTCAACGCAATAATGACCATTATTTTGAAGCATTAAGAATTGTAAGTAAAATCAACATGGCAAAACTCAACCACAAAAATTTTTAAAATTGAAATTAAAAGGTCACAATAGTTTACATCGTTTGTCCTAGATATGACTTTAGATACTCATAATGATGAAAAAAAAATAACGAAAAAAATTGAGTTCATTAGCGTGTTTGGAAACAAAGGCGAAAAACTAGTAGATTTTCTTATAAGAAAAAAAATCAAAATAAAATGAATCATGAATGAAAATTTACAACAAGAAGCTTTTGATTTCAAACTTCAATTTTCTAGTTAATTTTATATTGAATTAGTGCAGAAATGACAAAAAAACTCGTTTAACATGATACCCCTGGGTCCCATCTCAAATGAGCGTGGGATCATTGCCCTGAAGTGGTTATGGGACGGGTTCAAAAAACATAGTCCCCGTCCTGCTATCCGTCACGTTTAAAATTAATTTCAAATTTAAGTTTTTTATCAAACAAAAATAAAAAAATTATCCTTATTTCTTAACAAATTGAAAAAAAAAAAGTAATAACATTTACTAACTAAAGACATAAAAAAATAAAAGCAAAAAAAAAAATAATTAAAAAAGAAAAAGAAAAAAATAAATGGGGCGATAAATGAGGTATGAGACTTATCCCGCCCCATCCCGGTTTAACCTATTATGAGAATGAGTTAAGGTGTCAAAAATATTCGATTGGACATGGGTGAAAATTGTCGATCCATCCCATAATCGTCCCTAAATTAGTGGATACAAAGCCTTGATGATAATGTAATAAATTGTTCTAATGGTTATTGTAACAAACGTGAGGAAATTATACTAGATGTCAATTTTTGAGTTTGCATTTACCAAAATGTCACCGTTTGAAAGTCATTACAAAATTGTCATTTTTGAACATTTTTGTCCCTCTAAAGAATTTAAATGCCATACACTTCCTTGAATTGACAATACAAAAAATTGTACAAAAAGTAAAAAAGTTGTACCAAAATATGACAAGCAATCACCTCACAATTGTACTTGAAAGTTTTGGTCAAAAAATTGAAAAATCCAAACGAGTCCTTTCGCTCCCTTACAACACAATTAAGAACAGACCTCCCACATCCTATTACCAAATGTTGAAGAAAACCCCACTACCCCACGATTCAAAACTTCGTCTGACTCTTCTTGCCGACGATTCAACGTTTGGGAAGGTAAAAGTTCACAAGAGGAATCTTGCGACGAGAATCAGCTAACTGTCGTTCCAAAACCCAGTCACCCAACGGTTTCAAAACCCCGTCCCTAACTCCCTCCTGCCGACTATTCAACAAAGTACAAATGGAGTGATAAGGTGAGTAAATGAACAGTTTTTATGCAGTGATTTTTCTTCCTGTCGGTGACTTCGTCCATTACTTAACGACTTTTATTTTTTTTTCTTCTCATTGGCTTTTGTTTATGTGGTTTTGACTCTAGACCAACTTATTTTAAAAAAAATAAAAGTTTCATTATAATGCTTGATAATTTTACTCTTGTGGATGAATTGCTCTAGATTTTTTTGATCGCAATACCTCTAGGACTCATCAGAGATTCAGTGTCCTCGTCCTCCCCTTAGTGGGTTTGGAGAGGTGGTTGGGAAGGTCCTGCTTTATTCCTAGCTCGGTCTCTCCTTTCATGCCTATTTCTAGAGGGAGGGACATGAGGTTTTTCCTGGTAAGCTAGTTGTTGTCTTTCATATTGAAGAGGCTTCTGCTGCCCATTTCTAGGCATTGGAGGATGAGGATGAGCCTGTCTATTTCCAGGTACCCCTAGGCTTATCCCGTCGAAGACTCTGGCTGACCTTTGAGGTCTGTCTTTTGGCTCGTAGTTTGGAGGAAATTTGTATGACGCTTCATATGACATTTTCAAGGCATAATTGGTTGACGTGTCCACCCCAATCTCTCTTTCTTGAGGAGCCTCCATCCTGGTATGATCGTATCTAGCCATTTGGCTATGGACTTCTTCTTCCTCATGGCAATATCCGCGAGGGTATAGGAATGCATTTCAGGGGCAACTCGCGAGGGTTCCCCTTCTTTAGGGTGTCCCATCGTTCTTCGTGGTGTACTTTCGTCATTTGAACTTATTTTTCTCAAAACACTTAGGGCAGAATGCTTCTTTCATCAATGACCAAATAAATGTTGGATTTTGAGATTTTTTTAACCGTTCTTTCTTTAAGAACTTCCCTTTTTCAAGGGTTAGAAATTTTCTTGCCAAACTCTATTGTAGGCCAGCTTCTTTCCACGTATTTTTGTGGTTAAATGTATGGTTTCCCATAGACGGCGCCCCAAAAATGAACTCAATAGATGTTGGGCCCGCTTTTGCCACGTTAAGTGCGATTTCGGCGCGTTCTTATCCGATTAATGACGGTAAATGGACGGAAAGTGACGCGGGAGGCACTTTACAGCGAGAGACAAAGATGTTCAAGCTCCAGCGGTGTGAAACAAAGAAGATTGCACTAACAACGATCCCCAGAAAGAAATTACCAAAGTGATCCAATGTTATAATCAACGAAAATATGTGGAAGGATAGATAGAAATGTGTATCGAGGATCTCTTGTTGCTTTAAGACGTTGAAAAGGGGCCAGCCACCCTATACAATAGACTGACATACTGATACACTTTAGTAAAAACGTTACATCAATCACTTCTAACAAATCTTCGGATCTATTGCATGAGACAGCGTCGGCTCCAAGGGCATTGATGTCTTTGAGAGCCTCAGAGACCTCTATAGGGCATCAGCCCAAGTTATAGTGCTTCATCCTTGAGGTAGTGCTCCAACAGGAGCCTCGACTTTTGAGATAAGGACCTCGGTCTTGTTTGACCTCTTCGTTATTTGACCTTGTGAATCTTTCTTTGACCTTCAACAGCGTCTATCCACTTGGCATGTGGTCCACCATGTGGCACCTTTTTCCTTGAGCCTCGGGGGCGAGGCATAACTATATTAGTTCTGGATGGATCTAACTACGCTCAATATATTTTCATTATGCATGGATATCATCTAGCTGTCTGGCGCAATGTATAAGCTGGTCACAAATCCTGGCGATCAGGTTCTGATCTAAATTGATTTGATCGAGGGTACATGTCATGGATCGTTGTTCGGCCCTCATGGCGTGTTGCTCATCCCTCATGGAAGCAATCTCATGCTGCAGTGACTGATTTATCCTACTATTCTCCAATTGAATCAATCATTGAAGAAGTACAATTTGATCAATAGCTGGCTCATGGGTTGGGACGACGTGAGCCGATGCTGCGGGCTTAGCCTTGATTTGTGCGATCGACTGAAATAAGCTGACTGTGGTGAAAAAAAAATTATTAAGAAAAAGTCATATTAGTAAAAAAAAAAAAAAATAGTCATAACTTTTTATTTTTATTTTTCGTACTTATACTATCTTCTGATATATTGTAGCGCCAAACACCTCCTAAGAACAATAAATTATGATTTACTTTAATTATATCCCTCTTAATATTATCAATTATCCCCTGAATCAACAAGGTTTAAAAAAGCATGCACCTACTCAAGGAAAATGTTTTAGTTCATCAATCAAACAATTTCGTGTAATTCAATTATTATTGAGTCATGATTTGATTGCATTTACATATTTCCTAGCTTACATGCTGGATGCATATCTAAAATTTAGGAACTCACAAAACTTGAAGACAACTCCAACAAGCATGAATATGTAATCCACCTCAAATTAAATCATCTGCATTGGTGCTTATTGAAATTTCGAGCCGAAATCAATTTTTTTAGCAGAATATTCAATCTTCTTGAACCTATACCAGGCCTTAGAACACCATATTTTTCACTCTGCAATTCCGAGCATTTATCTTGAACATCTTGACCGTTAGAACACCATCCCCCATAAGCAAATTGTCTCGACCCTCTTTTGAGAAGTTCACGGTCAATCTTGTTTAGTACTACATCATTTTTCTTGAATTTCCGGGCAAATGGACGGTTGCTTAAGACAAATTTCCTGTAATCTCTCAATCCAAGTGATCTGGGATGCTGCTTTGGAGGGTTGTCCCAAGTTATGTAATGAAGATCATGGTTCACTGTGGTGTTCTTGTAATCCTCGGAGTTGCAAATAACTGTCTGGAAATAACCCTCTGGGGATGACACAAAATTTGTGTAGTAAAGAAGAAGGGTCCTAGGTAAATTGTCCCACCCAACCACACAATATTCGGAAAATGATCTTGACAACACTGTCCATGCTGAACCTACACGTAGAAATTAGAATAATGCAATTTAGTAGTGCATATATGCTTAGGATGAAAAAAAAAAAAAAAAAGTCACTTATCAAAGTTATGTTGTTGTTCACTTTGATCATTGAACTATTTATTATATCAAGCTAGTCAATAAACTTTCACTGCCGTTTCACTTCGGACAGCCGAAAGAAAAGTGGAGTTTGAATGAAGAAACTGTCTTCATTTATGTAAGAGACAAGAGAGAACCACCAAACTGGCAGCCACGTAAGCATCCGGCGAAGGCAAAGGAGACCTGGTACATGCTTCGTCCAAGTCGCCTCACCGGAAGACGATGCTCATTAATCTTCACTGTGACCTTTCGTGACTCCGTGAAGACTCAGCAGAGGAAACAGAGCTCAATAAAATAACGATGGGCTAGACACGGAGCGGTGGGCATGTGGGGATTTTGAATAATTTATGAGAGCCGAAAACAAATGGACACTCTTACTAATTTCAAGAGAGAATATATGAATTGGCGTCTAGGAGGCCTAGAGGCTAGAATTGATCTCCAGCCCCCGTGGGCACGATAAAGGTTATCTTGTCATATTAAGAGTGCGAAATTTAATCTTACTCACTGAAAACAGGAGATCACATTTGTCCACGCATCCAATTGAAAAGCCACGTACTCATACGCTGGTATGCGACACTTCCAAGTTTTATTGCCCTTACTAGTAAATGGTTTATTTATAAATAATAATATTTTATTTAGTTAACCTTAGAAATAAATAAATCATTTTTTTATTCAAAACACGTATTTATTTTTTTCTTTTAATTAAAGGTAAGAATACATTTGAAAATAAAAATAGGACATATTTGATATAGATTTTTTAAAAATAAATTCTTAGAAAAGCAATATTTTTAAAAAAATGTATGGTTCAAAAGTAAACGAAAATTATGAATCCCTGCACAAAATTTATTTTATTACGAAAATATGCGGTTAAAAATGAATTTAAAAAATTAGTACCAAAAAGGGGCTGAATTAGAGAATTGTAGAATGTTTGTGTAAGTCCAAAAAAAAAATAAAAATATTCTTCTTATGGAAAAGAGTTTGGCACAATGGTCAATGTTTATATGTTTTAGTTGGTATACAGGTGTGCCTAATGCATATTCTAGAGGTTAATAATTCTGAAAGTGACTTTAATGTGTAATAAAATCAATCACCACCAACCATGACTTACAACCAAACATTTATTTATATATAAAAAATAAAGATAAATATAATTCTAGCTCTCTCGAAATTCTCTGGGAAGAATTTGAATATCATTTGTCTAGGGCCCCTTCGGTAGAGATTAAAATTAGATTAAAATTGAAAAATTAGTCGTTATTGTTGACTTTTAATGGACGAGTGAGACCCAATAACGATCATATTTTCAATTTTAATTGGATTGTAAATCCTACCGAATGGAGCCTTAATCTCACGATTAAGATGGGATTAAATTAGAAATTTCTTTATATTTTAAACTTTGAAAGTTACTAGTCAATATTATATTAAGAAAATAAGATCCATGATGTACCAGCCTTGATCTCCTTGCCCTGATGAGCAGGGAAAAAATTTCTTACTGGTGATGTGGCAAGAGAATGTATACCGTGAGCAGGAGATCAATTTCAATTAATGTAATATTTTCGATTATCTGGAAGTACATTTTTTTGACTGCTATATTTATAATTTTTCCAGACAGCAATAGGCAGTACCTGTATAAAGCTTAAAAGCAGTAGGCAGACTTCTTTGCTTGATAACCCACCAAATCTCTGATTTATTTACACTGTACAAACCAGGGTCTACTATGATTGGTTTTCCTCTTTTGTTCCTGCAAAAATTGCACTAACTATTGATACGAGTTTTCAAAATAAACTAATTTACCCTATTGAATGCAATTAGATACTAATGTATAGTTTACTATAGACGAGATAAAAACTTTTCATTGTTAATATAGCAGAGAGAATCGTAAGTCTGGTTCTCTGACTGAATGTACGACGATTGCAAAAAACTATAAGTAAAATTTTCTTGTCACGTCACCAGTAAAAAATGTGTAGCTCTATGAGTAGGAGTTCAGATCTGTAGATTGTTATGGGATTTCAAAAATAATATTTCAATAATAAAAACTTTATAACATAATCCACACACATTTATGAATATATGATTGTTATGGGATTTCACTAATAACAACTTTATTCCATAATTAACACTCTGAAGATGATGGGTAAATAATGTTCACACTGTCTTACATTTTCCAGCCCAAGCGGCTGCTGTGCTGTACAAAATTTAGATCTCTAGGCAGGTCAGAAAAAGCATGGATCAGATCTGGAAAAACATGAAAAAAGACGACACAAATTATACAACATTTTCTTGAGGGAAAAAAAAATCCAAAATTGAAAACAAGAAGAAGGGCACTCACCTTACCATCTTGAGTTATTAATGGATAATCAGAAGCACTGAGATTAATGAACCAATCCCAATTTGCAGTCCTCAAAAGCATAGACATTGCATGTAGAGTTGTAGCAAGCATAGTGGGGCCTCTGTAAGTGACTAAATTACCCTTCTTCACAACCCAAACATTCCCAATTTCACTAAAAACAGGATTACTTGACACAAATCTTGAAATTTCTTGATGCTCAACCTGAGGGGCACCATTGTCCAAATGAATAAGGTAAAAATTCCCAGGATGGTAAAGTGCGAGCATTAGGCGTTTTAGCTTCATAGTATCTCCACCGGATGCTGAGATCAAGTAGGCAAAAGTGACTGGATATTGGGTGCTGTTTTTTGGGATTATTAAGGTTTTGCTTTGTCTGAAAATGGCGATGGGGTGTATTAACTTTGTGGGCATGTGAACAAGGTATAAAATGAGCGAAGTTAGAATGAATGAAATCAAGGAAATCTTGATATCCATTTTTTACAAGGGATTTTTGCAGAGAAATTTGGGGAGTTGTGAGTGAATTAATGTGGTGGTTGTTAATGGCTTTAGGAAGAGTGCAGATGACAGTTAATTAGGATTCCTTTCTTGGAAGGTAAGGGCTCCAACTGTCACCCTCTTGTGTGCTGCTACTTTAAGCTAAGGAACCACCCCCTAAGCGGTTGGGACCAGAGATACACGAGTTTTTTAGAATCTGAGTATCGAGTTATACTTTAAATTTGAGGATGGAAATTTGTTATTTGCTTGTGTGTGATTTATCATAAAATAAAATAATTGAAAATTTTGGATAGCTTTGTCGGCCAATTGAAAGAAATTTAAATAATATTTTATCATTTTACAAATGCTTGTGCTCGTGTGAGTTGGATAATTTTACCGACTAGTTGATTAGTATTTGGAGTTGTTTATCATAAATAAATTGAAATTAGGAGATGCTATTTTTTGCTTATTATGTACATTGTTATGTATTTTTGGATGGGTTAAATTGGTAGATTAAGGTTGACGAATCAAAATTAAATTGGGCATCACAACTTCTCAAATTATTGAAAGGAGTAAGTTCATTGATTCAGTGTTGGGAACTATTTAGATAGGTGTTGATTATGTGCTTATTGAATTGTGTGAATTATTCTTGACTAACGGGTGGAACATAGGTGGTAATCATATATTAGGAGTTTTGATCCCAATTACTTATCCCAAAAAAATAAAAGGCATTGCACTAGCCATGATACGTAAGAAAAAGAAAATCTATATTATTGTTTGAAGCTAGTCTTAAGTAATCAAAATCTATTCATCACCAATGTTTAAAAGATTATCTATCCGGAAAGAAGACTATCGACGAGCATGAAAATCAATAGTAAATACACATGGACATAAGTAATTTTAATATCAACAAGCAAGTATAAAATTAATTAAAGTTGTGTCAAGCTACTACCATGAATATCCCAACACAAATAACTAGCCCATTTTATACAAATAATGAAAATGAGAATATTGCATATAGTACATTACAAATTTGAGGAAAATATTGGATTAAATAAAAGAATGAAGATAAAACCTCTTTTATTGGATTTTGTGAAGAATGTGATGACTTGATCTTGATTTTTCCCAATTTTTTTTTTTTTTTTTTTCAAATTCTTAGATGTATTCTCCTTTTGTGCCCTATGTATTGCCCCCAAAATGCCAAGAAAATGAAAAGGAAAAGAAAAGAAAATGAGAGGAAAAAGAATGAAAGAAAATAAAAAGAAAAAAGGAGGAAGAACAATAAATGGAATCAAGGATGCCCTAAAATGGCTGAATCTTCCCTTTTACAATGCCAAAAACCATTCTCAGCAATTTGCAAAAGAGCCTCCGGAGTTTGGAAAAACATTAAAAAAAGCCCCAGTTGAAATGGACGGGGCGCTCGTCTAGGTTTAACTGGGATGAGCACCCAATTGAGCTTACTACTCATTGAGGCGCGTGAGCGTGCGCCCCGGTTGGAGCCGAGCAAGCGCCCAACTCCCCTTTTTTATTTGTGTTTCAGCCCTCCACTATTTGCATGCCAGATCCCTATAATTTCATTTTGAACATTTTGATCCTCGAATTTTGAGTTTCATTTCAATCACGCTCTTCATAAATTGCAACCCAAGGTCCTTCAACCTTTTGTCTTGTGCACTTTGGTCCCCAATTCATGATTTTGTACGCTTTTGGTCCCTTTTCACTTCATTTTGCTTTGTTCTCTTTCCTTTTGGGGTTTTGACCTACAAAATTCATAATTAGACAATTGTGAATATAAATTCTCTCAATTTAATGAATAATTAGTTTGTTAAAATATCTAATAAATGTACAAAAATCATACACATATTCTACAAATTCTATAAATACGTATTTTCTTCTACAAGAAAAATGAGGAAGCAAGGGTCTCTTATACACATATTCTACAAGTTCTATAGAGAAAAGAACCAATGGAATTCATTGGAAAGCTATGATATAAGCTTTTGTTGCAAGACACATATTCCTACATATTTCTTACATCCTTGTTTGGGATTACTGAAGAAGAAGATACATCCAAGGATGATTCAAGAACCATTTAAGGAATTCACGATTCAAGAGTTTGTCTTCTTCCCAAATCCTAATTTTTGAGTGATGTTGTATACATTTGATTGGCGTTCTTGTAATTATTTGATGATTGGCTAGTTGTATAGATGCTAAATAACGTTGAACCATATGTTTTGATTTTTATTAATTATATAATTTTTACATTAAGACAATTGATTAGTTTTGATGTTAGTAATGCTCTTTAATTATTTTAATTAATTGGTCACTAATTATATTGATGTTTATTTTCTATTAACATTCTTGAGAAGAAATGGGAGAGAACATACGATAACATTTATTATAAAATCTTGTAGATGTTAGATATAATTATCTATGCATTGCATGACCCAATTGATGTTCTTGTGATTTTAATGCATCTTTGCATTTAATTTTCGGGATATGGATATTGTCGGGTCATATACAAAAATACGTTCTATTTTTCTTGGGAGAGACTATTGAACATGATAAAAATATTGATCATCATATCAAGTAATTGTTGTCAAAATTATGAAATCGATTAATGTAGTGGATACATTGTCTTAGTGCTTTATCAATTAATCGATTAATCATAAACGCTTCTTACTACTTAGTAAGGTTAGATAGTTAGTTAATCTTATGTTGTTAATATCATCACATTTCACCTGTCCGTTGGTTTTATATTGAATTAGAGTTTGGTTAATTGAAAAATAGGCTAATTATTTATTTATTGTGGAATCGATACGTAGACTTACGTGTACTTTATTACTTGTTACAATCAGTACATATACATGATAATAAAATCGAAAACAATGTGGTGGGTGATAAGATATGAAATGATAGGACCATTTATATGTGTGAATATGATATCCACTTCATTAATTTTATCATTGAATGATATATTACATTAAGATCATCTCCAGTGAAGATAAATATCATTACTCATTTAAAAATTTATTTTAAAAGGTGAAGAATCTATTGACTACCATAGTGTGACCAGCTCGACATAAATTTTAGCACACTCTGACTTGTTTCCTTCTTTTAATGTTTGAAATAACGGAGAGCATTTATCTATGCCTCGTGAAACAAGTCTGCTTAAAATTGCGACCCTTCTTGTTAGACTTTGTACCATTTTAGGCTTTGTTCGAATTTTAATAAGGGCTCGAATTTTATCAGGGTTTACCTCAATGCTTCGCTAATTTACCATGAAACCCTAAGAATTTTCTTAACATGACTCCAAAAACACATTTAAATGGGTTGAGTTTCATTCTATACTCCCGTAGTATGTTAAAGACTTCTTCCAATTTTTTAAATGATTCTCTAGTTGATGATATATAACGTCATTATCTTGGCTATCTGATTTGTGAACATGATGTTTCCTAATCTTTGATAAGTGATGCCAGTATTTTGCAATCCAAATGGCAACCTTTCTAACAATATGGTCATCGATCCGTTAGAAAGGCAATATACTCCTCGTCTAATCCATATATGAAAATCTAATTATACCCCGAGTATGCATCCATGAAACTTAACAACTTATGTCCTGCAATTGCATCCTCCATTTGATTAATTCTAGAGAGCGAAAAACTTTCTTTAGGACATAATTTATTTAAATATGTAAAATCTGGCAAGTTCGCTATATTTCTTTACCTTTGAAACTAATATCTAGTCACATGCCCAAACTAGATACTAAGCTTTATGGATAAAACCATTTCCTAACAATTTATCAACTTTGTTTTTCATCATTTCATATTCACAAAGCTCATTAGTCGCCTTTTTTACATTTTAGGAGGCTTTACTTTGGGATTAGTTTTCAAGAAATAACAAACCACCCTATGATCTATGCCCATCATATCAACATGTTTCCAAGCAAACATATCAATGTTTTCTTTCAAGAAATTTTTCAATAGGCTTTTCATAGGTTCAATCAAATTTTTTTTGCCAATTTTCAGAGTTTTAGTTACATCATCTTGGCTGGCGATAAAACTTTATATTGCGCATTTTCAATAATGTAAATATACTGCAAGTGTACGATGTCAAATTTTGTAATATGAAAATTAAGTAGGAATATCAAATCCACAGGGATTGAAATTCAAATTATACTAATTACTATAATCATGTAGCATTTATTTTATCTTGATAATCAAATTTTTGAATCAATGTTATTAACTACATTTAATGATAAATGTGATGACGAATCCAGCGATTTCAATGCAATTTAGAAGAATTAATCAAGACGAGAAAGCTTGGGGTTGTGATTTTACCTAACTATCAACTATGTTTCTCAATTATCTAATTATTTCTAGTTTTTAAGCAAGAACCTTAATGTAATTTAACTCCCTCTCTCGAGTGCTAAGCAAAGAATATTCATAGAATTCAATTCCAATATCACTATTCCGAATTAAAATAAAAGAATTATCAAGTTTATAATTCTTAAGTGGAACATGTATCAAAGATTCTATACAATTTCTCGAAACCTATAAAATTTAAGTTGTGTTATTTTAAGATTATGCCTAAACCTCTCTCTCTCGAGTGTCAAAATTTAGATAATCAAATCATTCAATTATTGATCAAGTAATTGAAAATGTTAAGAATAAACAACACAAATAAATGTAATTGGAAAAATCTCATAAGAAATAACTATTATAAAATAAAAACAAGGTCTTAAGTTATGGTTACATCAAACCCTAGATAGAATGTTTAGTTCATGATAGAAAACATGGAAAATATTAAATTTGTCAATAACAACATAGAGGAGAAAAGAAAGAAACTAGTGTTGTAGAGATCTAATCTTCTTCGCTTTATTGATCTTGATTCCTTGCTTCGTTCCTTGCCTCTTGCTTTCTTGCGTTGTTGAATTGTCCCAAAGTTTTCTTTTGAATGGTATTTATATTTTCTTGAAGTCCCAAGAGAAGTTGGAGTCGGAATGGCAATGAAAAGAAGTCCAACAAAATTGAAATTCATTTTTCAGGTGGTGACGCCCCATTGCTGGAGATATGGCGTTGCGACGCCATGCACGTCTCCAATTCTGGTATTGCGGCATTGGGTTTCTAGCATTGCGATGCCCCCTGCCACAGGATCCTCCCCCAATAGGGGGCAGCCAAATGGCGTTTTGTCAAACAAATTGTCAAAGAATAATGTACAAGTAAAATTATTGTATTTCTAATGGGACAATACTCTTAAATTACTATATTATTACTTATCAACGATCTCATATGCTTGCTGATTTCACACAAACAAATATCATTCTGAATGTGTATGAAATTGACAAGTATCAACTGTCCCCCTCTGTGGGAAACCACAAGAACAAAAAGTAATGTCAAACATTAGAGATTAAGATAAGAAAAAAACATCGAGCAACCGAATGAAAATCCTGAATGTTGGGTTTATGGACACCACATATCTCCACATTGGTATGATATTGTTCACTTTGGGCCTAAACTCCAATGGATTTGCTTTTGAGATTTATCCCAAAAGGCCTCATATCAATGTAGATATTATCCTACACTTATAAACTCATCATGTTTTTCATGTCTAGTCGATGTGTGACTTCTTTTGCTCCCAACAATCCTCCCCTCAAACGAAGAACCACATCATTGTGGCCTCCTCTCAAATGATAATCCATCCGCCAATCATCTTGTACCGCTGTTATTGCTGTCGCCCTCGACCAAACGGGACCCGTCGCCTGACCACCATATTTTTATGTCATGAAGACTTTCGAAACAAGACACCTCAAACGCGAATGATTTGTTAGTCAGATCGTAAGGCTAATTAGGGGACCTCCACCACGCTTTCCACTGCGTTCCTTCGGCTAAGTTTTTAGGCCCTGAGCTCTGATACCACTTGTTGGGTTTATGGACACCATATATCTCCATATTGGTATGATATTGTCCACTTTGAACCTAAACCCTCATGGATTTGCTTTTGAGCTTTACCCCAAAAGGTCTCATACCAATGGAAATATTGTTCTATACTTATAAATCCATCATATTTCTCATGTTTAGCCGATGTGAGATTTCTTTTGCTCCCAACACTGAAGCAAAGTTGGCACTCTCCCCTTGAATTGTATAAGAAGATTGCTTTGGGGGTTTAAAAATCTAGAGGGCTTCCTTGGTTGCTTTAATGCAGAACAATGCTGGTAATGCTATACAACCACCTTGGTTTATTTCTTTGTTATCCTACGAGAAATTCTAAGGATAGTAACGTGAAAGAAAGTTTTAGCATTGGTCCTCTACTTATAGCTTAAGTAATAAATTGGTTCACAATCTTTAAAAAAAGAACCAAGTTACCCGTCAATCTTATTATTGTACAAGTTAGTATCCAAGGACAAAAAGCATCTAAATCCATTAAAATGTCACTAGGTTCTCATGAAACTATTCATCATTTTAAATTTATGACCAATGGTCCAAGTTGAGAAGCAAAAATCTAACTTCATAAAGTTGTGTATGATTGTTATGATGAAAATTTGAACGATTTATGTCGTTTATGGAACTAAACAACTACAATAAAAATTGAAGAGTAACTTTAAAAACAGAGTATCAACTTATTATTTCTCTAACAATGGGTTGATACCGTTTGACAAAAACACTTGCACATTATAAATGTATTCATACATTAATATAGTTGTATTTACAATGTTGATATATGCTTCCTTGCATGATTTGATAGCCAAATACTTTTGGTTCTCACCATCCCGCACGCTACGGGCAGCACAAATCTTGAGCCTTCCTAGAGGACAACCATGTTATCCATCAAACAACTTGCCCTTGTAGAAAGATTATAACCTAATAAAAGATTGTACCCAATAACACTCCCTTTGCACATCTAATTCACACACCAAATTAACCCTTCCTCCTCTCCTCCCCCTATTACCAACCTTACATCTCTATATTCCCCACGAGAGTTACGTGCACTCATCACTACTATAAACACACATCTTAACACCCTTTTTTCTTGTTAACTGAATTTTCTTTTAAGGTTTTTCTTCTGCATGGATGGATCACAAGGTGATTACACATCTGATAATCGTCGTAAGGGCTCAGGAAAGCGTGCAGCAGGGCAAGCCGAGACGGCAGCAGGGGCACAGCCGCTAAATGCACCTTGTGGTGCGTGCAAATTCTTGAGGAGGAAGTGTATTAGTGGATGCATATTTGCTCCGATCAAGGTGCCGCTCGGTTTGCTGCGGTGCATGAGGTGTTCGGGGCGAGCAATGTGTCGAAGCTCTTGTTGCATATTCCGGCTAACCTGAGACATGATGCAGTCGTCACAATACCGTACAAGGCTCAGGCCAGACTTTCGAATCCGGTTTATGGTTGTGTCAACAGTTATTGCCTTGCAGCAGCAGGTTTGTGCAACAAAATGACTCTTAGGAATAGTTGGCTAAGTTATATTCCACTCTTAGGAGTTTTCAAACATGCTCTAAATGTTTTAGAATAGAACATCACTAGGCATGTTAGTTTATTTCAATGGAACAAGGTATGTTCGCATTAATTAAATTTATTGGTGATTTGACATGAAGATCTTGACAATTACATAAAGTGTATAACGTTTAATTTTCAGGAAAAATTCAACAGTATCTACTTAAACTGTCTGTTGTGAATATATGACCCAGGCTTGGCAATCTCATTAGTCTTTTATGTTTTATCCTTTTAACATCTTGTAAGTCACCTAAATGCTTTTAGACATTTCTTGTGACGTTGTGCGATGTTTAGTTCTTATTAATTGTAGATGGGTGTTATGCATCAATTTTATTTCTGCATACTATTACTTCTCAAAAAACTTTGCGCTACAAAGAATTGATACTAATCATTGTCCTGGTGGTATTTCTATGCAAAAGAGCTAAATTTCATCAGCTGTCACTGAACTTCCAATGAAATCTCTATTAAAAGATTTCAGTTTCCAGGAAAAGGATACCTATAGGCGGATTGACGCATTTGAGCAGGCATGGTTTAATTTGTCTCATTAGGTCAATGAACTTAGATTTTGCTGAAGTTAGTGACCGCAGATAACATTTTACCCTTGCAAAAGACCTTTTTTGGGTTCCTGTATACATGACTATGTACCAAACAATTTAGGAGAACACATGAAGTTTGAGTATAAAGCACTGCTTATATTGTCAGAGGATAATTGAAGTCTTGAATAACTAGGCTTTTCCTTAGATGACAATTACATATAGTATCTGATTCTTGTAAGATAATGATACTTGTCTTCTTATCACTTTCTCAGAAACTTCTGTACTTACTGATAGAATTAGATATAGTATTCTGGAGAAATGAATTATCTTTCTGTCTTGAACTTTCTTGCTTATTACCCAGGAACATAGGTTACGACTTGGACAGAAAGCGATATTTCACCTTGAAGGTATGTCAGAAAATTCTCTACAGTCTTAATAGAACCGAGTGACAAAATAATGTGTTCTAATTATGCTTTCTGCGATTAATCATGCTGTTAAGGCTGAACTAGTAAAGTCTATAATTAACTAAAAAGGGTGAATCATCTCTCTCTGGAGTTTGAAAGTTGCACATCACCCTCTTCCCTTCCATGTTTTAAAATGCATTACATTTTAACCAATAATTGTATCTACGCATGCCTATGCACTTGGGTTTGATTTTCCTAAAGTGGGTGGTAAATATGTGCCTTAAGAATTTTGTTTTTTGTACTGTTTCAAGCAAGTTAACAAGAAATTGGAGTCAAGAATGAAATCAACTATAGTCAACGGATGGGGGGGTAGTGAACTTGGTTAGAAACTATAGTTGTAATTTATCCATCTTTTAAACGCAAGGATAATTCACCTGCCACATGGGCTAAAATGCTCGTTTCTAGACAGAAAAAGAGGTATATCCGTGGACAATCACGTATTACAAATTATACTGTAGCATATTTTCCACATTTTCCGTATATTTTGAGAAGCTTTGTCGCTTCCTTAAAAGTATCATAGTAGTTGAATCATGTTAAGATTTGGGGGTCCATCTTAAAAGGTCAACCTTATTAAGAGGAGTAGCCCAAGATCTTTATTAATTGGTCTATATTTACATCTTTATTCGATGTGGGATTATATCCCTTAACACGCCCCCGCAAGATGGTGGCTCGTTTGAGCAGACCAATCTTGAAATCCACGTGCTCACTTTTTGGAGTCTTAACGGGATCGAATCGCTCGTTAGAGCATAATGGGCTCTGATACCATGTAAAGATTTGGGGGTCCATCTTAAAAGGTCAACCTTATTAAGAGGAGTAGCCCAAGATCTTTATTAATTGGTCTATATTTACATCTTTATTCGATGTGGGATTATATCCCTTAACAAATCATTGTTCCTATTTTTTCTTTAACTAGTTTACTCGCTAAATTTCCCGATTTTGAGTAATCAAATCCAAATTGGTCAGTTTTTTTTCTTATTTACTGAAGCATTGACATCCCTTCATTTCTAAGGAGGTACCTAGTGAACAGTGCAGCCACTGGCGGATATAGGGTTGGGCTACACTGGGCTGTAGCCCAGTGTAGTCCAAGCCCAGATGCATTAAATTAGGACAAAATTGATTTTAGCTCACTAGTTTAGCCCAGTACAGATTTTCCTAATTTAGCCCATTATTGAATAGCCCAAAATGAGAACCCAATTTCTTCCCAAATACCCAAACCACCAAGGTCCCAAACCCTTACCATTTTCAATTTTCACGTGCGTCCCAAACCCAATTTGAACTCCCAAAATCTGACTCCAATCGCCACCGTCCTTCTCCGACTCCAGTCGCCACCGTCCTTCAGTCCTTCTCCGACTCCACTCGCCAGTCGCCACTGTCCTTCAGTCCTTCTCCTTCACTTCTTCAGCCAGCAGCTCAAGTGCTCAAGTTCACTGCTCAACCAACTTCTTCACTCGCCAGTCGCCACCGTCCTTCAGCTTCTCCTTCATTTCTTGTCTTCTTCAGCCAGCTGCCAGCTGCCAGCAGCTCAAGTGGCAAGTGCTCAACGACAACCAACTTTTCCGACCACCGTCGAATTTATTCATCAAAATCAACACGGTTTGAGGCTTCTTTCATATTCTTAGAAGTTAAAACTTTAATCTATTTCAATTTTCAGTATTTGATTTTCCAGCAGGCAGCATCTCATCTATTTAAGTATTCTGTCTGTGACTGCATCATTCTCACGGCTTGACTTTGAGGCTTCACAAATTCCACTTGGTCCAGCAGCTTCAGCTCCCTTCAGATTCAGCTCCAACTTCCACTTTCAGGTTATTGTTATTTCATTCGATTTAGTTAATTGTTAATTTGTTATTGTTATTTAACTATGATTGAGTGAGAAATGTGGGGATAAAAATTGTGAAATTGTGAATTGTTTGTGTCTTTGTGAATTGTTATTTAACTATGATTGAGTGAGAAATGTGGGGATAAAAATTGTGAAATTGTGATTTGTTATTGTTATTTAACTATGATTGAGTGAGAAATGTGGGGATAAAAATTGTGAAATTGTGAATTGTTTGTGTCTTTGTGAATTGTTATTGTTATTTAACTATGATTGAGTGAGAAATGTGGGGATAAAAGTTGTGAAATTGTGAAATGTTAGTTTGAGAATTCATGTTAAATTTTCAAAATGAGAGCTTTGTGCTTATTTCATATCTTTATGTTTTTAGGTTTAATATGGAAGAAGATCGACCTTCTTCCAAGAAAGGAAGAACTTTGTTATCTTTCTTTACGAAAAGCAACAAATATCAGAGTATTCCAATTTCTACAACTATCATTCCAAATCCAATTTTATCTCCTGAAGTTGAACGGCGTTCAGCTTCTACTTTTAATTCAGAACCTTATGATTCTATTGAACGGGACCCAGGAAAAAGAAATCAAATATGTGAACATCCATTTAATGAACGCGATCAGATTAGGCGAGCCTATCTAAATGTTGGACCATATCAACCAAAACTTTTGGACTATCAGAGTAAAGAATTTGGAAAGCAGAAATGTCGATTTCAGGAGCGTTGGTACGAACGGTTTCCTTGGTTGGAATGTTCACCTTCAACACATAAGGCATATTGTTTTTATTGTTTCATTTTTCTCAATGATAGTGCTCCATCTAATATTTCATCGTTGGTTACTATTGGATTTGATAATTGGAAGAGGGTTAACCAAGGCAGTAAATGTGCATTTCTTATTCATATTGGTACAACATCTGCATCGTATCATAATAGTTGTACAAGAAGAGCTGAAGATCTAATGATACCAACTCAACATATTGACAAGGTAATGCATTCTGCATCAATGGAGGAAAAACAAAAAAAATCGTTTGCGTCTGAAGACCACTATTATGAGTGTTCAATGGTTAGCACTTCAAGGTTATTCCTTTAGGGGCCATGACGAATCTCCATCTTCAATGAATCATGGGAATTTCATTGAAATGGTGGATGCATTTGGAAAAATGAATACAGAAGTAGGAAAAGTTGTGTTGGGTAATGCTCCCAAAAATGCTATGTACACATCTCCAGACATTCAAAAAGAGGTTTTAAACATTATGGCCAATAAAGTTCGACAAAGAATTCGTGACAAAGTTGGGGATGCAAAATTTTGTATTCTAGTTGATGAAGCACGGGATGAATCTTCACGAGAACAAATGGCCATTGTCTTGAGGTATGTGACTAGTAATGGAATATTGACAGAACGATTTTTTGCAATCAAAAGTGTTAGTGACACTACTTCATTAACTTTTAAGAATCAAATTTCTGATGTTCTTGTCCCTTTCAATCTTCAAGTGCAAAACATGAGAGGCCAAGGGTATGACGGTGCTAATAATATGCGTGGTACTTGGAATGGCCTACAGACATTATTTCTTAGAGATTGTCCATATGCATACTATGTCCATTGTTTTGCCCACCGTTTACAACTCACATTGGTTTCTGCAGCTAGGGATGTCTCAGATATTAATGATTTTTTTTTCTCGTTTGGATTGTGTTATTAATATGATTACATCGTCTCCTAAGCGTATTACTGAGTTGAAAGGTGCTCAAAGAAAAGAAATTGAGCATTTGTTGGAAATTGGAGAATGAGAGTCAGGAAGTGGGGCTAATCAGATTGGTAATTTGCAACGAGCCGGAGGTACTCGTTGGTCTTCTCATTATAGCTCTGTGAAGAGTTTGATTGATATGTATGCTACAACGTGTAAGGTGCTTGAGTATCTTTGTGATCATTTTCCAAATGGAAGATCTCGGTCCGAAGTTAGTGGTGTATACAAAAGCATTACAACATTTGAATTTGTATTTATCTTACATTTAATGCATAGAATATTGGCAATTACAGATGTACTTTGTCAGGCCTTTCAAAAGAAAACTCAAGACATCTTAACTGCTATGAGATTTGTCAATACTACAAAAGGCATCCTTCAAGCATTGAGAGAAGATGGTTGGGAAGAATTTCTTCAAGAGGTGAACCTTTTTTGCGAAGAAAATGATATACATATATCTGACTTTGATGGTTCATACATGGTTGGTCGTTCTCGTGGTCGTGAGTATCCTACCATTGAACATCATTATCACTTTGATATCTTCAATGCAGCCGTAGATTTTCTGATGATAGAGTTAGATACAAGATTTAATGAGACATCATTAGAAATCATTTCTCTCAGTACGGCTTTGGATCCACAAAATTCTTTTGAATCATTTAACATGGATAATATTTGTAAGCTTGCAGAGAAGTTTTATCCTGAAGATTTTACACAGCAAGATATTTATTGTTTGAAAATTGAGTTGCAACATTATCAGAACGATGTGATTTTTGATCCTCGATTTCAAGTACCTACACTGTCTGATTTATGTCGGGAATTGGTTGCAAGTAGAAGGTCGGAGAGTTACGTCATTTTGACTAAGTTGATTTGTTTAGTACTTACACTACCAGTTTCAACAGCGACTGTGGAACGAGCATTTTCAGCAATGAAACATGTGAAGACGAAAATTCGTAACAAAATGGATGATGGATTTCTGGCCGATTGTTTAACACTAAACATTGAACGAGAATTTAGTATGAATTTAGATCTAGATTCTATTATAGATGAATTTTATGCTATAAAACATCGTCGGGTACAACTGTAATAGGTAACATTGTATTACAATTTTCCTTATTATATATAAATTTTATTCGTACATTACGTTTTAAAAATTTTAGCCCCCCGTATGATGAATTCCTGGCTCCGCCCCTGAGTGCTGCCCCTAATATTTTGGGAGGCCTTGTGCCAACTTTAAATATGAGGCTCCTATGAATATTAGATCATTGTTTGATAGAGATTAAAATCATATTTTTAAGAAGATTTTGATGAAAATTGATGAAATGTGTGGTTGAAAAGTTTTAGGTCTTATGAAATATGTGTTTAAATTAATTGTTGACTTTGACTTAGAAAATAATTAAATTAAACATAATCAAAAAATTTGGAAGTCAAAATGCAAGATTTAAACTCCAGCAAAAAAAAAAAAAGGACAAAAGGAATAATAAGTGAATCGAACAATTCCTAAACTTGATTGCACAACACATAGGGAAATATTAGTTTAATTAAAACGTTAATTAATACAATGACGTTGAAAAATTGAAAAAATGGGCAAATAAAACGAAATGCAAGAATTTAGAGAGATAAATCAAGTACATTTAGTAGCAGCTCCTTTAATAAGTGTAAGATCTACCATGAGAACATAGAAAAGTAATTATCACAAATTTTGAAAAGAGAAAAGTGACATTTTGTTTCTTGTTAAGAAAAGGAAAAATAAGGATTGAAAAAATAAGGGGTCAAATTAATTATATGTAGAGAACGAATGGTTGTGATATATTATTGTGATACATAAATGTATGTGATCAATTTTATGTCATTTATATTATTTTTTCTAGACATGTTTGTATTTTCAAATTTAATTAGTTTCTTGTATTTGTATATGATAATTCTAATTTAAAGAATTTCGTAATTATAACTTTCGATTTTCTTCAATCAATCAATTAATTTTACATAAATTGAGGCTTTCATCAAAGTGGGGCCTTGACTATCGTCTACATAGTCTATAGTTAGAGTTGGCCCTAGTAGCGGACGTAGACATTTTGAATTAGGAGAGCACAATCAAACTTGCAAAAAAAGTTGTTAAAACCAGATTTAATATACACTATTATTAATATCATTTTCTTATGCTTGAAACTAGAAAAATATTTGGTAGCTCATAAGAAATTGAAGCAAATTGCTACATAATCTACATTAAAATATATTTGTTTTAAAAAATGAAATTTTAGTGAGTAAAATTTGTTAGTTCTTAAGAAATTAAATCAAGTTGAAGGATCTAAAAGTTGGGGTGTTTAGACTTTATATTGACATGATTGAGTCATTTATTTATACAAGCATGCTACATGTGTATCATTTGCTACATCATCTTTTACATTGTGCCACGTGACAACAAACTATTGGACAGTTTAAAAAATAAACACTTTTTTCTCCAATCATCTTTTAACACCATATCAAATGTCAATGAGTGTACAACTAACATTTTTTTTTTATTTATATATTTTTCCATCAAATTTTTTTTTTAATTCATTACTAAAATAACTCTTGTTAAACATAGAATATAAATTAATTAATTTATTTATTTTCAGTCTTTAAGTATTTAGATAATAAATATAATATTAAAGTAAGCAAAGATGTTGACATCAAATTTTGGTGCCATCCATAATAAAATTACGTATGAGTCAAATCATGCCGAAATTAAATTAGTCTTGAACTTGATGGGGTGTTTTGGAATATAATTTAAATAAATAAGTATACAATATAATATTAACTTTGAAATGAGTTGATTCAATGCCAACAAAACACTTCACCCTAAAAAAATTAATAATGAAAAGATAATTAACTCAAAAACTCATTGTGATACCGTTTCTCCACGTATAATCTTTAAACTCAACGTACTATATATATCATATGGACAATTTCTTAAAAAATAGAGGAATTGTTAAAAAATAAAAAAAGTTAATAATTCTTAACTTTTCGATGATTATAATTTTTGTTTTCTTATCAATGGTTGCGAATGACTGAACTTTCGACCTTATTTCTGTAAGAGGAAGTCCAAAAGATTGACATAAAATCATCTAATTTAATTTGTTAAAAATTGGAACCGATCAATAAATTTTTAATAACAAACGAAAGGAAAACGAAAAGTAAAAATTAAACAATGGATAAATTAAGATATTAAAGTTATATATGCTTCGTTCATTTGAGACTGTTATACCTTTTGAATCCATTATTACGTAATTTTTGGCTTCTTTCTGAGTAAAGAGAAAGTAAACACCATGAAGTAAATATTTGAAAAAGAAGAATAAAACCATCTTGTAATTAAAAATAAAAAAACTGGTGGTGCGGGTGACCCACCATGCCCCACCCCAGTTCCGCCAATGGCTGGCCCTGCTAGTGAAGTGTGAGTTTTTGCAAGGCCATCTTTACCTATAAGAGTCTTATGTTACTTTAAATGATAGGATGTGTGCTAAGAGCGTCCCACCTTGAATTTTTGGGCTCCAACTTTTCAGAGTGATTCATATGAACTCAACATCACTGCGCCGAAAAACTTCGTATTTTTTCTCAATTCACCATTCTTATATTCTGTTACTGAAGTCATGCACCGATCGGAATGATGCTATACATCTTTATATCTTATGCCATGCAACTTCAGAATTTTAGAAGCTTGCAATTTAGTTACTGCTACCGGAATATTATCTTTTTTTTTTTTCTTGATCAATCTTGCAGCGTTTGTGGCCAAGTTTATGAGCAACTACAAAGGTTTCCTCATTGAGACTTTTGGCTGAAAGTAGATGAATAAAGGATATTATTTTGTAATATATAAAGGATATGATTTTGTAATCTACTAGTAGTTCTGGACTAGTCATTGGCTGTGAAAGGTTCTATGCTTTTGCTACATTTCGTTGAAAAATCTTGGTTAAACGGAAACCTACTTCTGAGTTCTTAATATTTATTAACGTTTCTTTGGTCTTAGGCATAGTATTTGCATTAGAAAACCCAACTATGCAGATCTAAGCAATGCAATGATGGTGATTATTAGTAAGTCGACCAAATAAAATCGAAGACAGTGTCTGATAAAAATTGCCACACGCTAATGCCTGCTCTCTTCACAATCAAGAAACTAGTGATTCAGTGAGTACTAACATCCTCCTAAAAATGTACAATGTTCATCTATTGAATCATCCATTAATTCAAAGTACTCAATAAGGCAGAATTTTAAAGCTGGCTTCTTGCCTTCACTCTAAAAATTGGTCAATGCAACTAAAACTACACAGCCAACATTGAGAAACTCAACAGATAAATGAAAGAACAAAATTGATAAGACTATTTCTACTGTGATGGAAATATAACTAGAATTGAACCCCTCCCCCACCAATTCCAATTTCACTTTTCCACACTTTTTTGCTCATAATCATCCTCCACTGAACACTCGCACGTGCACAAAAGGCATCCACCATCTTCAAGACAAACCTTGATATGTCGAACGTTTCAAGCCCTAATCAACGGTCACCAAAAGTTTCTTGGGATATCGACCAACATAACCTCTCCTTGTCCAGAGACAATAGTACGAGAAAACCGCCTAGTCCTATGAAGCTTCTTTTTAATAGCCGGAACCTTTCTAGAAACAGCTTGCCATATCATCTGAACAGCATCATTGTCCTTTGATGGATACCTGAACTCGTAAAAGTTTTCTACCTCTTTCAGCCTTTTCCATTTCCTCGTCCATTCCTCTTTCCCAACGCTCCTAATAAGGTTCATGAGGAAATTCTTTTTGAGAGCATCTGATGTACGGATGAATATGCAGAATTCAGAATAGTCGAGAATATCTTCGTAGGGAAGCTCAATGTCGTCACTAATTATGACAGGGATGCAGTGGCTGGCAATGGCATCAAATAGACGATTTGATGATGGAGTATCACCTGCTATGTTGAGGCAGAATTTAGACGAGTGCATGCCCTTTGTGGCTTGCTTGATACCGTCTTTTTGGACATTACCAAATGAGAAATGCACATCTTTTTCATCTTTTAACATGTAGAATAACTCTTGTCGAATCATTCCACCCTGTAAAAAAGAATCCAAAAGCATTAGACATGGAAGTATAAAAGGCAACTGATTTTTTAATTAGCAAATCTAGCCAAATCGGAATAAAAGTTGAAGAAAGGCATGACGTATTTCAAGAAAAAATTAGTAGTAAAGCTATTCAGCATCACAAGTGCCAATCGGTTAGTCTACGTGGCAAGTACATGTCATTAAATGATAAATTCACTAAAACGTAATATCACATGATTGAATCAAGTGTGGCCACTTACTCTGCGTTCTAGTACCAATGGTGTTAGATAGCATTATTCAAAATTTAGCTGTCAATGTAGTGCATTTCATAGCTCTGGAATATATGATAAACACTATTTTACTGAAGATTACTAATGACATGGACAAAGAGCTATTTCACCTATGGATGCATTATAAATTACCCTGAATATATTACTTGCATGCAGGAAGCAATCCACAATGAAAGTTATATCATTCCATTGGGATCAGGCACGAGCTGGATGTAAGTGTTTGGGGTGGCCTAGAATTTCGATGGCTATAAAGTGTAGAAAAAATTATTAACTTGGTATATTTGATATCCATTACCTTGGTGGAAATTCGATAACTAATAAAGAAAGAAAGAAAGAAACATTTTTAGTTCGTCTTAATTAAAATTTGAGGCTGAATGAATGTTAAACTAGCAAAGAACAAGTAGATTTTGTACATTCTAACACAATAAAGCTTATATTTTACTCACCGTAGACCTTTATTAACGCTGTAAACTCTATGTTGAAGTTCAATGTTGAACAACTAGCAAGATTTACTGTACCATCTCAAAGACCTTTCTCGGTGTTGTTCTCTTTGGACTGTGCAGTGGACAAATTTTTTTACTCAATTTATATCAAAACAAAATAGAAAAGTTGGGCAACGGACAGCCAGGGAGTACAAACCATATGAGGCTCCATCCCTGATTGGGACCTCATAATTGTTACATATAATCCTAAACCGGATAAAAACTTAGAGGAAAGGGAGAAATTAATCTTAAAAACGTGTAAGCAAGAAAAATATTACCACAATATTTTTGGAAAACTTGCAAATTTGAGACGTAGAGCATGGATCTGAGATGTAGGAAAGCTTGAGATGCTAAAAGAGCATATTGAAGGATTCCACGAACCTTTCATTCCATTTTATACAAGAGATGTAGGAAAGCCAGTCTTTTATCTTGTTTTAGTAGCTCATTTTAGTCAACTTTGGAGCCATGTGTTGGTCCAGTGATCTCCCCGTAGACAATGAAATGGCTAAATGGGCAATTCAGAATATTAGTGTATTTTGGCCTCAAAGCAGAACTCCTTTTCTCTTTTTGGAAAACTATTCACTGTATTCGAATAGGATATAGATGGTAGAGCTTCTTTGCCTTTGATGGGAGAGAAATACAAGTGAAACAACAGATCTCTCAAAAATAAAAATAAGAACAAAATAAACGAAAAGATAAAAAAAGAGAGAAAAAAAGGGCGAAAGAAGACAAAATCTCCCTTCATCTCATGTATTCCAGAAACCAATTAACTTCTTCTGCAATGTTTTGTTTTCTTGAACATATGATGGTTATAACAGACATTTTGAAGGAAAAGAGTTGGATTGTCTATCTGTATGGAATAAGGATAGGATTTTAGCTTCTCGTTGGACATTAAGAGAGAGAATTTTAAGGGTTTCCCATTTTATATGATCAATCTAAGTTGGATGAATAGATATTTGTATGTTCCTTTTCTGTTTTTTCTTAGATAGAATATGCAATATACCACCATTACTTGCTGGTAGTTTTCCTAATTTTCTTCTAATAAAATGCATATTTACTCTCAATTGTTGGTTAGTCAATTTACATACGGCTATTAACTGAACAAACAATAAAAATGGCAATTCTAGATCAATTAATCTATTTGAGGGAGCAAGTTTTTGTTAGACACGCATGCTTACAATAAAATGAAGCACTCTTAGCTGCTTGTAAATCATTGAGGGGTCAAAGGAAGTGAAATTTAGGATAAAATTTGTTATCATGAATCACTTAAGTTAGCATGTTAAGCTAGAACTAAGTTCTAATCAGACATAATTTAAGATATAAAAAATTCGAACACGGGTGCATTATGAAGATCTAAGAATAAAATATCAGAACAGGAAAAGTTAATTCTCATGGCAAACTATTTCACAATAGAATTACTAAGAAAAATTAACATCAAAATGAGAAACCAGATGAAGCAGCACATTATATATGCAAGGGATAAAAGTGAACTTACATCTTTTCGATATAAAGCTCCCTGGAAATAGAGCAAAGTCGGACGACTATCAAAATCAGATGAGTCATCAACAAAACTTCTGATAACATGCCTATAAGGCGCAATCACGTCTTTCTCAACATTAGCTACAGTCGGGGAATACCTTCCAAAATCTGAAAGAATATATATTGCAGGCCACAGCTTCATCCTCGCATCTAAAAGGCTATTTGGATGGTGTGCAACTATTATATGATCGCTTCCACCAGACTTCTTCCACTCCTCCTGAGCCATCAAAAACTTAACCAATTTCTCCTGTAACAAATAATTAGCACTCTTCTTCTGGTTAGGCTTAAGCTTTGAGAACCGGTTATAGCATATGGATGAAAAGAAAGGAACAAAAAGCACGTCAGCTTCACTTGAGTTACGCACTCTCATAGCACTACGACCACTCAAATTTTCAGCAAATTCAGAGTTCAAAAGATCCAATGTTAACCAATATTCTATACTGTGCTGCAAATTTAATCCACCAGGGTATTCAGGCACCTTTGCACGAATATCTGGCCAAACATTCTTTCCCTCAGCTTTCCAACCCAGTAACTCAAAATGAAATTCCGGGGGCAAGTCATACATAAAAACCTTCAGAATTTTCTTAATAGGATCAGAATTCTTGGAATGCTTATTCCAAGTTGCTTCTTCTTCTTTATCCTTTGAAGCACTCATTACTGAGTATTCATCAGAATCCTCATTGTAAGCCAATGCAAAAAGCTTGGAATTTGGTAATGTGGTAAAAGCAATAGAGTGATGCGGACCAGTCCATCTTAACACGAAGAACCAAGATAATATGAACACTACTGATGTCATCAAGAGCAAACAAAAGAGTGACTTGTGAGTAAAGAGACCCATTTTTGACATCCAAACAGCGAAAAAAGACCAAAAAAATTGTAATTTTTATTTTTATATCTCAAGAGAAAATATGAAACTCGATGGCCATTTTAATGTCAGATAAAATAAAAGATTTGGACACAAATCACTCGTTAAGAAAGCAAATATGACCAGGAATTTGAACGCATCTCATTATAAAATCATATAGCTTTTCTCAGTGGCTCAATTTATGAGCAATAAATTCATGTAGCACGACTAAAGAAATGCAGTAAATGGAATTTAATACGAGAAACCCACAAAAATATGAAAGAAAAAGAACTTCATAATGACTAAACAGAGAATCAGAGTAGGGAAACCAAAACAGGGTTTAATCGACTCGGTGGAAACAGGAAATATATTTACAAATTAAAAGAAAGAAAACCCAGATGACTTTTTAATCTGAGATGTAGACCCAATATTATTCAAACCAATATACTCATGTACATAATATATATAAACCTGTCTATATAGAGAGGGAGAGCAATGAAAAGGGTAGGATTTGTTGCACAGAAAGAGATTGTTGTCAATGCTGATTTGGATTCTTTTCGTTTTTTCACAAATCTACCACTGCATTTTTGCCTCTGTCACTCTGCTTTTACTTTTTCATAAAATGACTTTTTTTTTTTTTTTCCTTCTTGGATTTCTTTAAAGCAACGTGCGAATACGTATCTGAAGAATGGGCACATGGAAAAGGAATAATCTGTTTGTACATCACTAATTACATTACTTTTAACATAATTTTATCTTTTTATTTGTGTATTGTCTATTATACCCTTACTTTTAAGTTTTAATTATTTTCCGTATTTTACCCTCAAATTTGATATCAGGGCCTAGTAACGAAACTGAAGAAAATTTTTAGAATTTAAAAAATATATTCTAAAATGAATAAAAAAGATAAAATGATTTAGAAGAATTACAAAATATTAGTATATTAACTAATACTAATCGCATTAAATTACAAGAATTAGCAACGAATTTAAGTATTAAATATAAATCTAAGTAAAGAGATAAAACAAGTAAATAATTCCCAACAATTAACTGAAATAAAGCATTACAAATTTTGTTAGATGAATTCCCCGAATATGAAGAAGAAGATATTATAATAAATCAATTTTTAAAATAATGTGATAATTATGCTCAACTTTTAGGAAAAACAGATATTATAAATCAAGATGTAATAACTCATATAAAAATTATTGAATTTAATTTAGAAATTGTAAATGAGAATATTAAAATAAGATAAAAAAATCATATATAAACAAATTGAATCAAAGTTTAAAGAATCAAAACTTATATATCAATTGAACCACGTTTACTGTTATAGAAGAATTGAAACAAAATTCTTTAAAGCTACTGGATTGGAATTAGAAGCTTATAAACAAAGTTTAGAACAATTAGCTATTCAAACTGAGAATATATATATATATTAACAACCGTAGATGCAAGTCGAATTTGATGACTGAAATTTAGAATGGATGAAAAACATGGAATAATAGAAGAACAAGAAAGTTATAATTTTAGAGAATGATCTAAAACTATAATAACCAAATCCATATATCTTAAGAATAATAATCCAGTTAAACTCTTACTAAACCAATTCCTACAACAGGAATATAGCTAAATGTTGATGATAGCAATAATAAAAGTAAGATTATTGACTAATGGGCAAAAGCTACTGATTTAACTGTTGCTTTTCATAAATGGAATATCACTCAGGCTTATAACTTTATAATTCACACATTTAGAAGAATTACTTCAGATATTTGGAGAAGAACATCTGAAGAAACTAAAAATCAAATTAAATATGGAAAAAATCTAACACTATTATTGATAGCAATGAAAGCTTATATGCTGAAAACTTTAGGGAAGTTTTAAAACGAATGAAAAATTTCTTTAGACACTTACTTTTAAAAGAAGTTATACCAGAAATTAAAATAGGCATGATCACTCAAGAAACCTTACAAGCAGAAAGAGAAATGAAACTATTAAAAATCTGTAATATGTGTGAATTAAACGAATATACTAAGAAATTCAAAAAGATATATATCAAAACATCTAAATCTATAAAAGAATGGGATCTATCAGAAGAAGATATAAAATTACTAAATAAATATTTTCTTAAACTACCCTGGCCATGAGGTCAGAAATTATTTGAGAATTGCCAAATTTATTAGAAGAAAATAGAATGGGAAGATCCTAACCACAAAACTGATACATTAGGAATGAGAACTTCATTCGCTAAAAGAAAGATATCTGAATGGTGCAGAAAATCTATGTACCAACACATTAGAAAATATGGTAAGAAAACAAGTTCATGTTATTATGGAGAAATAGCAACAGTGCCACAATTTGGTTGTCACCAACCATCTAAGAAACCATATTATAAAAAGAAATTTAGGAAATATCTTAAACTTTGGAAGAGAAATAAATGATTTAAGAGTCACAAGAAATATTTTAAGAAGAAAAAACCCTGGAAAAATGAATCTAACCAACGTAAGAAACCTCAGAAAAATCTTAAGAAGAATTTTATAAAAAATGCAAATGTTTTACATGTAATGAAATCGAAAATATATCTCTCAACTGTCCTAACAGGAATAAAAGAGAAAGTGTTAAAGCCATTAGATTAATGGAAGAAATAGAATCTGACTCAGACTATAAGATAATCGAAGACTTAGACGAATTATTTGAAACAGACTCAATCTATGAGTTAGATATAGAAGAAATTGAATAACCAAAACTTGAACAAATTTACATGAATCAAGAAATTATTGATACTATGGAGACTACCTTAGATAATGAAGAAAGAACTTCACAAACAGTTGTGTTTAATGAAGAAAGATATGGAGTCATAAAAGAAAAATAAATATCTTTAAAAGATAAAGATGTTTTTGTAAGACCAATAATACTTTGATTTAACAAAACAATATACATTGCCAAATATGATGAAGTACTTATTAACATTGAAAATGTTAAAGACAACACTAGAGAATTAGCAAATATAAAAAGATCCACTAGAGAAAGATTAAAGAATATAGTAATCGAAGGAATCCAAATAGTGGTTAAATGATACTTTAGAGAATGAATGGATATTCCTATACAAATGTACTTAATGAATAACAGAATACTTCACGATCCTATGGATATTCTATTAGGAGTTGTCTTTGGAAATCTTGTATATAAGAAAATTATATTTACTATAAGACATGGATTTGCCATGTCTTTATTAGATGAAAACTTAAGTCTAGAACTATCTATATTACAAAATTGATAGATTAATTATGTCACTAAGAAGTAAAGTTGTAACCTTACATTGTAAAGCTTTATATGTCTTTACAACTACGCATCAAAAAGAAATCAACAAAGTCTCAGGAAACTTCATACAAATTCATGAAGAATTTAGAGATCTAGCACGATTTACACCACCAAAAATATTAAGTAATCATAACATTTTCTTACCACAACACATATTGCTTGATTTTCATCAGCAATCTAGAATAATAGACAATAATGTAAGAAATCAATGATTAGTCACCTTGAATACCTCTGGACAACTTGTAGTTAGAATGCTTAGTAGAAGAATAAAAAGAAGTATCAGCACTAAAGAACTCTCAAGTTCTAGTAGACCATCTACAAGTAGAAATTACCCAATAATACTTAGAAATAACATTAATATTGATCTCAGAAAATGTGAGGAAGATAATTTCCTTATCTTAACAGAATATATCAATAATCAAAATAATTACGAAGAAATCATAGCCCTTGTTAATACAAGAGCTAATACCAGTCTTATAAGAGTAGACTTAGTTGACCATTTATTAGAAGAAGATTTATCACAAGGAATAACTCTTACAGATTATCATGAAATTAAATACGAAATGAGAACATTTGTTAATCTTGAACTAAGTTTTACAAACATATAAGGTGAACAATTTAAATTAAGTCTTAAAATCCATAAAGATTATAGAAAAGAAAAAGATACTAGTTCAATATTACTTGGAATGAACTTTCTTGAGAAAATCTCACCATTTTATATCCAGTAGAATACTATGCAAATAACTATAGAAGGAAAACAAAAAAAAAAAAAATGCTTCCTAAAATTAATAAAAACAAGGAACCAATTTATATGATACAATAAATAAGATCAATCAAAACTAGTATACTTAGTCCATATATTGAGATAACTCTCAATTTACCATACTACTGTATGATAAAATTTCAGTTATACTTGATATTGGATCAGGTATTTGCCTATGTAAAAGAAATGTGTTCTCAGAACATTATTATAAAAGAGATTATAAAAAAATAACTTATGGTCAAACATCTAGTGATATTGTAGAAATCTATAGAGATTTTGTAAAAAATATTCCTATCATTATAAGAAATAGAGAATGTTTTATTCTACGAATATATGCAACAGATAAAATGGATGTGATATCATTTTACAAGAAAATTTTATCTATACATAACCATTTTACACAATATAAAGATAGTTTTGAATTTACTATATCTTGTAATTACAAAATTAAAACACCAAAAATTTATAAAGCCATTGGAATTGCACATCAACCAATTCACCATAAAACTAGACATCAGATTTCTGCAGGCAATCATGGTGGATGTTATACAGAAATTAATCAAAAACAAAAAATTTCAGTATTAAAAAATTAAAAATTTAGAAGAAGAATTAGAAAATGTTAAATCAGAACTAAAAGAATATTACATGAACATCCCTTAGCCAAATGGGACAGAAAAAAACATGTTGCAACCATTGAACTAAAAAATCCAGATGCTAGGATATCAGAAAAACAATTCCCTTATAGTGAAGAAGATAAAAAATAGTTTGAAATCCAAATTAAAGAACTCTTTCAATTAGGAGTAATACGAGAATCAACCAGTCCATATAATAGTCCAGCATTTATGGTAAGAAATCATAGTGAAATCAAAAGAGGAAAATCTAGAATGGTAATTGATTATAGAATTCTAAAACAATACCAAATAGCTATAAATTACCTATAAAAGATTTGTTAATAGAACAAATACAAGGAAGTAAAATATATTCTAAATTTGATTGTAAATCGGATATTGGCAAATAAAGCTAGACGAAGCATCAAAACATTTAACTAGTTTTACTACTCCTAATTCATTAGGATAATTCAAATGAAATGGTATGCCATTTGAATTAATGAATGCACCAGAAATATTGCAACAAAGAATGGATAAGATTATTAGACCAATAAAAAAATTCTACATAGTTTATGCAGATGATATCCTTATTCATAGTAGAAATTTAAAAGAATATATCGAACATCTTAAAAAGTTCAATTATATTGCCAGAAAATATGGATTAGCTCTATCAGAAGAAAAGCAGAAATAACTAAAATTGAAATTGAATTCTTAGGATATATTTTTACAGAAAAAATACTTCAACAACCTCATATTGGAAAAAAAGATTATCAAATTTTCAGAAGTAATTAGAGATAAGAAAGAGATGCGAAACTTTATCGGATTATTAAATTATTTTGAAAAATTTATCAAAAACTGTGCAAACTATAAAGTCCATTTTATCAAAAAGCTTAAAAAGGAGTTGTATGAAAATAAATACAAGAAGATATCAAAATGATAAATAAAATAAAGAAAATATGTGAAAATCTACCTGAATTAAATATTCTGAATGATGATAATTTCTTTATTCTAGAGACCGATGCATCTCTAATATACTGAGAAGTAATCCTTAAAAGAAAAGAAAATTATAAAGAATTTCTTTGTAATCCGTTGTGTAAATGCTCAGAAGAGCTTGTTGTTTATACTTCAGGAACTTTTAAAGATGCAGAAATCAGGTATGATATTAATCGTAAAGAATGTTTAGCTGTCAAGAAAGGAATAGCAAAATTTGAACCTTACTTGCTACCTATGAAATTTCTTATTAGAACAAATAATACTCAAGTAAAACTATTGTTAATAAATAAACTTGGAACAAGTGCAGCCGAAAGACCACTTATTAGAATGCAAATGTGGTTTGCGCAATTTAAATTTAATATTATTCATATTAAAGGAAAAGACAAATTTATTCAAGATTTCTTAATCAGGAATGGAGTAAATCAAGAAGGAACTCGAAATATTGAAATTCGAGATGAATGTGAAAATAGCTGCTATAGTATCCAAGATAACACTCATGGAAATGGCTACTGCCAAGTCAATATCTGAGAAAGCCAATAAGGCTATATTATCTAAAGGCCTTAGTGCCAATAAATTTAAAGGCCATAGTGTCAATATTTAATAAGAAGCATTGAAGCTTCATAAATTACCGGTAAAAGAAAATACTACTTTGTTTCCCTCATAAGAGAAAAAACCTACGAAGGACAGTATCTTTATACCTGAGCTTAATCACTCAAATATTATCAAAGACTGTAACACTCATGGTATTATGGATATCAAAAGTAAAAACAATTTTGTTTTGGCATACGCATTGTTCAATCTTGCCTGCTGTTGGTTCACCAGTATATTAGGATGGATGAAAACTCTAACGTATAGAACTTATAACAAAGTTAATCTATATCTAGGAGCCCCAACATATTGAGTTCGTACTCTTTTTGAAATGGAAAATATAATCTGTATTTACCCATCAAAATTGTTGAAAGAAATTTTATATTGCCAAAGGATATAGTCTGAGCTATTGAACGATATTGTCAAGGTCTTAAACATAAGAACATATATATTATGTTTTTCTCTGCAAGTTCCAAATGGGATAATGAATAAGATAGGTTACTGCCAGTTAGCCATGTCATAAGAATTACCACTACTTTTAAGCATCTTCATCCCGAGAAGAGTAAAGTCCATGAAACTACACCAGAAGATGTCATCAATATGACAGCCTTCCATAGAGCCAAGGGATATAAGGAGCAGTTTGAGCATATCCAGAAGGTTATTGAAGAAAATCAAAAAATTTGGGTTATGAGTCACAAGACCACATGATTTAAAGCAAAGTTGTGACACCCATTAAACAAGAAGATTGACACTATCTTGATATATGGTGTGATCATATTTTTGAAGGACACGCCGTGGAATATCGAAAACAAAAGATGAGTTGTGCAAGCAGTTTTGGCGATATCCTAATCACAAGTGTGCATGCTGTAGCATTGAAGGTGACACCAATATTACTAGATCAGAGGAATTTCCGGATGAGTGGTTTGAGTCACACATGGAAAAGTAATGGACTCCTTTATCAGAATTACTTTGATAAAGAAAAACTGTGGGTTCTACCTTAATAATTTTCCATATTACGACAAGAGAACTTTAAATCACAGTAAGATACCCAATATCTTACATAGTAAAAACACCAATAATGAAGGATAGCTTTATAACTTTTTCAATCTATAAAGTGAAGACTAATTTTCAGAAGAAGAACAACAATTTTTAAGCAAAAACTTATCTTTCTACCTAGTATTCAAAATCTTGTAACAATTTCGTTTTCTCTCTTTCAAGTGAAGCGTGTACTAGGGTAATCTCTATAGCGTTCTAATCTCTTCAAAGAGAGTACCAAGAGTGTAGCCGAAGTATGTATGTATACTCTTATATAAGAGATATTAGTGTGACGCGTTTATGAAATTAAAGTTGTTTGAAGATACTGTCTTACAATATGTCACTTTTTTGACATGTTAAAAGCTACAAACATGTTATAGTTAGGTAACATATTGCAATTCTTTGGATAACTAGTTATGCCATGCCTTGCTAAACCAGATGATATAGTGTACTTTGACCTTGGAGTAGTAGGATAGGTTCGACCTTGATTATGCCAAGTGATATACAAGTGACTACTATGTTAAAAAAAAAAGTGACAATGTTATCGTTTTAATTGTCACTTTTATTAAAAAGTGATATTATGTCACTTTTTGTTCTACAAGCTGCTAGCATGTTAGAAACTACAAACATGTTACAGTTAGATACTAGTACTAATATTGATCAGCTACATCACCAACCTCCCTGATTCATTGATATTGGAATGAAAACATGCCTAAAACTTCAAAAATTAACAAGTAAAGTTGTCCTGCCACTATTATCACTTTTTTTGTCCAATCAGTCATTACATACATCAACTACCAACCAATTTATGTACATCCACAAAATATTCTAACAACTAAATCAGTCATTACATAACAAGACATGTCCACTTTTTCAAAATCACCTTCTTCTTTTTCAAAATCAGTCTCATTTTGACACTCATTCATTATCTGTATCATAACCCACATCTTGCTTCTTCTTTCTATAAGCATATAATTGAGATGCCAACTTTCTTCTAACTTGTGGAATGTTAAATGTTTTTGGCATTTCATTTAACTTTTCGTTAATGAAGTACTGTGCATACTTAATTACATATATTCCATAGTCTCCACTCCATGCAAAAAAGGAAAAGAATTTAGACAATTAAACACTTGAATGTCAAATGAAAAAAAAACATCTTTAGAAAGCAATCTAACCTGTTATATCGCTGTGAAAGTTTTGGAACCAATTTTATAACCAATGGTTTCAAAGCATTTTCTTTCAAAATGCATTTTTCATCAAAGAAACCAGTATGAAAAAGAAGAAGATGAATTATATCATAAAATGGTTTAACAACCTCAATTACTAAAGATTTCCCCACAATCTTAAGATAACAATTATATGCATTAAACACATATGTTGGATGTCAAAATGATAGAGAATCCAATGGGTTGGATTTGACATTCTCATTGGCATAAGCAGATGGTCAATAAGTCTCCAACTTGTATTACATGGCATATACAACCCAATAACATATGAAAGAAGAGAATTCTGTTTTTTCATAGTAGATTTATCTTGGCAAAATTTAGTATACAACCCTCTCATTTGGCTATCAATGGAAAGTCTGTGGTTGTAGCCTTTATGCTTATATCATCTCCTTGCCTTAACATCTTCCTCAAGTAATAAAAACATACATTGATATGCTACACAAAAAAGGAAAAATTACAAAATCAACAATTGTACTAAAAATTATATAAAAGAATCTTAAAACACCAACAAACAAAATAAATTACCGTGTCCTCAAGACATTCGTTCAGAACAAACAATTCGTACCACCATTGTTTCGTAGATACAACAATATCACCAAAATAGAAGCAATGATTGATAATAGAATTTTCATCATTGAAATGTTTATGCCTACATCACATATATAATGCAAAAAGTCACATAAAATGTCACTTTACTTGAAAAAAAAATCACAAACAACAAATATTGGTAACAACTTACTTAATTTTTTTTATCAATCCCTTCATGAACTAAAGCTCAAAAGCATCAACATCATTTCCCATCAGAGGACCCAAACCAACTTGAAATGCAAAAGTGCCTTTTACAATACGTTTATTAGTCCTCGATATAGAATCATATTCATTGACTCGGGAGGGGGGGGGGAGGGCTGAAGAAGCGTTGCATGTTTCTTTTGTCTCTTCAACAGCATGTTTCGGGTCACGTCATCATCAATATCAATAGTTTCAAAATTTTCCTCTTTCATTCTAGTCTCAGCTTCAATCGTAGCCATGACTTCCACAACCTTTTCCTTGACTTCATCTTTCAATTCAAATTCATTTTCAAGCACTTTAAATATGTCTTTCATCATTTGGTGATGCAACACGCTGGAACATGAACAATAACAAAAATACAAATGTCAAATTATATTAATGTAAAAACGACATAAGTTATGAGGAAAAAATATAATAACTTGAAAATACAAGTATTCGATTTTTTGCTAAACTATGAGCAACAATATTAGCAACTCTTAACCAATCATCTTCATGAAATTCTATTTCGTCATTCAAATTCATTTCAAGTGCCTTGTCACTTTCTTCAATTCTCTTGTCACTATTTTCGATTTACTTATCACCTTTTTCCAATGCATTGTCACTTTTTTAACTGCCTTACACTTTTTCTGGTAGGCACCTCAACATTTTTTTTCCCACCACTCATTTCAAACTCTATGCCTAAAGAAAATTAGGGAAGTCATTAAACACCTTGCTTGTTTTATCGGGTAAGCTCTCCACACCATTTTATAAAAAAAGTCACAAAGATACACGAAAGTGACAATAAGATAAAAAAGTGAGAAAAAGTCACCAATATAAATTTTAAACTCGAAAACTCTTAAATAGCTTTTAACGCTGACATCTTGTCTACTTTGCATTCCAGATTTTGTGGACGCTCCATTAATTCTTCATTCGTTTTAATCATTTCTTCAACATCTTTTAGACGATCCTCCATTGGGTTTGACTGAATTTTAATTTCGAGATTTGCAATACTTTTTAAAATTAGATCATTTGATTGAAGAACTTTCAGTTCCACCTCAGATCGCCGTCTCAAAACTTCTTTATTCATTTGTTGGACTTCTTGAAAAGAACACCGAATAATAAAAAGCAAGATATTGAAAATGGCAGAAATAGTAAAAAGAAAAAATGCCTACAAACCTCGTTAGTCTTCCCTTTGTTTTTCTTTTTTACAGACCTTCCAGCTCGATCAACGGATTTTGCTTTTCCTCCATCCCATAACTTTTTCTGTTGAACAATGAGATGCTCAAAATCATCATCATCCTAGTTAACACCCAAACTTTCAACAAATAAACTAGTTGCATACTCTTCTTTCTTCTCTGCCTTAAGAGGCACAATTTGATTTACTTCCAACTGAAAAATACTTAATCATATAAATAACTCAAAAAACTAAAGACATAAAATAAATAATAAAAGGGTACAAAACTTACTTTAATCAAATAAAAAATTCTCTTCCTTAACCCCACGGATGTCACATGCTGATTACAACTCCAACTCAACATCCAAGGATGTTGAGGTTTATGCTTAATGCACCAATTCTTCTGAGCATTAGTAGGGACAATTTCATAGATCCATATTTGAAAAGCAACTAGGAATCCATTCAACCTATACTGCAAAAACTTTTTTTTCTTAAAAATATTCTTTATTCTCTGATTAAATGCACACTTTAGGGATGATATAGTCATACTAAAAACTTCTATACCCCATAGAAAAGAATTCAACTCCTCAAACTCTACAAGATAGAAAAAAAAAAGTGAGTCATCAACTACCCTGTGATACGATGTACCAAAAAGGAATGATGTAATAAGATAAACTATGCCCATATCAACAACATCTTTATCTAAAGTGTGAGTAGGCAAATTTAAAAAAACTTTTTGGACCATTTTGTTGAGATGATTTGGTAATCTTTGAAATACTAATCATTCAAACGATTATTCTTTCAATATCGGGTAAAGTCATCATTTCCTGTACATTTAAGCCCTGATATCAAATAAAACTTTTCAACTGAAAATCTCACAAATTTGTCACATATGTTGAACCACATTTCATTTGAATTCGACTACTTAACTTGTCTAAGCAACAACTTGTGTATCAACTGTGGTTGCAATACTATCTCCTTCAAATCAATGAAGGCACCAAGCATGTCTTCTTAAATAAAGTCATTTGATATGAACTAAGTTTTTTATTTAGTTCAGTTATCACCTCATGTGGAGATAATAACATCAATTTTCCTTTAAACCAACATGATTGAGCAATTAACAAATCTCAATCCTACAAAAAGGAAAAAGATACAGTTAAAATAAAATTCAACAAAACATACATACATTAGGAAAGTCTGTAACATACATGTTTGTAACATGCTATAATGACTGAAAATAAGTTTGTAATATATAACTACTAAAAGAGTGCATACACTTAAAAAGTGACATAAAACCGAAGGCCTATGCATGATTGTCAACTCATATTTGCCTAAATTCAAGTGAACCTCTAGATATGTAATGCGGCAACAAAATAGCATCCAAGTTAATTTATGATTATTCTAATTGTTAAAAAGTAATAAACTTGAAGACAAGCTACCTAGAAGTTGATCACTTATGATATTACAAGATGACATGAAACTCTTTTTTACATTCAAATATCAGTCACTGTGAACGTATGCGTGTGCATGAATCACTTTTGGAAAACACTCAAAAAAGTGACAAAAGATAACAAAAAAGTGACATAAATTTTAAAAAAGTGACTATAAGAATATTTCTCTAACAAAAAAGAATGTTTGATTGCAAGATGCTACGGGAGCAATGAATTAGAATGTTAAAAGTCATCAAGCAAAACTTTAAATTTTGTTCTACAAATGCTATTACTATTTTAAAGGAAGCTATAAATGACACTTTAGTTTCAAGCTCTACACTTGTACAAAATTGCTAAAGTCTAAATTAAAACATTTTCAAACACATTGTCTCAAAATCCCAACATTAACCAAAACTCCACATTACAGCAATAACAATCTCACATAACAAGACATGTGAAGTCTAAAAAAAAAAAAGTAAACATAATGGGCAAACTAATTACTACAACATTCAAAATTGTCATCATCTAATCACATGCAAAAAATTGTGTTGGACCGTGCTTAGAGAGTTGCATATACGTGCATTGTTTTCACTTGTTCTTTTTATTTGTTTTTAATAGATTGATACTCACCTACCCAAAGTATAGCATCATTTGTGGTTCAAAAAAACATATAAACAAACGGGAAATGGAAATTATTACCAAGCATTACCCACAAAAGATACAACAAATCTCAAGTATTATTATCATACTAAAACATAAAAAAATGTTGCTACCTTGGGTTTATAAAAGGATGAAGAAATTTCGTATCTCTTCTTAGAAGAAGGTTCTTCATCGAGATTTTTTTTGTCTCTTCGAGCCACTTTTTTCAACCATTGCAGAAATACAAGTTAATAATCGGAATCGAAATCAGATTTCCAGATTTTGGATCTAGGGCTTCGACTATTTGGGATTTAGGGTCGAAATGAGAATGAGATAATGAAACGAAACAGATACGAAGAAGAAATAGATGGAAAATGGTCGAAAATGGGAATTTATAGTCGGATTTTGCTCGTAGATAAGGAATCGATGAAAAATAAGTCAGATTTTTGCCTCTAGATGATCTCTACGAATGAGGATGTGAACCCGAATGGATACGAAGGGGAGACGAAGAAGAAATGATGGAAAATAGATCGAAAATAGAGATTTACAGTCGGATTTTGCTCGAATGTGCATATTTTTCATTTGAAGATTTGGGACTACAAGTGGGGGAGGATATATCGTTTCTGAGGGTGGATTATGTGGTTTGAGCTTTTACATGTTGGGCTTTGGTTTTACCAATTGGACATGATTAATACTTCATTAAAATGTTTAATTAGAGTTTAAGAGTATTAATCAAAACATTGTTAAAAAAAAGGGTACATGGCCTAATTTCCTCAAGATTTTTTGAAAAAAATATAATAATAATAATTTGTGAATGTGTGGTCTGGGTCAAAAAAGTGAAAAAAAAAATGCATATCAGTACAATCCAACTATAAGTAGATCACTTGACTTCAATTTGAAATATCTGAATATTTCGTTCGTATATGTCAATGTACACAACAAAACATGGTTATTGACTCCTAAAATAACACATGTAAACATAACTATATATATATATATATATATATATATATATATATATATATATATAACAATGCATATTTCTCTATATTTTACTCATTGGCTTACACACGAGCTAACGAGCTCACAAGTTGTCGAGCGGTTCAAAATGACCAAGTCTTTGCTCGGTTCACCTCACTTGAAATCCTTATATCCTTGTGGACTCGTCACATCACTCACATACAAAAATGTAGAGATGTTAAACGGGTCGAGCGGCTCAATCGCTCGGCTCGTGAAAATATGAGCCGCGAGCTGCTCAGACTCGTCAAATGACGAGCCCGAGCTCAAGCCGAGCCTTGCTTGGCTCGTTGAGCCCATGAGCGGCTCGTGAGTAAGGCCCACGAGCTCGACTCGTGAGAAAAAAAAATCGCGAAAAAATAATAATCAAAAAAGCTCGCGGCTCGGCTCGTGAGCTCTGGCTCATTTCTCACGAGCCCACAAGCCAAGCCGAGTTCGTGGGTTAAAGGGCTGAGCCGGTTCAGATCGGCCTATTGACATCTTTACAAAAATGCAACTTATGAAAACTACAAGCACAAAACACATAGTAAGCATATGTTTGGTTTCATTTTTCAAGATTTACTTTCAATCACAGATTTTTCCATAAAATAATTTTACATGTAAATCGATTTTTTTTTTTAAATCACATTATCCAAAAATTCACTATTTCAAAATATATTTTCTTATCAAAATGGGCTCAGACAGGGACAAAATGAAAACAATAATGGTTAGAGTTTTTAACACTTCCTCTCTAAATCAATTGAAGATTCTTTAATAGCAATAGGGAGTTAGGAATTGGATTGAAGGATGAAAATATTCTGAAAAACCCTCGAATACTTAAAATAAATAAATCACCTTGAAGTTAAGTGAAGCGACTGAGTTTTTACAAATTGAAGTCCTAATTATAATTGGGTTGAAGTTGGATAACCACCATATTACAATTTACCCTTGAAAAAATTGTCACGTTTTATACTTAAATCCTTTTTTTATTTTTCATCCTACTCGTTTTAAATTTAAAATCCATATGCTTATTAGTGAGGAGTTGGGCTTGAACCCCACTGCGTTCATCAAAAATCAATTATAATAGCACAAAAAGAAAAAAAAAATAAAAAATATTGGGCCAAAACGTTAAAAAAAAAAAAAAAAAAAATTCAAATAAAACATCATCGTATTCTTTTAGAAAGTACAAGCCATAAATGATGCCTTCGCTAACTAACGTAACATCTAATATCTCATTGCAAACTATTTCATCGAAAAGAGAATTAAACCTCTATTTACTCTTATTTTAAAATTCATTTTTTTTCTCAAAATTTATTTTTAACACCTCTAATGAGATCGATAATTTTTATCAACTTGTCAACTGCATATTTCATCAATTTTATTAAAGTGTACTTTAATTCTAAACTTTGTCCAAAATCAAACATGAGCTTAGTATCTAAACCTATCCAACTAAATTGTAGATAAGAATCAAATATAAATAGGCAACGAATAAATGACGTCCAACCCTTATAATAGAGTCATAGTTGAAATAGAATATCAAAAACGGAGTCCAAAATAGAGTAGAGAGAAAAAATTGCGCAAAAGGCAAAACAGACAGGTGGCGCCGCAACGTCCACTTTCGGGTCCTTTACTCCAAAATCTTGTTTTTCTTCATTCTAATGTCTTCTTCAAGTTTAACACAAATTCTTACTTCCAATGGATTTCTAAATAGAACTTCAATTAGAATTCGTCACAATAGCATTCCAAATAGAATCTTCTTAATGTGCACTTTAATTAGAACTTAATTATCTTCAACAAAGAATTCGTATCACACCCAATTCTAACAATAACGTATCTATGTAGTCATTGGGGAACATTTTGTTCTCAAAGACGTAATAAGGAACTTATTGATGAACAAAAATTGCAGCTTTTAAAACTCCTGAAAATCTAACTGAAATACAATATGTTCACAAATGGAATGACTCAAATTTCTTTTTAAGTTTTAAATTACAGCATTTTAATAGTCCACGTTGCCTACCTTATTCTAAGTAATCGAGTCTCTGAAAAACTGAAAACATTTGTCTGAATCCATGTTCACATACTATAAAGTTAATACACCTCAGAGTGAAAACGGAGGCTTCACGTGCAAATGTGCTAAATCAAAATTTTAAAATCAACAATTTCAGTTATTTCGTTGTACTGTAATATTAGATGGGAACAAAGTGAAGCAGTGCATGGAATGTATTGGATCATTTTAGTATTTTAGAAACAAGAGAATCCCCATTTCAAGATTGTATGCTCCAATTCATTGATAAATTAATGTATGATCAGTTCTCTCACAAGTATAGATATCCAGTGCTAAAGCCCCCCAGGAGAAAGAAATCAATTAAAATTAGTGCACAAAATTAATAAATAAGATTTAAAATTTGGTACAAAAGATTTAGCTAGTTTTGTGACACAAAATTGTCAAACTAATTAGATTTAAATAATATTGTGAAACCAAACTGGTACTGTACAATATTCGAATTCATTATCGATCATATCTCATGAGTACTCTTCCATTAAGCTGGTATCAAGACAGACTTGCAGATTTTGTGGGAGCTTAACATGATGTTTTTCTTTCTTCCCTTAAAAGGAGGGGTGAGGGCTTGCTTCGTGATAGTAGCAAAATTATTTCAATCACCTTATCTATATGCCTTATTGGAACACTTGTAACTTTGGTCCTTTTACGGCAAGAAAATCAACATCACGCATTTCTCTGAAAATGGTGGGACATTCTTCCTCGGGGATACATCTAACAACATGCAAAATCCATATCATAAAACCAGTAAAATATGACAAAGATAGAAGTCGAAATTGTTAGTGGGTCTCTCCAATGTGGGGAGACCCAAAAACTCATTCTTGCCCAATGGGCTATAATAATCTGCCCAAATAATTCTCTGGTTCTTGCTATAGGAATGACGAGTATTTCCCAACACCAATATAGTATAATATCGTTGAAAAATCCTGTTGTTTTTCAATTGATGGCCTCAACATATTTCAGCAGTGGATCAAGAGAAATCGAAGAAAAGAAACCAGCAGTGAATGTGAGAGACAGCCATCAGAGTTTAGTTCATGTTGCTGATTGTTCATCTCAGTTAGTTGGAGTTCCTGGTGATATCTTTCTTTTGTATTTTTTATTTTTTTTCTTGTAATCCGCCGGTAGGGTAAAGAGTTATTTGCTAGCCAAGACTGTGATCTTGAGTATTTTTGTTAGGTTCCAGAAGTTGTTTTAGAGAGAATTGTGTATCCTATTATTTGTTGATAGTGGAAGAATTTTCTGAACTAGTTCTTGTGGTTTCTCTTCACCTTGAAGAGTTTTTCACGTAAAAATCTTAGTGTCTTGATTATAATTTATTTCTCTGCATATCAGTAAGTTTGAGTTTGCACTAGAGTTGCTATTGCCTGTTTAATCACACAAAGAAAAGGTAGAATTTTTCAATTGCATTTTAGGTAAGTATTGGCGTCATCCCAACGAAAGTGGTATCAAAGCCACGGGTTGTTGGTAGTGAATTCTTGTGTTGAAAAATGGACGAGTCAACTAGTGGCACGATCAAACTCACTCTTCAAATTATTCAATTTCGAAGACTAGGATAGAAGATATTCTATACTGCAAATAACTGTTTAACCCATTAAGTTGAAAGGTGTTAAATCGGATAATAAAGTTGAGGATAATTGGAAGAAATCGAAAAGAATAGCCGCCAGTTAGATTAAATGGTGGGTTGATCAAAGTGTCTGTCATCAGGTAGCCAAAGAGGTTGATGCATATGGTCTCTGGTAGAAGTTAGAGAGTTTGTATGGGCACAAGACTGCACAGAACAGAACCTTTATGATAAGAAGGCTGGTGAACTTGAAGTACAGGGATGGAAGATCCAAGCTTGATAGCAAGGACAAGCAGTGTATCTTTCTTGGTTGTGCGTTTCTTGGTTGTGCGCATAAAGAATTTGGGTACAGATTATGGGATCTAGTTGATAGAAAAATTGTGGGAAGCAAAGATGTGGTTTTCTTTGAAGACCAGACCATTGAAGATGTAACTTAGAACAAAGAGCCAAAAGTCCTCAATGAAGAGCATGTTGATTTGGGTCCAGTAGTTCATCCTATAATGAATAGTAAACAAGGAGGAGTTCTTCCACTATAATAGGTTGAGACACTCAATGCAGATTTCGAGCCCGCATGCAGGGGCATATCCAACACCTGGTCAGCCCCCGCGGCCGCCCGTGCTGGGTCTACTAGATGTTTTAGAACGATCGCCAGGAGCTCGGAAGAAAGGTGAACGAAGAAGACTCACTGGACTCTCTGGACCGTGGAAGGGAGCTAGGCTTGGAACAACCAGCAGGAAGCCTCTGATTTTTATTTGGGCCTTATTTAAAAAAAGGCACAATCAAAGAGGATTTTACTTGAATTTCATTGGCAATGGCCCAATAGTCACAATCCAAATATGGAATATCCCATTCTTCTTGCCCAAAGCCGGTTGAGACTTGAGAGGAGGGAGGAGGGTGAGTTGGAGTCTTGGAGACGACGCCGACGCGATTAGGGTTTTGGGTGCTGTGAGTTTTTTACGCCGCCAACTCGATTCGGAGGACGGTGAAGGCTCAAGGCTGGAGCTGTGAGATTCAGTCCAGAGGCTGGAGCAATGGAGTGGAGCTTCCGGGTTCGAGGGCTTTCGGCTTCGTCTCTTCTAGTGGTTCTATCTGCAGCTGCATGAGGTAGTGACTAGTAAGGTATGTATTTTAATTTGCCTGTTTGCTATTAATAAATTATGAGAAATGACTAAATGTGAATTTTTGGATTTTTGGGTGCATTCTGTAGAGCGTAGAGTGTAGACTATATATTTATGTTTTTATTCCTTTTTCAGTTTTTGTTAATTTGTGAATTATGAGAAATGAGAATTTATGTTATATTATTGTATGAGTTATAAGTTATAAGTTTGAATTTTGTTTGTGTATTGTGAAATGTGAATTGTGATTTGGGAATTTAGGGTTTTAGGAAATTAGAATTTAAGGATAAGTGAAAAAAATAATGGTGAAGATGTTCGGCTATTACGATCGTGAATTGTCGACAGTCATCGGTCACCGGTCAACGATCTCCGCCCTAGCTTAACCAAATTTTTGGATTTGCCTGTGCCCGTATGTGATGATATACTTGCAAAATAGCATCTAGAGCAAGATGATCTAGAACTACCAACTAAGATTTAGTTGAGAACTAGCGGAGAGTGTCAACATTCTAGAATGTTCTACTAATGAGTATGTACTACTAACAGATGAGGGAGAACTAGAAACTTACCAAGAGGTGACATTGCATCCCCATAAGAGTAAGTGGTTGAGAACTATGCAAGAAGAGATGAAATCCTTACAGGAGAACCACAAATACGACCTTGTGAAGCTACCTAAGGATAGTAGAGCATTGAAAAACAAATGGATGTTCATATTAAAGATCATTTAAATAGCTCACAACCAATATAGAAGACATGCTTGGCCGTGAAGGAATTCAGTCAGAAGAAAAGGTTTTGGCTTTGAAGAGATTTTTTGGCGTGGTTAAGATGCCTTTTATCAGAGTTTTTTCTAGGTTTAACAGCAAACATGAATATGGAAATAGAAAAAAATTGATATAAAGAAATCATTTCTCCATGATGACTTGGAGGAGGAGATCCATATGGAGCAACCAGAATGATAATATGTAAAAGGTAAGGACTATCTAGTGTGTCGCTTGAAGAAGAGTTTGTATGGTCTCAAACAAGCACTAAGTTAATAATACAAGAAATTTGATTTCTTCATGGTTGAACATGAGTATGACAGGACTATTTCTGACTATTGTGTGTACATTAAGAGTTTTTCTGATGGAAAATTCATTATTCCTTTACTGTATGTGAACGCCATGTTGATTGTAGATCGTGACACAAGTAAGATTGACAGGTTAAAAAGAGAGTTGAACAAATTTTTTACTATGAAAGACATCGAACCAGCACAGCAAATCCTCAGAATGAAGATCTTTAGAGACAGGAAAAACTCATGGTTGTTGTTGTTGTCTCAAGAGACTTACACTGTGAAGGTATTAGGAATGTTCAACATGAGCAAGGCAAAACTAATGATCTCTCCACTTGCAGGTCACTTCAAGCTAAGTACCAAGCAATGTCCTACAAGTGAAGAAGAAAAAGAAGAGATGAAAAATGTTCTTTATGCATCAGCCATGGGTACTTTGATGTATGCCATGGTTTGAACTAGGCCTATTGCTAATGCAGTTCAAGTTGTTAATTGCTTCCTCTATATTCCTAGCAAAGAGCACTAGGCAACTGTTAAGTAGTTTTTCAAGTATCTTAGAGGTACTTCTAGAATGTGCTTGCAGTTTGGAAATGGAAAACCTGAGCTTGTGGTATACTTAGATGCATATATAGCTGTTGATATCGATTGTAAAGTCTATTTTAGGGTACTTGGTTACATTTGCATGGGGAGCAGTTTGCGAGAAGCTTGAAACTCATAGACGGAAAGCGGGCTTGGTGAAGCCCTTCACATGGGAGGGAGAGATTTGTTAGCGGGTCCCTCCAATGTGTAAAGATCGAACAATTAAGGGTCATGCTACACTACCAGAAGAAAATTACCAGAACTTTGCCAGATTCTCTTAGGGGTTTTAATAATATAAAAATAGCCTTTATAAAATACTATTTTGCTCTTACTTTCTATATTTGCAAAATATGTCATGTATCTTTTAGTTATTAGGTCTTTCAGGATTATATCTTATAATTTTTCCGTTTGGATCGTAGATTCTTAGAACTAATCCTGGGATTCTTACTTCAGTATTTCTTGTAACCAAACAAGTATTATTGTTACTCGAATTTGTGATATTTTATAGTTTTTATGATCTTTTCCCACTTTTTTGTATTATCATCTCTTCTAAGTTCTTCAAGAAGTATTCTAATTTCTTTGGATCTTAACTTACTACTATTTTCTTGAATTCTTCTAAATCTTTCTTCTCTTTCCTCGTGGTTCATTAAATTACTGAGAACCACTATTTATATGGTAGCTTTTTAATCTTTCAATTTGTTCTAAATATTCTCTATATTTTGATAACTTTTCAAAAGCTCTAGGTTGGTTTTCTTTAGTTATATATCCAAAAATAATTCCTTATGAAACTTCTTCTTCTATATCTTCGTATCTAATTATGACATCTTCGATCTTTTTTATTTCTTTTGTAAGTTTCTATAGGATCAAATCATATATTATGTTTACAAGCATAATCTATATCAAGATATATTTCTTTAAGTTTTTCTTGGCCAACATGAAGTATATCTTCAGATTTTTCAACTATATTTAGTAAAAATGAAATATCTACTTCATCTAAATATAATTTAAGAAAATTATAATTAGTTGTGGATTTGGATGCTTGTGAAATGTTCATAAAGATCAATAGTAATCAAAGCATAAGTATATAAAAGCATGTAAATAACTTACAGTAATCAATGGAAATAACTAGGCTTTCTCTCCAACATGATCTTATAGTTGCTTTGCATGTACTTAATCAATCTTCTAAATCAAGTGAATATTTAAAATGTTTTGAAATCATTTGGTTTCACAACTGCTTCCGCAAAAGGCTTTTCAATTAAGGTTGTATTTCTCACTCTAGAGAACTAATCGTGTTGCCACATACGCTATCTCACAGTATTTAGAGTCTTTGTTTTCACTTCTATCCAAATTCTTTTCAGAATCGAATTGTTTTAAGGATCTCGACAAATTTGCTGTTTATGGAATCTGAAATTGAACATAACATAATTATTCACTCTCGCCAACTGTTTGATAAAATTACTGAAAGAGGTAATGGCTTTATATAGAATGGGGAAAAGTAAGTTGGCTATTGGAGATATTTTCCAAGCTTATGAAACACGATGATATATTAAAAAGTGTGCAATTACTGTAAAAGCTCACTTTTTTTCTGGCGGAAACTTGAGGATATGTGGTGATTTGAAAACATTGTGAAGAGATTATTTTAGTTTTCGCTCTTTCAAAGAGGGACTGTGTTCCTCTGAAGATTTTTGGTGACTCCTTGTAAAGCAATTCATTGGTAAAGCTTGCAAATGCGGAGCTTCTTTCCCTGATGGTTGTCAATGCTGTAAGTAAAAATCATAAGCGAGAAACACGTTGATCGTTTGACGTTCATAAGCAACAATAGAAGGTAAAAGGTTTTAAATTTTCAAATTCTTATGACTCTTCTGATTATAAGTACTGATTTGAATTTGATATATGAAAGTTAGGAGGTAAAATGCAAGAGCTAATGCTTTCAAATTGCAATTATGAAGATAAACTAAATATTTTCCCCGTTGGTTTATTTTTATAATATAAATGTTATGATACAATGAAATTCGCTAGTATCAGAAGAGTACTGAACTGTTGATTAGGAAGCTACCTTTCCAGAGGCTTGTTCGAGAAATTGCCCAGGACTTCAAGGTACATTGATAACATAAACTTTGCTTTTTCTTTGTTCATATATTTTAAAAATGAATGATGCTAATTTATTGCTAAGTGCATTTTTGTTTTAACTTGTTTTGTGGTTGCAGATTGATCTGCGTTTCCAGAGCCATGCTGTTTTAGCACTTCAGGAGGCTTAGATTGGCTAGATTCTATTTTGAATTAATGACTTTGTTGATCAATAAAACTAACGATATTATTGATTACTTGTAGTATCTCTTGGATGAATTTGTTACAAGAAACAATTCTCGTTCAAGAGAGAAGACAGCTTGAGATTGCACTTGAACTTTTGTTTCGAGAGATGAAAATTTGATGTTCTTTAGTTAGATTATTTTTGGATACTGTACTGAGCATATTGTATTGAATCTTATTCACTATTTTTGAATGGGCCAATGATGTTAGCATTTTGTTTTGTAACATTTTGATTTGTAATTATTATAGGTTTGTTGGAAATCAAATAAATTAATTATGCAATTTCTTTTTAAAAAAAACTGCAAAATGATACAGCAACATTTAGAAAATGTTGCTAAAGGGCTATTGGCAACGTTTCGTTTTTTAAACGTTGCCAAAAATTGTTTTTGTATCTTTTTGCGGCAACATCTCGATTTGCAACACACGTCCAAATGTTGCCGTAGGCCTACGGCAACGTTAGGCTGTTTTTGTTGTAGTACTTGCATACTATATTTACATACCTTTGGTACTCACTTTATGAAGTTTAAAACTCCATAAGTGATTACCTTATTACAAGCTTTACTATATCCAGACTATCTAACAATATTTCTGAATACAAGTAGTGTATAAAGATTAACTTTCAAGTGCCGAGATGTGTTTCTTCCAGCTTATCTTGGACACTGAACCTCCTTCCTTTTATAGAGGTTTTTCCTTTAGTGATAAGGAATTTTATATTCACAGGTGTTTGCCATTATCTCTTGTCTTCCATTATCTTTTGTTTGGTAGTGTTAGCTGGCCTTATCTTTTAAGCTGGATCATGACATTTTAACCATTGGTGGGTGAAGGATCATAATCACAACACTTCTTTGTATTATCTTCTTTCTTCTAGTGACCACAGTTTTTCTTTAATAAAGTGATTTATTAAAATAGTGATAAATGGTCACTATCTTGGCTCCATTACTTTTCCATTCGCTAATCAAAGAACTCCACGGGGGAATTCTTCACTGTTAAGAGATATTTGACTCATATCTTCTACAACACAGTACTCACAATGGTGATTACTGTAATTCCAGAGTATCTTGCACAATTCCTTTGCCATATCTTCTGATCCACTTACTTGGTTTGTGATTATAGTGGATAATAAATTGTCAAGAAGATACATATCCAGGGGCGGACCCACGAAGGGCCCAGCGGGGGCGGGGGCAGCCGTCCCCACTAAAAAAAAACCAATTTTTTTTTTACAGTTTTTTAGCTTATTTTCTATCTCGAATGCAGCCAGGATCTAGTGAAACTCATGTTTTGTATGTAATTTTTTTCTCTTTAATCTTGTTACATATTCTTTAATCTCATAGAGTTGGATTGTTAAATTTCCTTCTCACTTGAATACAGCTTGCCAAAAAGACTTGGAGATGATTTGACTATTGAAGTCTACGATTCGAAAGGAAAGTATTTTGGCCACGTAGTAGTTCAGGTGGCTAATATTGCTGAAGAATTGGTATGTTATGTAAATCTCATTTTGACCACATGTGATTGCAAAAACTGTTGTATGGTCATAATGAATATATTTGTGGGTTTGATGTAGGGTGAGAGACTTCGTTCATGGCCTATATGGCATGAACTAGTTGGGAAAATGCAACTAAATCTAAACTATTCAACAACTCCAAAAAAAAAAAAAAACATTCGGGGGGTCCGTAGGCCCCCACCCCTTCAACTTTGGACTCTTCTACTTCGACGAGGCTGGCTCTACCCCTAATCTCGCCCCCACTCAAAATTAATCTAGGTCCGCCCCTGTACATATCTTCTTCTTTTGTAATAATCCTGTCATTAGAATAAATTATTATGGTCTTCAGATGGATAAATCCATATCTTTTCTTTCTCGGTAATCAACTGAGTTGCATGTTCAAATATCTCTTTATATCATTTCGCTCTCCTGAAGGGCATCATATTTATGATATCTTGATAACCATTTTAACAACTTTTTGATTAGTTGGTAAAAAATGTTGGTTTGCAAGTCCAATTTTAATAACATGGAATGATTGCTGCATATATTGAAGAATATGATCACATTCCATGGTTGCTGAGTGGATCTGATATATATATATATATACACCTTTGACAACTTCAGTATATCTTTTTACCGTCTTCCGAACACCAATTGAAAGTTGGGCTATCTCCCTGAGATCTTTACTAGGATATATACAAAATATATTTCCCAATTCAAAACAATTTCGTATCCAGTTGGCTGGTGCTCCTGGATAAAAATTTATCTTGTTGTATTTTTCGTAGTGGAGAGTTTTCATTTACTCTCCTATATCAAAATACCAATCAGACAGGACATTAAAAATAACAATAAAGAATATCACTTCTTCATTGTTATCATTTTTTGGGTATTTTCACTCCATGGCATATCTTGACAATATCCTTTGGATCAATATTTTTAATAGTTAGTTTAGGTAAAGTTTGGCTAGATGAAGAGCTACCTTCGCTGTTTTTGGCATCCTTAGCATCTTTCTTAATTGGAATTTTCATATCTTCTTTATCACTAATATGTTTAAATATTCCCTATGAAGGGGTTTCTATTACCTTATTTTCTTTCCCTTTATCATCAGGAAGAGCACTAGTATTTAATGGTCCATGTGAAGAGATATTAGACTTGGTACAAGTAACTTCTCCCCCAAAGGATATATTCACTTTGCCTTGAAGGCTATCTTGTATATTTTGAATTTTTGTCTCCAAGTAGGAAACATTTATCTCAAGTATCTGGACTTTCGTCCTTAATTGTTCTAGCTTCATCCCTGCTAAGATAATCAGGAAGAAAGTTAGTTTTACATTTTATATATTCAATATCAAATTTGAAATAAGAGAATTAAATTTGAATCCTGATAATATATCTGTTGGCAATAGATGGATCAACGTTATTTTTCAAAAAATGATTTAACTTGAGTGTTATCAGTTCTAACTAAGAACTTTTTTGGTAATAAATAATTTTCATATTTTTGTACTCCTCGTTTTACATCAATGAGTTCTTTTCTATTTGTCTCATATCTTGTTTCAACTTTTTTGAATGTCCTTGATGTGTAGCCTACAAGTATCTCAGGACAAGAACAATTCTTTTCAGATTTATATTCTTTATGATTATTTTTAACCTTTAGTACTGCACCCGAGTAATTATCTGAAGCATCAGTTTCAAGGATAAAGAAATCTTCTTCTTGTGAAATTATAAGCTTAGGCAAGACCTTTAATTCCTTTTTTACCTTCCTGATATTTTCACAATCTAGTCTTTTCCAAGACTATATTACATTATTTCTTAACTTAGAAAGAAAATAATTTTTTAACTTGGTACAATTCTCAATGAATCATTCAGCATAATTTAATATACCAATGCAACTTTGCAACTGTTTTTTTATCTTTGATTTCTTCAGAAAATTCTTGAAATTTCTCACCAATATGAGATTGCAGTTGCAATTCTCCTTCTTTTATGAATAATCCCAAAAATTCTATCTTGATTTTAGTTATCTCTACTTTCTTTTGAGAAAGTGTGATACCATGTTTCTTTATAACATAACAAAATTTTTCAAGATGTTCAATATGTTCATTTATATTATTTGAATGAATAAGTAAATCATCTACATAAGCAATGCAAAAATGAGTGATTGGTTTGATTACTTCATCCATTCTTCTTTGAAATATCTACGGTGCATTTTTAACCCAAATTGTATTACATTCCATTCATATTGTCCTAAAGGATTGAGGTACTAAATCCAGTTAGCGGTTTACTTTCTTCTATAAGTATGATTTGCCAAAAAACTTTACTTACAATCGATTTTTGAAAATATCTTCTTATTTTGTACTTGTTTAATAACGGGATCCTTATTAGGCAAGTAATATCCATCAAACTTACTAACTTCATTTAACTTCTTATAATTTATCACAATCCTTGCTTTTCTTCTTTTTGTCTCACTATGTTTTCTAACTATAAAGGTTGAGCTGCTATGTGAGCTTTTACTAGATCTAATCAATTTAGCTTCTAGTAGTTCTTTTATCTGGTCCTTAAATTCTTTTTGGTCTTCCACACTATATTTCATTGGTTTAATCCTTACTATAGTGTCTGGATTGATAAGTTATATCTTTACCTTTACTTTATCTGTGTTCCATTTTTCTAATGGATTTTCAGAATAGGTTTCATAAATTTCATTTTTCAATTTTTCTAACTTCTCTTCTGTTGTCATCTTCAGAACTGTAATTGGTTTAAGTTTTTATGTATTCCAACATCCACCACCATGGGTTGAGGAACTCTAATGATTAATCTATTTATATGCTATGCTAATAGCTTTAATTATTTTTGGTATAAATATTTTATGTGCACAAGGAGTTGTGAACATGTATTTGTCTATATATTACATAAATGGTGCATATTTTAGTAGGAAATGTTGTCCTAATAAAATATCACATCCAATTGTGCTTGACATATATATTGTATCGATAGATACTTCTCTAAAGGATATTAGAAAAGGTACTTGTGTAGCATATTTGTTGTATATTACCTTATCGTACTTCCTGTATCTAGATAAGCATGAAATTTAATTCTGCAGTAACTTCTTATATTGAGTATAACTTCAATATATGGACCCATGTGATTAGCACTAATTACTCTTTCTATGATAACAATGGTCTTATATTTTCATCTATTCTTGATATGATGATTGGGTTATCATCAACTGTTATTTTCAAATATCATTGACAATTTTATAAGGACTAAATTTCTCAAAAAAGTTCATTCCTAATAGTATAGGTGAACGATTGACTCCATATAATTCATCTTTATATATAATTATTTCTTTAGTATGTTCTTTCTGACCCTCTTCTACAAATATAAGAGTAAATTTCACATATTTTCTTATTTCAAGATTATTTCCTAAATAATCTTTGAATATATATTTTTCTGGTAACTTAAAATCTAATAGATGGATAACAAATTTAGCATTTACATGACTTTTATATGCTCCAGTATCTGTGAGGACTAGAAGATTCTTATATTTTTCTTGATTAACATATCTTGTTTTGGTATAATATTGTGAACTTGATGGTTCAGTAATACATAGTTTTCTAAGTTGGCTTATCTTAGAGCCTTGTTTGGAGGGGAATCTAGCAATAAGATTATCTCCTAGACTGACACTATTTCTTCTTATCAATCTCCCTTCAGAATTGATTTATGTTGCTTGTTTATGAAAATCAAGCATTATTTGTTCTGGTATGGTAACTTCACTTCCTTGATATTTTCTGGGAGGTATATATTGAGCTAATTCTTCAAAGTCTTTATGTATGATAATATTATTAGTTATCTTCCTTAGATTGTTGTGATGACTAGTACTAAAAGTAAAAAATGATTTTATGCTAATACTAATAGCCTAACTTTTTTGCAACATCTTCAAGTTTCCAATTCTATAATATAAATTGAAACTTTGGTCAATATTTTCATCAATTAGTGATACCGCATAGTTTGATTTCACAGTAAATATTTTCTTATGGTAAACTAGATTTCCTACAATTGTTCCTAATTGAGCATCTATAGGATCTTGTAAGATTCTATTATCCATGTAATATATTTCTATTGGTATATTCATACATTCCCTAAAGAATCCTTTTACCATGATTTGGATTCCTCCTATCTCAATACATTTTAACTTGCCCTTTATGTTTTCTGGAATTTTGGATGACTTTTGTCTTACCTATTCTTTTGTAATTATGTGTATTCTTGCATTCCTATTGTATCTTTTATATTGATAGATATTTCTTTGTAGTTCATATTTACAATTGTGTTATTTACTTTTGGCAGTATTCCTAAAAATCCTTGATGGAATACGTCTTTTTCCTCTAAAATTAATATCTTCTTTGTTATCTCTTTGGACTTTTTGGCATCAAATGTAATTTCTTGGTTTATACCTTCTACTGAGTCTTCAACTTCTGCAATTGTCTCTACTTCTATTTTCTAGTTTATTTCTTGTATCTCTTGATTCATATAGACTATTTCTTTGGAATCTTCTTCTAATGATGATGTATCTAATTTATAAAAGCTACTGCATTCACTACTTAAATCTTCAAAATATTCAATTGGCTCTATATCACTATCACCTTAGAATTCTTCATAAATTTTAAAAGTTTTTATATTCCGTCTATCTTTCTTTTTAGGACATTGATGGGTAATGTGTCCTTCTTCATTGTAGATGAAACATCTACATTTCTTGATATATTTTGGTTTAGGCTTTCCAGTCCAATTTCTTTTCTTGAAATATTTTTTATGTGGTTCGAAACCTCTTTTCTTAAACTTCTTATAGTTTTTGAATTTTATTTTATGTTTCCTATATAACTTATATTTCCTTTTGTAACATCCAAATTGTTCAATTTGGCCTACATCTCTGTAGCAACACCAATGATTTTTTTCTTATCTTGTATGCTTTCTTACTTTCTAAAGTTTCTTTACACCAATTGCTTATCATTCTTTTTGTAAATTCAATTATACTTTCAAAACTATCTATATTTACACCTTCTTCTCCAAGAGGTAATAGTTTCTCATATTCTATTAGTAACTTGATTTCCCATGGGAATGGTAACTTCGTAAAATAAGACCTTAATATCGATTTATTTTCTTGATAATCTCCTTGGTTTAATATATAATATATTTCTTCGAATTTACATGTATATCTATCTAATTCACACATATCACATATCCTTAAATTTTCGATTGCCATTGTTTCTTCATTATATTCTTCTTGTTTCTTAACTTGTTCATCAACTCTGAATCCATGTCCTAAGAATTCTGTTCTCAGGATTCTTTCAGACATTTTTAATATCTCTTCTATATTTTGTTCACTCCAAGTATTCGTGTTATCTAATGCTTCAGTTGTATTTTCTCTATATTTTATTCTTCTTTTTATATTTTCTGGTAATTTTCTCCACCATTCAGATACAATTCCTCTAAACGTATGTTTTATAAACCCAAAGGATGTATATGTTTCTCATTTGTTAAATTGTATACCTAAGTCTGTACTTTTCATCCATATTTCAATAGCTTTGTCTTTATTTACACAATTAAGATTTAACCATATTCTTGTTGTGTGTATTGGTTCATTATAAGATTTCATTGGATTATATATATATATATATCTTTTCCGTGTTTTCCTATATTAATTAATACCATCCTTATTAAGTATTGGTGTATCATAAGGATAAGGATACTCATATTCTTCTTCACTTCTAGATTCTATTTTTATATTATGATTAGATGATGGATTAGTATTTATCTTTGTATTTTTCATTTTTTCAGTTAACTATTCTAACTATTTTTATATTCATTATATTCTTCACCAGTAGATTCTAAGAATTTTTGTTCCAATTTTTCAACCTCTATGATCACATATTGTTTTAACTCACGATTTTTTTCTTTATCTTTATTTTTCTGTGTTATCCTGTAATCTTGAGGTGAATTTATTCTATCTTTTCTCTTAATTTTTTTTTTTATCTAAAGGAGTATTTCATATTTGTATATTATATTCTAGATTTTCCAATCTTTTGTGTACATCTTCACAACTATCATTTGTAATATTTTTAGGTAAATAAGGATAACTTTGTTTCTTATATTTTTCAACTTTTTTTCAAAAATTCTTCGATTATATTTTCTTCATCCATTATATTCATCATTATTTTAGGTTCGTAACATAACTCTGATACCATTTCTAACAGGGGAGCACAACATAATTTTTTAAACTTTTGATCCATTTAGTATTTTCATAGTTATTTAAGAGATCACAATAAAATGTATAAAATTAACTATCTTTTGTTAAAGTTTTTTCTTCAATAATTATATCTAGTTCATCAATTCTTCTTTCTAGGTGAAAAATCCCTTTTTGTATATCTTTTTGAATTTTGATTGTTTGGTTATCTATGTAAGCATCTTTATATTTTAATTTTGGATCTAAATATTCTAAAAAGAATCCTTTTAGATCTTCTCTTTGGTAGTTTAATACACTATATGTTGTAGTTCTTAGATCAGTAAAGTTGGAGCTAAATCTATCAAAGATTCTTGGTTCATAAACTCGAGGACTTAAAATGGAGTTTCTATATTCTTATAGTGGCTTTAGTTGCAAATTCTACATGAGAGGTATTTTGGGGAATTTTTCTATAAATAAATAGTTCTGGTAAAGCATAATTATTCAACAATTAATAGAGAATGTGCTAGCTGGCCGGATGGGCTATAATAACTAGCCCACATAATTCTCTGGTTTTTGTATATGAATGATGTATATTTCCCAACACCAATATAGAACAATATTATGGAAAACACTGTCATTTTTCAACTGATGGCCTCAATAGATTTCGTTAGTGGATCAAAGAAATCAAAGAAATAAACCAGTAGTGAATGTGAGTGACAACGATAAGACTTCAGTTCCTGGTGCTGATAGTTTGTTCATCTCAGTTGCTCGGAGGTCTTGGTGATATCTTTCTTGGTATTTTTTTCTTGTAATCCACAAGTAGGATGAGGAGTTATTTTCTAGCCAAGATTGTGATTTTTTAGGTTATGGAAGTTGTTCTAGAGAGAATTGTATATCCTATTATTTGTTGTAGTGGAAGAACATTCTGGTCTAGGTCCCGTGGTTTTCTCTCACCTTGAAAACTTTTCCACATAAAAATTTTAGTGTCTTGATCTTGATTTATTTCTCTGCATATCAATAAGTTTGAGTTTGCACTAGAGTTGCTATTGCATGTTTAATTACACAACAACGAGGTAGATTTTCTTGGCTACATTTTACGTAATTATTGAATTAAAGAATATACCTTTCTTTATAAATAATTAAAATATCCAACAATAGAATCCAAAGTTGCTGTGGTTTGACCCAAATTCTAGTGGGTATTGGAGTCTAAATTTGAGTGATTTTGAAGAGTTCAAAATTATAGTCCAGAAGAGAAAGTCACCCCATTTTCACTAGCCTAGCGCTAGCTAGACGCTTGAGTGAGCCATGTGGAAAACAATCCGAGAGTTCATTGCCCAGTCGCTCGAGCGACGGGCTATTGCACAACTTTCGCTCGAGCGACAAGTTTTTTCGGCCCAAGCCCATTTCGCTTCTCGGCGTGGTTTTGGACTCCTTTTTCATCTACAACTTAAACCTTGGGTTCATATATATATATATATATATAAGTCACATTTTGTAATATCATAATTCATTCTAACATTAAGAGAATTGAGAGAGAAAATATTGTTGAGAGCCTAGATTTTAATTGATTATTGAAATCTTGATATTGTAAACACAAAGCTATTAATTTTATAGTGGATTCTCCTCCCTTAAACTTCTTGTGTTCTTATTTTCTTTACCTTTTTTTCATTATCGTCATATCTTGTGATTCAAAATTTATAACAAGTGGTATCAGAGCGCAATGTTGATTGTTCCGCATGGCGACAATGAAGTGTGATATTCCATTGTTGGATAGAAACATGATATTTACATTATGACAAGTGAAGATGAGAGCGGTGTTGGCCTAGATGAATTTGGAGGAAGCCTTGCTTGGCTTTGATAGGATGCCCAACGCTTGGACGCAAGATGAAAACCAGCGTAAGGATCGAAAAGCCCAATCTCAAATTCATCTACATCTTTTAAATCAGATTCTTCGAGATGTTCTTAAGGAGAAGAGTGTCAATGCATTGTGGTTGAAGCTGAAGCAACTTTGCATGACAAAGAGCTTAACCAACAAGCTACACTCGAAACATCGCTTGTATTCTTACCGGATGTCTGAAGGTACATCATTGGATGACCACTTAACTATATTCAAACAAATCATAGCTAATTTGGAGACATTGGAGGTTAAGTATGACGATGAGGACTTGGCTTTGATGTTGTTGTTTTAGCTACCACCATCATATATGACTTTTATGGATACTATTCTCTATCGTCGGGATACTTTCACCATAGAAGAGGTCTATGATGATTTATTATCTAAGAAGAAGATGAGGCATCTTACTAAAGGATAAAGAAATCATGTTGAAGGCTTGATTGTACGTGAAAGGAATCAATATAAGAATTTTAGCAGAAATATGAAGGGCAAATCAAAATCTAGATATGCTGAGAAGACATGTCACTACTGTAAGAAAAATAGACATATTAGAGCTGATTGTTTCACTTTGAAAAATAGAAACAAAGCTGCTGGTGCTATAGAGAAAGGAAGCAACATGTTAATACAACGGAGGCTGATGTTGTGGAAGATGAGCAAAGTAGTGAGAGCTTTTTGTGATTTTTGACGAAGATATTAAATCTACTGATGAATGGGTTCTTGACTCAGTTTGTGCTTTTCATATGTGTCCTAACATGCACAGGTTTTCTACATATGAATGAGTTTCGAGAGGTGCTATGATTATGGGAAACAATGCGCCTTAGAAAATTGTTGGAGTTGGTACAATCAGAATCAAAATATTCGATGGGGCTATCAGAACACTTATAAATGTAAGACACATTTCAGAACTAAAGATGAATCTCATATCTTTGAGTGCACTTGACTCAAATAGCTACAAATACATCGGTGAAGGTCAAGTTTTGAAGGTAAGCAAGGGTGCTCTTGTTTTCTTGAAAGGGCATAAAAACTCTACACAATTGTATATTTTGCACGGTTCTACAGTGGTTGGGATGTAGTAGTTTCTACTTCTTCTTTGATAGATGATGAAGTTACAAAAAGTTGGTATGTGAAGCTCAGACATAAGAGTAAGAATGGGATAACAGAGTTGTGTAAAAAAAGGACTTCTTGATTGGCAAAATAGCAAAATAGAATTTTGTGAACATTGTGTCTTTGGGAAACAGAAGAAAGTCAGATTTACAAAATGAAGACACAACACGAAAGGGAACACTCAAATATATCCATTTAGATCTTTGGGAACCAGCCAAGGTACCATTTAAAGGTGGCTATTATTATTTGTTGACATTAATTGATGATTTCTTCATGAAAATTTGGGTATTCTCCTTGAAACAAAAGAGTGATGTGTTTGGGACCTTTAAGGAGTGGAAAATATTGGTAGAAAAGTAGACCAGAAAGTAAGTGAAATGTCTACGCACTGATAATGGTTTGGCGTTTTGCTTAGGTAAATTCAATAGCATCTGTAGGGTTGAAAGCGTCTTGAGGCACTTGACAGTACCTGGAACTTTTCAACAGAATGGTGTGGCAGAATGGATGAACATAACCTTGAAGGAAAAGGTTTGTTGTATGCTTTCAAATTCTAGGTTGCCTAAGTCTTTTTGGGCTGAAGCGGCTATTACAACTTGTTTTCTAATTAATCACTTACCCTTAGTTGCCATTGATAAAAAGAAACCAGAGGAGGTATGATATGGTAAACCTTCTTGCTATTCTGATTATTTTTGGGTGTCGAACTTATGCTCATGAGGATAATGGAAAGTTGGAGCCTAGGTCTAGAAAGTGCATCTTTTTTGGGTATAAATCAGGTATGAAAGGGTATAAGTTGTTGTGTCTAGAGACTAGTAAGGTGGTTGTTAGTAAAAATGTGGTATTTGATGAACTTACTATGGTTCGTGGTTCATCTCTTGGGGATTCTAATAAAACCGAGGAGCGAAATTGTTCAATTCAGGTGGAGTTGGAAATTGGTTCAAAGAAACAATCAGAGGTTACAGAACAATCTACTACAGACAAGTCCAGTTCAAGGTTGACGACAGTAATATCTTGCCTACTTTGCCTACACCACTAGCACCACAGTATTCTATAGCTAAGGACAGACCTCACAGACAGCTTAAACCTCTATAGAAGTATGAGGGAAGTTGATTTGGTAGTTTATGCATTGAGTGTGACTGAAGACATTGATTCCACTAAGGAGTCTGGTACATATTCAGAGGTAGTCAGTTGTAGTGATTCTAGCAGATAGATGATTGGTATGCAGGAGGAGATGAAGTTATTGAACGAATATAACATTTGGGACTTGGTGAAATTACCTAAAGGTAAAAGGGTGGTTTGCTGCAAATGGATGTTCAAAAGAAAGGAATGCACATCAAGAATTGAAGATGCTAGATACAAGGCTAGATTGGTAGCAAATGGTTATAGTCAGATTTTGAGTGTTGATTTTACAGATGTGTTCTCACCAGTTGTGAAGCACAGTTCTATTCGGGATTTACTTGGAGTGTTGGTTAAGAATGATTTGGAGCTTGAGCAAATGGATGCCAAAATAATATTCTTACATGGAGAATTTGAGGAAAGCATCTACATACAACAACAAGAGGGATTCATAGCTTCAGAAAATGAAGACTATGTGTGCTCATTGAAGAAATCATTGTATGGATTGAAGCAGTCACCGAGACAATGGTATAAAAGATTTGATTCATTTATGACTACTCATGGTTTTGATATATGTAATTATGATAGTTGTGTGTACTTCAAAAAGGAAAGTGGTGGATCAACTACATATTTGTTATTATATGTTGATGATATGCTCATAGTAGCTAATGATAAAGCAAAGGTTAAAAAAATAAAATTACAACTCAGCAAGGAGTTTGACATGAAAGATTTGAGTGCAGCAAAGAAGATTTTTGGAATGGAGATCTTGAGAGATAGAAAGGTTGGCAGATTGTATTTAAGTCAGAAAGGGTACATTGAGATGGTGCTTGAAAGATTCAATATGGTGAAAGTTAATGTTGTCAATACTCCTTTGGCTGCCCACTTCAAACTATCATCTAACTTATGTCCACAGTCAAATGAAGACATTGATTATATGTCTCGGGTTTCTTACTTCGGTGCAGTTGGTTCGCTCATGTATACTTTGGTTTTACAATACCGATTTGGCACGGCAGTTAGTGCAGTTAGCAGATACATGGCTAATCCTGACAATGACATTGGAAAGCAGTGTAGTTGATCTTCACATACTTGAGGGGCTCTTCAAATGCTTGTTTGCATTTTGGTAGAAATTCTGATGGAGTTATTGATTATGTAGATTCAGACTATACGAGTGATCTTGATAAGAGGAGATCACTTATATGGTATGTGTTTACCCTTGGTGGCTGTGCTATCAGTTGGAAAGCTACTTTACAGAATACATTAGCTTTGTCTATAATAGAAGTAGAATACATGGTCATTACAGAGGCAATGAGGCTATATGTCTAAGATGATTAATTTGTGAAATTAGTGAAGACTTGTAGATATCTACATTATTATGTGATAGTCATGGTGTAATTTTTTCTTAACTAAGGATCAGATGTTTCATGAGAGGACTAAGCACATTGATGTGAGGTATCATTTTGTGCATGATGTGATTGCCCGTGGTGATATTGTAGTGAGCAAGGTTAACCACTTCATCTTACTAAGTTTGAACATTGTTTGAATTTAGTGGGAGTTTGTTATTGATTTAGTTCATTGGGGCTTGTGTGAAGAGGAAAAGTGGTGTTTATTGTTGGAGTTGTGACTTGGAATTCTTTGTGCTGGAATTTGGCTAAATGTGGAGATTTGTTGTGGTTTGACCCAAATTCTAGTAAGTATTGGAGTCTAAATTGGAGTGGTTTTGAAGAGTTCACATTATGGATCGGCGCTAGCTGGATGCTTGAGCGAGCCTAGTGGAAAACAACCCGAGAGTTCGTTGCCCGCCTATCGCCACCTAGTCGCTCGAGCGACAGGTTTTTCCGACCCAAGCTCATTTCGCTTTTTGACGGGTTTTTTTTTACTCCATTTTCATCTGCAACTTAAACCTAGGGTTCATATATATATATATATATATAAGTAACGATTTTTAATATCATAATTCATTCTAACATTGAGAGAATTGAGAGAAAACATTATTGAGAGCCTATATTTCAATTGATTATTTAAATATTGATATTGTAAACACAAAGCTATTGATTTTATAGTAGATTATCCTCCTCTAAACTTCTTGTGTTCTTATTTTCTTTACCTTTATTTCATTATCGTCATATCTTGCGATCCGAAATTCATAACGAAAATAGCAGGAATGTATGGTATAATGACCTCTTTCCCTTGAGTATCCTTACCCTTGCACAAAAAGACAATACCAAACATGGTATGAAGAAAAGAAGACACCTAATTGTTTTCATTCCTTTGAGGGTCAACATTAAAATCACATATTGTATGCATAGCATGAGTATAAGAATGAGATAACTAACTTGACTTGCAACTCATTTATTGTCCAATAGGGAGGCCCAATGAAAAAGTTGGTGTAGGAATTTGAAATTTGAACTTTGCCACATTATGGCTAAGTTGAGTTTTCTTGAACACCTTACAATTTGCAATACACTGGCAACACACAATTATATAAGACTTGTAATATAAAAATTGAAACTTTAAATATCAAATCTCAATACAATCATCAATTAGATGAGGCGATTTAATAATATCCACATTTATCTGTGTATATGTAGTTGGTAATACATGTGGATTTCTTGGAATGTACAAGAAGTAAACAGTAATAAATAAATGGCCTTTAGACATGGCAAAATAATTTATAATAATGACACGAGAAAAAAGAACTATTTATGAAAATTCAGAAAGAAAAACCCTAATTTATGGAAGATGGAGGATGAGATTGAGATAAAAAAAAACAATTGGATGACAATATCTGTAACGCCCCGAAAATTTTTATAGAGTAGAATTTAATTTTATATGCTATCATTTATTGTTTTGAAAAGCTAGGGACTAAGATGATATATAGCAAATTTCAATTTTAATTGGGTTATATTTTAGATTTTGACCGAGTAATGATAAGTATATGAATATTAGACTCGTTGGATAGGTCATAATTAATTATGCACTTTAAGCTCGAGAAAAAGTTAATTTGAATTAACGGAGCCCAAGTTATCGAAGTCGAAAGAATTGACCTTAAATTATATTTTATACTAAATGAGTTTAATCCTATAAGCCGACACATGTAGGGGTTGTAGAAGTTTAATTAAATTGATATTATATTAGTTTCACTTTTTGATGTAATTGATAGGTGTACCCATATATGAAATGTGTGTTGGTGAAGTGATAGGATTGAAGACTTAGTCAAGATTATTTTTGTTTTTTTGGAGATTCTTCCCCACTCCAACACGTCACCCACTCCCCACACGTTTTCCCACTATTCACAACTCTTTAAAACCTAGTTTATTAATTGCCTATGTACCTATATGCTTAAGTTGATAGAAGAAAATATATTCTTGCACGGACAACAACTTGAGGCAGAAGAATAAATGTGATTTTGGGATTTTCCTCATTCAATGATTTTTTTAATCTAACAAGATAGGAAAAGAGGTACAGTTGGTTTGTCTCATTTAAATCTTTTATTCATATTGATGAATTTTATACTTATGAAAGTTAAATTTATGATATGATGTGATGGTCATTCCGGTACAAATGTTATGTTATAATATGATATAAGCTCTTACCGGATTTTTAAAGATATGATGACGGTATGATTTTTCTGACGTATGTTCTAAAAGTTTTTATTCGAGATTGCACCATATTTTGAAGTTCCTACTGAGTATTCCCATTCCCTACTCCACACAGGTTAGACCAGGTTGTTGGTTGGCGGGCGATGAGGTGAAGTCGTAGTGCCAAGATTTATGGAACACGGTAAAATAAACCAGTGTAATGTGTCTCAAATTCTAAGTTTTATTAGAAATCCTTAGTTGTTTTAAATTTATTAGACTCGATCAGTTTATTTTGAGATTTGGGACAAAGTTATATGGACATGAAATTCGTACTAGGATTTGACAAATCCTAGCTTATTTTGGATATTTTGTGCTTTTCCTTGTCATTTAAAGTTTCTGCATAATAAACTTAGTCTTAGTGTTGAACATAAATAGTTTGTTTCTATACCAATAAATTGATGTACGATTTTCTGTACTTTATTTGATGAATGTAAAGTACTATATTATTATTTAATGGGTACATTTTGAGGCAAGACAGAAGAGAGAGAAAATGCATAACCAAAGGTTGATACACGTTATTCAAAGGCACCCAATTTTTTTTTTCAATGCAGATTTTACTTTCCCACAATTTTATTGCATGCATACAGTTCACATATTTGACCATTTAATGCAAAGGACTGTGATGATGTGGAATTCTTGATTCTTGAGACATTAGGCATGATAGAACGATGATAGGATATTTGCATGTATATTTTTGAATGAGCAGGATATATTATGGTAATGTTGTCACGTTAACTTTTAAATTAATAATTGAAATAAATAACAAGATTTTGACTCACTGCTGTTGACAATAATTTAAACTTTAATGAGTAGACAGTAGATTGTTTCCTTTTAGTTTGTATAGCACAAATCTATTTGCATGTCAACCGGTACAATTTAGATAAAACTTTTCGTAACGATTCATATTTAGTTCTATAAAATTTGGGTTGTTACAACATCGAAACCTTCAACAAAGGATGTGGACTAAGTATGAAATTTATCCATTTTATAATGAGCTAAATAACGTGTGTGCATTTTTTTCTATATTCTATTCTGTGGCTTAAATTTCTGCACCGATATAATCTACTCCCGACTTTTATTGGTGATCCATAGGTAATTACCCGATCATCCCCCACTTTAGCTGTCTTCATTTTACCACCAATTTCTTGCCCTTCGGTCGATATTTATTTGTGGGCAGAATTCGATATTGAGACTTTTCTAAAATCTATTCTATAGACTTCCTTAGAAAGAATAGTATCTTGAATTTCAATCTTGTATTGACTATTGAGTTAGTCACTGTTAAGAAATCTGTGTATTGAAAAGCAATGAATATGATAATGTCTTATTCATTGAGAATAACTTACTGGCTTATAAATAACCTTACAAAGATAATTCAAAACAGAAAGCAACCCACGTTTAACAATCATATAAACGTGGTCTATGGCTAAAGAGTAGATCAAACATAACAGAATGTCCCTTATCAATAGGGAGTACAAACAAATTAATAACAACCTACTTAAAATAAATACTTTAACATCCTCCCTTAAACTGAATGCTCTAGCTATCAGTTTACTCCAGGATCTAAGCAAACACCCAACAAATCACGCATTTTCAAGAATGCATCAAGCGTTAAAGGTTTAGTCATTATATCAGTGACTTGCTCCTGGTATGACAATGAATCATCTCTACAATTCCATCTTTTGTGAGCTCACGAAGGAAATGAAAATGAACATCAATGTGTTTGCAGTGACCATGCATCATTAAATTCTTAGAAAGCTTGATTGCTGAACTGTTATCACAATAGACTATTGTGGAATCATGTTGAGCATGCTTGAGACCTTCCAATATCCTTCTTAACCATATTGCTTAATAGGCACATGAAGTTGCAGCAATAAACTCAGCTTCAGTAGTGGACAAGGAGACTACAGGTTGTCTCTTTGCGAACCAAGACACTGCCATGAGCTTAACATAAACACATAACCAAAAGTGCTTTTCCCGTTGTCTAAATCCCCAGCATAATCACTATCTGTGTAGGCAATCACTTCCTCTCTTCTTGTAAAACATACCAAAATCAATGGTACCTTTCAAGTACCTTAGTATCCTCTTTGCTGCTTGCAAATGAAGTTCAGTAGGACAATCCATAAATATGCTGATAAGACTCACAACAAACATAACATCTGGTCGAGTGGCAGTCAAATACATAAAACTTCCCCAATCTGCTTATAGAAAGTACTGTCAATCCTTATTCAATCTCTAGTTTTCGTAAGCTTGCATCCAAGAACCATAGGGTTGTGAATTGGATTGCACTTGTCCATGTTGAACCTTTCCAACACCTCCTGTATGTATTTCCTCTAACTAATAAAGATACCATCTGATCTTTGCGTTACCTCAATGCCATGAAAGTATCTCATTTTTCCAAGATTGGTCATATCAAACTCAACCATCATGGATATCTTAAACTCAGAAAAAATAATTTCATCATTTCCAGTAAATATAAGATTATCCACATAGAGACATACAATCAAGATCTTACCTTCTTTTCCAGTCTTGATAAACAAAATATGTTCATAGTGACATTTCTCAATCCTTTCTTTACAAAATAAGACTCTATATGACTATACCAAGCTCTTGGAGCTTGTTTAAGTCCACATAAAGCCATTTTTCAATCTGTACACCTTCTGCTCATTGCCTTTCTGTTCATAGCCAAGAGGTTGTTCGACAAAGACCTCTTCACTTAGTTCACCATGTAAAAAGGTTAACTTTACGCTGACTGGTAGATTGTCCACTCCTTTAGAGCTATAAGAGAAATCACCACTCAAATTGTATCTAATATGTTACAGGTGCAAAAACCTCAGTATAATCCATCCCATGTTCTTGAATGTAACACTTTGCCACCAGCCGGGCCTTATACTTATCAACTTCTCCATTCTCATTGAACTTTATCTTGTAAACCCATTTTACCCCCAACCTTGTTTGCTTTACCAGGTAAATCTGTAAACTCCCATGTATCATTCCTCTCTATGGCTTCTATCTTTGCATCTATTGCTTTTCTCCATTTCATACTTTTCACAGCATCACCAAATGAGACTGGATCACTACATATAAACAGAGCTTAGTATGCAATGTCTTCTTCCTCAGATAGACCTTCTCCACTTTCGTAATCTCTAATCCAAGTTGGTAACCTTCTAATTCTTCCTTCATTAGGATTTGTTGGTTTTTCTTCATTTGACTTATCTGAATCATTACCCTCCATATTTTCTATTGTATTGTCGTGGCGATCAACTTCGACGTTCCCTCTATTTCCTCTATCGATATCTATTGGGACTACTTCTTTGTCACTTTCTCCCCAGTCTAGATAAGCTATAATGGCTTCTTCATGACTCTTGTTCCAATCCCAATTATTATCTTCTTCAAACATCACATCTCTACTGACTATTATCTTCTGAGAGACTGGATCATACAATCTATATGCCTTTGACTCCTCACTAACTCCAAGTAGAACACATCTCATACTCTTGTCATCAAGCTTAGTCCTCTTACTATCAGGAATATGAGCATGTGATATGCAGCCAAACACCCTGAAGTGATCAACTAATGGTTTAGATTCACTCCAAGCTTCTTCTGGAGTCATGTCCTTTACTGCCAGAGTTGGACTTCTATTCAGAACATAGACAGTCCAATTGACTGCTTCAGGCCAGAATGTTTTTGGATCTGAAAGCATGCTTTGCACCATATTCATAATAGTCTGGTTCTTTCTCTTTGCAATAACATTCTGTTGTGGAGTATATGCAGATGTTAGTAGTCTACGTATGCCATTTTCCTTACAAAAATCTATGAACTCGTGTGAAGTGAATTCTCCTCGAAGGCATCTTATTTATGAACCCATTTCTTTCTCAACACGACTTTTATAATTCTTGAAAGTGATGAAAGCGTCTGACTTCTCCATCAAGAAATAAACCTAAGTTTTGCGGCTAAAATCATCAATGAAAGTGATCAGGTACCTTTTATTGCTATTTGAAATGGGGTTAATTGGTCCATAGATGTCGGCATGCACCAGTTGAAGAATCTAAGAAGCCTTCCATGTGCTCTCCTTTGGAAATGGATATCTGCGTTGTTTTCCTACCAAGCAGTCTTCACACACCTTCGAAGGAGCTTGAAATCATGGTAGTCATTTCACCATTCTTTTCTACTAAAGACTTTTCAACCCATTGAGTCTTAAATGTCCATATCTAAAGTGTTAAAGCCAGGCCCAATCCTCTGTAAGAGAAGAAAATCAAATTTCTTCTTTTAGCAATTTTTGAGCAGGCAAGATAAACATTCTATTTGAGGACATTGCAGTCACCATGATTAATCCTCTCTCGGATGATAAATCTTACATTTCCCATGTTTTATAAGAATTGCAAGCCCCTTCTCTTGTAGCTGCCCCACACTTAGCAAATTATTCTTCAATTCAGAGACATAAAATACCTCAGTGATGACCTGCACAATTCCATTTACAGAAGTGCTGAAACTCTCATCGAGCTGAGAAAACCTCATTCTTACCGTACATATGGTTGCTGCAACCTGAGTCAAGAAACCATAACTCCTCTTTACTAGCTTCATTGACATCCACATATGCCATTAACAATATTTTTCCACTAGCTTCTACATAGTGTGCTTTTGTCTCATCCTCCTTGTTTGGAGATTCATATTGAAAATGTCAAAGCTTATAGCAATTGTAGCACTCAATGGTAGACTTGTCAAAGCTTTGTCTTTGTCTACCTCTTTCTCTTCCTCTGAATCCACCACGATCTCGTCCTCTTCCTCTCCATTGATCTTCATATATAACTTTCAAAGCTTGCCCATCCACAAGATGACCATTCATGCGTCAAAAGACTGTTTTGTAGCATATCAATTGATAAGGTGTCTAGATCATTAGACTCCTCAATAGAGTACACAACATAGTCAAATTTAGAAGTCATAGGTCTCAAAATCTTTTCAATGACCACAACATCCTCCATCTTCTCACCATGAACCCTCATCTTATTGGCCATAGTAAGGGTTCGAGCAAAGTACTCATTCACAGATTCCCCTACCTTCATGTGGAGCATCTCAAATTCTTTTCGAAGAGTTTGTCGTTGTGCATGCTACACCTGTGCAGCTCCCTGGTACTTCTACTTTAAAGCATCCCAGATACTCTTTGTTGTGTCCTTGTTCAGAATGGTCTCTAGGATTGTTCGATCAATGGCTTGGAAGAGATAATTCTTAGCCTTCAAATCCTTCAATTTTGCATCTTCAAGCACCTTCTTTTGTCCTTCAGTGAGTTTTGCCCCTACTTCAGATGTAGGTATCCCTTATTCTATCAAGCTCCAATATTCCTTCGAGCGAAAAAATCCTCCATGAGCATACACCAGTGATCATAGTGTCCATCAAGCTTTGGAATTGCTGGTTGCACAAAGTTACTTTCAGTTGCCATCCTTACTGCTACACACGTAGAAGACTGTTGCTTCTCAAGTTTCGATTAGGCCAAGTGACCTGACTCTAATACCAAATGTTAAGAAATCAATGTATTGAAAAGCAGGAATATGAGAATGTCTTATTCATTGAGAATAACTTACTGGCTTATAAATAGCCTTACAAAGATAGTTCAAAATAGAAAGCAACGTTTAACAGTCCTATAAACGTGGTCTATGGCTAAAGAATAGATCAAGCATAACATAACATCCCTTATCAATAGGGAGTACAAACAAATTAATAACAACCTACTTAAAATAAATACTTTAACAATCACCACAACTTTCACAAGCTCCCAACTATTCGATAGTAATTCCAATATGATTATGGCACATACATCGTCATCAAATTTTATCTCCATTGAGAACAACTTATTGATAATTGTATTCAATTTATTAAGATGTTTTACTGGAATACCTTCAAACATCTTCAAATTAAACAATTTTTCATCATTTGTACCCTATTACATGCAAATATCTTATTTTTCACACATATAGGAAAGTTCTTTATCAAAACTATTGTAGTTTTCTCCATCGCTATGTTGTGACCAATATTCTTCAACGGTGTCAATTGTATAACCCTTGGTGCTCAAGAAGTTTTCATTCATCGTCATTCATTCCTTTCGATTTCACATTCATAATGGACCGGTGTAGTTTTTTGCTGTACAAATAGTCTTCAATCTGCATCTTTCAGAACACAAAATCTATAACATCAAACTTGTAGATCCCTAGTTACGTCCCTTCTTCATCGACCATTGCTCTCAATCAAAACCAAAATTTTTAATACCAATTCATTAGAATTAAAAACCATAATTCTATCATACCGAGAGCAATCAATTTGCAGAAAGAAACGAAAACACACAACATTTATAGAGATTCGCCTCAATGTGATACTATATCCTCTTTCGCCGCAACAAATTGATTATGATGAAAAATATTTACAAGAAAAATTGCACAACATATATTCTCTAACATCTCTATCTTTTATGATGGTGATTCAAAAGTCTAATGACGACCTCCTATTTATAAGATAAATTAGGGCAAACTCAAAATTTACAAGAACTCAAATTCTTAAAGCGAAATTTACAAGATCACAACTTTCTAAACTATTTTTAATGAGATTCTCGAAGTGGTTGATTCCATCCAACGCACTCCCCAGAGCCCCCTTCCAACCCCTATGACGACCTCGCCTCAAAGGTCGATTTGCATACTAACTTCACGGAGCGATAATGATGTAGTACATAATCGTGATTAATAATTTCATACTACAATTGTTTTTATCTTTTTATTCTTATTTCTTGTTTAGAATATGATTAATTTTATTTATTACTTAGAATATGATTTTTAATTAAATTAGGATTTTATTAGTTTCCTTATTCACATTCCTTTTACTAACATGATCAGGAAATAATTTTGTCTATAAATACAAAGACATTGTACATTTTTCAACACAATCAATCATATATCAATACAAAGCAAGATTATTCCAATATAATTCTTATTTTCAACTTTTATTACGAGAATTTCATAAACGCTTCCGCACCAGATAAAATTAGGCTCTAGAACTTAATGTTTAAAACGTATAAAATTTATCCTTAAAAGTTCAATTTGCTTATTTAATTTTCTGGGCTATGTTTTGCACTAATTTTTCAAACAGCCCAATTTGAGTGCATTTGTGTTAAGTTATCCTTAAAAAATTTAAGATTAAGGTTTTGGTCTCTGTCTATGCAGTGAGGTTTTCGGGCTTTTTTTGCTGTAGATAGGACATAGACCACAGCAAATGGCTCGTTGCCTGAATTTGTGGCATATAGCTCATCTTGAAGTTATTAGATAGCTCATCTTGAATTTACTTTGATTTGTAGCTTTATTCATAAAATTAACTAAGAAATAACTAAGGACATTAATAAGTGTTGCACCAAGTGTTCCAATCGAGCATGATGTTTTTAAAGAGACCGTATGTGTCAACCCACTTTGCACCTCTTAAATCCGATATTATGTAGTAAATTATTTACATCACCTTTTGTTTGTGCCCGTATTTTTTCTCAAGGCAAACGTCTTCTCCACTGCCCCTCTACCAATTGGAAAAAAAAAAAAAAATCCCGCGATTTTCAAAACTTGAAGTAGTTGAGAGAGCTAAGAGTTTCACTTTCTTTGCAGAAACGAAATAGTGATTTGAAGGTTTAAGCAAATACATTATGTTATTGGAATTAAATTAAATCTTATACATTACATCACGGAAAAACAAAATATTTTCACAAATGAATTGTAAATCCAAGAACAATGCATATCGTGCACCAAATTATTTTTATTTTTATTTAAGCAATTCCAAATTACATCTAAAAATCAATTTTAGGTCCACAATTTCATAACCAAAAAAATCTCACATGTTGAAAAAAATATTACAAATTTCTAATTTATTATAAATTAGATTTATAAATTGTCGTTATTAATGGTAACGATGAGAATAAATTGCAGTAGGACCATCATAATTGAGTCTTTAAGATAGTCCAATTGCATTGTAACTAAAACTTGGTTTCAAATGCAACACGTTTCAGTTATAATTTGGGGTTGGAAGCAACGCTTATGTAGGAAAAATCAAACAATTTATTTGTAAGCAAGATAAATTAGGTGTTGATAGCCATCAATTTCAAATTTATTTATTTATTTATTTATTTTTTTGGGTATGCGGTACACATTTTGTCGTACGTTAGACCATTATAGACTCAGACAACAATTCTACACTATTAATTGCCATCAAGTCTTTTCCTAGTTTTAAATTCTCATCCAATTTGTTCACACACTTATTATAACCTTGAAAATGCATTCTTGGTGAAATTTTTGAACTTGATACAAATGTCAACCATGTGAAACAATTAGGGAATGTTTGACAGGCACAGAGTTAATACTCGGAGAGCTAGGGCGGCCGCCCTCCTATGCTGGTTTCGCCGAAAAAAATGAGTACAAATATTGAGCTATCGTCGAGCAACGTGTGTGCTCGCCTAAGGCTGTGATTTGAACCCATGGCAAACCACTTGTCGACTGTTCAAGTAGTCGGTGTGCGATTTGACTATGGGACAACCTTTTTAAAAAAAAAAAAACTGGGCATAACCAAAATGACGTCGTTTTGATCATGTCCTAAACACTCTTTTCAGTTTTAATAAACAATCTAGTTATCGTGGTCGTTAATGATCAACGGTTAACGATCATCCTACCTCACTTGAATTCCTAGATCCGCTCCTCAATGGTTTGATATGATTGAGGGTACGTGTCTAATAAATAGACGATAAATTTCATTAGTTATTGTATGAGACTATTGTTCCAAATATATCTTTGATTACTTTTTAAATATATTTATAATGGCACAAAATGACTATACTAACCCTAGTACTAAGTTTCGTAATTTGTCATAAAAATCCTACCCCTATGAATTTTTTATGGACTAACGCTTCTATAGGGTCATTATCATTTGGGACGTCTAGGTCAAATAACCTCTTAATGGTTGATTGATGTATGAAGCCCCAATTTTTATTTTTTTATTTTTTTTATTTTTTAATATTCAGGTGTCCATGTTCGGTGACTAATTCTGGAATCTACGTCTTGGCCCCTCAAGACGCAAACCGGTTAACCACGGGATGTGACACAAACTAGCCAGGGTCCAAGAGCCCCCCACTGATCTGCCAAAGTGCCGAGCGAGTATATGTCACACCTTGCCTTTCAGGAGAACTCCCGCCTTTCAGGATAAATCCTGCCTTTCAGGAGAGAGTCTACCTTCCAAGAGCCACAAGAATCGAACTTGCGACCTCCGAACTGCCAGCAACTAAGAGTCCATTCCTTTGCCAGTTGGGATGTGCCCCGGGAGACAGTGAAGCCCCAATTTAATTCTACAATGCCTAGTGATGTACTAGTCTAGGCCAAGAGCAATGAAGCTTGGACAAATTTGGTCCTTAATTCAAGACAAAGAGTGAGAGTGCTAAGAGTCGGAGTTGTCCTTTCTGGAGAGGTAAGTCGAGTTGTCTAACTTTTAGCCCTACACTCAAACAAACCTTTTTTTTTTTTTCGTCAAAACATTAACCAAGGAAGAATCAAAGTTAATCATAAAAAAATATAGTAATTTAACTCAATACTTAAATCGACGAGAAAATCAACAAGAAAGGAATAAAAAATAATTATAAATTTTTTGAACTGATATTTGTTTTTCAAATCAAAATCGGGTCTTTTTATATTTATTACGGTTTTTATACAAGTTCGAATAAAATGTAAATATGTTAACAACGATCGAAAAGAAAATGAGCAAGGAAAAGCTTGATTTATTATTATTATTGTTGTTATTATCATCATCATTATCTTCATCATTTTCCTCGTTTAACCTAAGAACTTAGGTCATGTTTGATTGCAATGAATTCCATGGAAAATGTCACATTTGAGGAAAACAAATTTCACTTCAACCGTTTGATTGCAACATGAAAATGAAAATCGAATTTTAAGGTACAACCACTCGAAACTGTATTTTTTTTTTTCAAGGAAAACAAATTTCTATTGGTTTGATGAATTTTTATTTTTCAATTAACATGAAATTGAAATTTTTTTTCACATTTAGGACCCTTACGTTTTTGAAACGATGAGTTTGAATTCGGGTTCCTATAGATCCCTTTTCACAAACAAATTGTATCCAATTCACTTGTTATTTTCTGAAATTAATATCGAGTCCTTACGTGTCCAAGATCCATTTTTCAGTGAAAGGACGTTTTTGACTTCGGTTGCACTATTCAACTTGTATCACATCAAATTAAAGAACTTTTAGACCCCATTTGATATTCTCAATTTTTTTTTTTTTCTTTTTGCTGTGGACCTACATTGTAAGCCTAATTTGAAGGCTATAAATAAGGTTATTAAATCCTAGGAACCACATAGCTTTTAATTGATGTTGATTAATGAAAAAGGCCCCAAGTCATTCACCGTATTTCTTGATTATGGTTGTAAAAGACCTAAACCAAATAAAAATTGAATACTTAGTAAATATTTAGATACATAGAAATAGTTAGTATAATCGAGCTTGTCGTCTAGAGCTCACAAAAACGAAGTAAGATGATCTTAAAAGTAGGGTTTACTTGCGATAATTTTTTATTTTTTTTTGGTCACCGTGGTCCTATCTTTTTAATCATGTCCAATATGCGCTTAGTAATGTTAACCTTTTGCAATAAGGATAATAGGTATATATATTCATTAGGATCGCTGCCGTATGAGGTGGGTTTTATATCACATGCATGCCAACGGCCAACCTTTGATGATAATGTAGAAAGTGATGGAATAAAAAGATTAATTAACTATATGTAGGGTTGTGATTTTACATTAATTAGATTTGTTAGGATCTTAGGTCATTTGTGCTTTTCAATCTATTCCAATTTTCTAGCTAGTAACGCGTATACATTATGCATAGTTTCTAGTCATTAACAATTAGATTTGATGGCTTTAAATCACTCAAAAATGGAAGATAGTTAAGGGTTTATACAAAATAATGATCACAACGGCAGTCTCACATGAGAAGTTTGTAAATGACATTCATTCTTTTTATAAAATAAATAATAGAGAGTGGAGAGGAGGAAAGTGTCAATCCTTGCATTCTTGACCTTAGTAATAGAAATAACAATCCTTACCTAGTTGGAACAAGATGAATAGGTACTAGAGGTGTCTATGTAAAAAGACCATGAAGCAATATCCAAGGGCATGAATTCATTTATTTAACAATTTTAAGTGCCTTTCGAGAAACAATAATATTAAGGGATATGCTTGGTGTACATAATATATATACAAAGGAATGTCCATAACTCTCACATGGGATGTGGCCTGCAAAAAAATGGGATTCACCCCATTGAGGGTTATTGACACCCTTATGTATATACATTATGTATACCAAGAATTTTTCTAATATTAATCACTCAAATATGTGGTGGTGACAAACTATTGATTTTATTTTTTATTCTTATGTCTATCGGGACCCATTATTTAATTTATATAGTTGTTCTCAAAATTTATTAATGGATAACTTTATTGACCGCGACCATATTGAAAAGTAACTTTAGAATTGCAAAAAAAAAAAAAAAAAACACCCTGTTGCAAAGAATATAAATTCCTTCAAAAGTCTAAATAATTGTCTATTGAGTTGTATATATATAAAGGTGTCACACGTGAAGAGCTAGTTACCGAAAGTTTCGTGAGGTAGAATTCTATTTGAACAGAATTAATTGGGTTCATTAGGTGCATTGACACGTAAAATTTTCATAAAATGTTCACGGAATACTTTTTGGGCAGAAATACTTTAAAATGTAAGAAATTTTTGTATAATTACTTGATTCAGCATTCGAGTTTCCCATAACGAAAGGTAAAGATTTCACATGCAATTCCCTCGTAAATCAGATCAAATGTGAAAGAAACAACCAATATTTACCATATTCATCAGCAAGACCTCCGTGACACTGTACCTTCCAATATCCTTGCATGCTCTTGTCGAAAACATCATAACAAGGACTTTTAAGACGCGTTAGTAAAGTGAATTACCTATAATTACAGTATTAAGGACGTAAAATGTAGTTCAATCGAGTATTGCGTAGCAAATATGTTTAAGAGTATAAATTTGAAGGGATCATCCATGAAAATTTAAAATCCTAACTTGTGTTTGACCAAAATAATTAATGCTAGGAAAATCCTTTACCGTCATATTAATCGTTCATGTTAGATCTTCAAGAATTTGTGAACCGAAGCGGAAACGTACCTGAATCAGACATGATTATTGCAATGAATGAGTCCTGCTGTTTTAATTTTTCAGATCAACATGTAATTCTTTATTTCTTTCTGATGATGGGAGTCAAACATAATGAACAATTTACTTGTGACAATAACCGTATCTATATACTAACAAGTCGTTGACCTAATTCGACCCATCATAAAATTAGGAACATGTCTGGTTTGTACACTTAAAGGTTCCTACTTTAATTATATGTTTCAAAGCCCAAAATACTGCAACCTTCTTAGATCACTTTAAATTGGTTTAAATTCGATTAAAATCTTTACAATCTCCCACTTGAACTATATGTGTTACCTTATATTTGTGCATTAAACATAACTATATGGGTACTCAGAATTTTGCTATCATTACCGAATGTGTCCCCAAACAATACGTTACATCAATCATATCAACATAAGATCAAAGTGACTTTCGTTACTTATATCGTAACGAAACCTATCAATGGTCACGTATATCGACATAACTGAATGACATGGATCAAGCATGGATGTGTAACATGAAAATTACATGTGAAGTGATCTTAACATACATATTTCCAACCGATCCATCTTAATTTCTCAATGAGATAATTTTCAAATGAGTTCAGGATAATAAACCAAAACTTTATAACCGAAAGTAACTTTAACCATAAATCATATCCAAAATGACAGTTCATGTGTCTAATATGAAAAACACAGAAATTCAAACACCTACTGAAACTAGATATTCTCAAGAAATATTATACACATATGAGTAGTGTGCTCATGAAAGACCTTGTGTATAAATCCCTTAATAAGTGGATCCACGACCATGGAGTGTGTCTCAATATGCTCTATTGACACATGTCAACTCTGAACTCTTTCTTTAACAACGAGGAACTTGATCTCTATATATTTTGACTTCGTCGAGCTGTTGTTATTGGAATACAACACTGATGATTTATTGTTACAAAATAACTTGAGTGGTCTTTCTATAGTGTCCATAATGCGCAACCTAGTGACAAAATTTCACAGTCATATTCCACGATTTGATGCCTCATAAAACGCTGCAAACTCAACTGCCATGGTGGAAGTAGCTATGAGTGTCTACTTAACACTTTTCCATTAAATAGCACATCCAGCATGTGGGTAGATATAGCTTGAAGTGGATCTCCTACTCTCTTGGCATCCTACAAAATCGAAATCAGAGTAATCGATGATCTCAAATTGATCTGATCTCCTGTATGTGAACATGTAGTCCTTTGTTATCTGTAAATATCGCATGACACGTTTGGCTGCTTTCCAATAATCCATTCCTGGTTTACTTAAATATCTCCATAACATCCCAACAATGTACGCTATATCTGGACGCGTACAAATCTGAGCATACATTAGACTTCCTATAGCTGAAGAATAAAGAATGTTTTTACATTTTTTTTAATTTCTAATTCATTTTTGGGGCATTAACTTAAATTGAACTTGTCTCCTTTAGTCACGGAGGTGTCACCTGGTTTACAATCTTGCATGTCATATCTTTTAAGTACCTTTTCGATATAGTTTTTTTGTGATAATCCAAGAATACCTCGATAACGATTCCTGTGTATCTGAATTCCTAATACAAAAGAGGCGTCACCAAAATCATTCATCTTAAGATTTCTTGCTACAAATCTCTTGGTTTCGTACAATAAGCTTATATCGTTGCTGGCAAGTGATATGTTATCAACATATAAAATTAGAAAAATTTACTTACTCCCACTGAACTTATGGTATATACAATCGTCGACCAAATTCATCTCAAAACTATACGAGATGATCACTTAATGAAACTTGTAATACTATTGGCGAGAGACCTGTTTAAGTCCATAGATGGATTTCTTTAGTTTACAAACAATTTGCTTTGCATCACCTGACACAAAGTTTTCTAGTTGCACAATATAGATTGTTTCATCACCATTGAGAAAACGTTGTCTTAGCATTCATATAATGTAACTTAAGATCGAAATGCGTTACCAATGCCATTATAATATTGAAAGAGTATTTCGAAGAGACCGGAAAGAAAGTCTCTTTATAATTGATACTTTCTTTCTGTGTAAAGCCCTTGCGACAAAATGAGCCTTATGCCTCTCTACATCACCATTCGAATCTCTTTTGGTCTTAAATATCTATTTGTAACTAATGAGTTTTGCACTTTCAGGCAATGGAACGAGGTCCCACACATCGTTTTCATTCATGGACATTATCTCTTCATTCCTGGCATCGAACCACTTTTGAGAGTTATAACTTTCCATGGATTGACGGAAGTTGATTGGATCATCTTCCACCACTCCAATGTCAACTTCATGTTCTTCGAGAAATATAATGTAATCATTTGAAACTGCACTTCTCCTCTCTCTAGTGGATTTTCTTAATGGTATTGGTTCTTGTTGCTATAGAGTTTGTTTTTTCTGGAACAAGTTGTTGACCTTTAGAGAGAGATACAGTCTTGATCCGAATTTGCTTCTTCAACAATGTTAGGGATGGAAACATGATCCCGATCATTGTCAATGGCAATTGGAGGAATTTCAATGTATTCCTCCTTAAAAAAACAAAGTTTGTAACCCTTTCTCCCCTGCAAACTTGTGGGATCATAAAACTTGTAACCCCCGGGCCTTTCAAAATATCTAATAAAATAGTAATTGATAGTCCTTGCATCGAGTTTATTTTCATTTGGTCTATAAAATATTACCTCAACTGGACATCTACAAATGTGTACATGCTTTAAACTAGGTATCTTGCTCGTTCAAAACTTATAAGGGGTTTTATCAGTGGCCTTAGTTGGAACTCTATTGAGTATATACACTGCGATCTTTAAAGCTTCACCCCATAGTGATTCTGGTAAGGTAGAATGAGTAATCATGCTCCTCACCATATCCTTAAGCATTTTATTTCGTCTTTCAACAACATTATTCATAGTGGGCGAACCCAGTATAGTGTACTGTGGGACAATACCACATATCTCTAGAAATTTAGCGAATGATCATAGACGTTGTTCACCTGAACCATCATATTTTTCATATTATTCACCACCACGGTCAGGTATAACACTTTTAATCCTTTTACTGGGTTGGTTTTCAACTTTAGCTTTATAGTTTTTGAACACATCCGCGACTGTGATTTTTCATGAATGAGATATGTATAACCATAACTAGAAAAGTCGTCTATAAACGTTATAAAATATTATTGACCATTTCAAGAAGTCATAGAGATGGTCCACAAATGTCCGTAGGTATAAGTTCTAAGACGTCTAAAGTCCTGTTGGCTTGAAATCTCCTTTTATTGGTTTGTTTTCCCTTTATACAGTTAGCATATATATATATATATATATATATATATATATCATAATTTGTAAAGTCAAAGAAACAGTCAACCTCAGTTTGTTCCTTATGCTGTTTCTTTTATGATGTTATACTCGCAACTTTCTTATTAGTTTTCCTTTTCTTGTTCATTTTGTTCTTAGTAGTTGTAGCTAAATGAACACTTTCTGCCTCGTCATGCTTCAATCTTTCCTATTCTTGGACACAGTATGAGATGAACTCATTAAGGGACAATGAATCATTTTGACAATTGTAGCTCACTTTGAATTGATTAAATTGTGCTGAAAGGGATATCAGAAGCATGTGCACTAACAATCTTTCAGATAAATCCAACTTGAGTGCCATTAGTTTTAAAACAAAGTGAGAGATTCCCATAATATACTCCCGTATGTTTCTTTTCCCTTTGTACCTCATTTAGATAAGGTTTGTCAAACGTGTACTAGTTTCAACATTTTCATTCTTGGCAAACCTCTTCTCAAGGTCCTCAAAGAAACCCTTAACTGTAGTCACCTTATCGGACATAGTGTCCCGAAATGCTTCTGGAATAGCACGCTTTATGACCATCAAGCTTATGCGGTCCGATCGTTCCTACTTCTCCATCTCCATTTTGTCATCAAAAGTACTCTTATCAGTAAGTGTAGTAGGTTGATCAACACGTAAAGCAAGGTCTAGATCTATGACTCCAAGAACAATCATTACGTTCTCTTGACATGCCTTGAAGTTCGTGCCATTAAGTATTGAAATTGAATTGAAGCTAGCACAGATATTGGTAGCAAAACCTGATATTGAATTAGAGAACAATTAATTGAAAGAGCTTACAATCCTTAATATGCAAATAATAATAAGGCCTATCATAAGATACATAGCACAACATCAATATTTAGTCTTTGGATAGAAATATTGACTTGTAAATGGTATTATTGTAGTGATCAAATATTGATAATAAAGAAACATGTCAATCAATAAACCTTTCTTTGGACCAATTTATTGATCACACGTTAAATCAAATGGTCGCCACATGTTTATTACCACATGTGTATGCGCAATTCGACCAAATATTGACATTTCTTTAGGTTGATCAAATATTCGCATGAATACCACACATGCAAACACCCTTTAATATTTGAAGTTAATTAATTTCCACAATAGATGCTTTGGCAACATGTTACTTCAATTAATTTACTTTCGAATAGTATAATTCTCATAAGAGTCCATTGTACCAAAATTTATAAAAGAAAATCACCGAATTTGCATATTTGATTTATTTTTTAATCTTTAGGAGCCTAAGTGTTAATAATTAGGACTCCAAGGATAAAAAACTAATTATCCAAAACTTTAGGGGTCAATAATTAATTATTCGAAACTTTAGGGACCCAAAAATTAATTATTCAAAACTTTAGGGACTAATTTAAACAAATTATGAACTTTTAGGTGCTTAATTACAAAATTCAGAACTTTAATGACCAAAATTAATTAATTTTTTTCAAACTCCAAGAACTGAATTATTAAACCTAGAACTTTAATAGCCTAATTGGATGAGTTTTAACCTTAAGGGATTGAATTACCAAAGTTTTAAATTGAAGTGGTTGAAACATTAAAAAACTTAACACTAATTTGAAATTGTAACCATGGACCGAGCTTATCTAATTTACAACACAAGCCCCCGCCTCCAAAAAATTCATCCCATTGTAAACCCTAAATCTTTTTTTTATTATTATTATTAAACTGAAATTTCTGGAAAAATCGACTGAATAATTTTTTCAAATTTAACAAAACTAATATCGAAATCGTTAAATTTGAAAACAATAAAATTATTAAGAATCAAATTAAAATTTCAATTCTGAATGATTCAACATGAATAGATTATGATACAACTTGTTGGAAAAAAATTTACCGCCATATTAATCGTTTATGTTGGATCTTCAAGAATTTGTGAACCGAAGCGGAAACATACCCGAATCAGACGTGATATCACAATGGATGAATCTCGCGGTTTAAGTCTTCCAGATCAACACGTAGTTCTTTATTTCTTTCTGATAATGGGAGTCAAAACATAATGAACAATTTACTTGTGATCTGGGGACAATAACCGAACATATATACTAATGAGCCGTTGACCTAATTTAGTCCATCATAAAATTAGAAACATGTCTGGTCTGTACACTTAAAGACTCATACTTTAATTAGATGTTTCAAAACTCAAAATACTGCAGCCTTATTAGATCACTTTAAAGGGGTTTAACCAAAATTGATAGCTTTTAACTTAGTACACAATATTTCATATATAAGCCCATATGTTCGATTAAAATCCTTACAATTAAAACCTAGATTTTTCTCCAACTTGCCCCGTCTAACACCCATTATGAGTATTAAATTTTTGGAATAGTGATTTTTTGGAGAATTGGGTGGTGAAAAAGAAGGAAAAAAATTTAGATTTACATGTAATATTATTTTATTGGAGAATGTGTTATTAAAAAGAATAGAAAAAAATGGTATTATAATTTTAATGGAAGCTAAACAGGGACTTAATAGAACTTTTCTTTTACGTAAATGTCGAGCTTGAAATTGTCAATAAAAATGAAAAATCTTTTTACAATGGTTGATAGAATTGGTTGCCATTACTTAAAAAAAAAAAAAAAAAAAAAAAAAGGTAGAAAATGTTTTCCCACCTATTAGGTGAAAAAATATTTTCTATCATTTGTGTATCAAATGGTTGTACCTAAAAAAAAAGAGAAAAACATTTTCCGTGAAAAATTTAGCATATCAAACAGTCAAAAAATCCATGGAAAATTCCGTCAAATCAAACAGACCCATAGTAAAATTCAGTGAGAAAATAGTAACATTTTGAATTTCGATGAGCAAATAGTAACATATGGCAAAGTTTCGTAACCATTGATTAAATTAACTCGATCCATGGCTGCAATGAACTAGTGAAGAAGCGCATGCTTTTAGATGAAATGTTTTAACTTAATGAACATATTTGTCCCTCTATGGTGTAGTTAGATTTTGATAAAAGTTGATAAAATGTATGATTTAAAAGTTGTGGATCTAGTAAAATGTTATTTTAAAATTAGTTGTTGTTTTTGACTTGGAAATTTAGAAAATTTTGAATTTACACCAAGCATAGGCTTAATATGCATAAAAGTGATAGAAGCAAGGATGGATTGGTTAAAAGAGAGCTTCAAATAACAGTCCATTAACAGATAAATCATATCTGATGTGTAATCAAAGTTACAGTGTTCAAAGAAAGAAGCAGTAGAGATATCCAACTTTTTGGAAACCTAGAACAAGATTAGTTTCAAAGACTGATCCTATTATTTTTGGATCATAGTTACTTCAGAGAATAAGCTACTCATCTTGCAACTTAAGTGCATATTTTGACTGAAAATGAGCTAGAATATTGGTGGAAGTCCCATGGCTTCTTCATGATTTGCAGATTCATCCAGCAGCCAATTCTCAAGAAATGATAAAGGAGGATTGTTTTCCGTCGTTGGCTTCTGCTCATGCACAACAAAATTAACTTTTTCATCATCATTTCCACTTATTTCAGAGCCCTTTTGAGTAGAATCACAAGTTGACTTGTCACAGGCCAATCCATTTATGTTTTGATCAAATGACAAAATTGATTCAAATTCATCACTTGGAATTATTTTATTGCCCTCTTGCTTATCAACCATCAGTCTATAGTAATGAAGTGATTCTGCAGTAGTAGTAGTAGTACCCTCACAACATTCAGCAGTGGGCTTGTTTTGAGGACTCATCTTTGGGGATGATTTCATCCATCCTTCGAGTAGTCGGGATATATTCTCTGCGCTTGAGGCGTATATCGAATTAGAGTTTTCGGTTAACCTGAAATCGCTTGACGAGTCATGCCGGCTGCTACTGTTGAGGACCTTTTCGTTATATCTTGTGGACAGAAATCGATAAGTTGTCAAATCAGATGCCAGTTGTGTATCCAAACCTGATTGAAATTTCTTGATCTTTTTCTTTAGATGAGTGTTCCAGTAGTTCTTGATATCATTATCTGTTCTTTGTGGCAGGTATGAAGCTATAGCTGCCCATCTGTCCAAAAAACAAAACTGTAAGGCGGCATTGAACATTTCCGTATAAGAAAAAGAAGAATCCTGCGCTAATTACGAACTCGAACTACTAAGGAAATGATCTCAAAGGATCAGGAAAATATTGTGAAAATCGAGAGAGGTTTGAAGATTTTAAACATTACTTGTTTCCCAATAAGGCTTGGAGATGGATTATCATCCCCTCTTCATGTGGAGTGAAGTTCCCCCTCTTGATTCCAGGTCTCAAGTAATTAGTCCACCTAAGCCTGCAACTCTTGCTGCACCTCAACAAACCTGAACAAGCAAATAACTTTGATCCATTACAATATATAACAAGATGAAAACCACACACACATAACTCACAACTAAACTGTTTTTTCTATACGCACTTCAAAATTCTGCACTAAAGAATGAAGATCCAAGAGTGGAAGATACCTGTGTTGGTAGGTACTAATCGCCAATTCCCCGGACCATGTTCTTGTATGTAGGAAACTAAAATTATATCTTCCTCAGGAGTCCACGGACCTTTCTTAATACCAACTTTATCGCAGCAAGGAGACCTTCCCATTTCTTCGTCTCTGTAAGTGTAGGGAGTGGGAACTTGTGAAAACCTCTCTATAGTGACGAGAATCTGTGTAGTGTTTAAATACAAGGTGTTCTTGACCTGGCCAGGTTTTGAATACAAGTAAAAAGACTAAGGTGGATCCCCCAAATGATAAGGGAAAGTTTAATTGTTTCTATCTTTTTTCTCTCTCTTGAAGGGATCACGTGGAGCTCTTTATTTTGCTGTCCTCACCCTGAAACTTGCTGTAGGAAATCGTGTATAATGGAAAGATTTTTATATATATAAAAATCTTTCCATTCTTGGTGTAAATATATAATTATAGGTTGTATTTGGTAGGAGATTTATTCTTTCCTTTCTTAGTTCCATTATTGTATTATATAAAGAGATGTAATTTTGGAATTTTATATGACGAGAAAAACCAATATTCTCTCTCGTTTCTCTCTCGTTCTTTATGGTATCAGAGCCTAGGGTTGCCTCATTCTAGCAATCTATGGCTGAAATTCCTGTTAACAGTTCAGGGTCTGTCATATCCGACGCCCCTCAAGTCGAAACGGAGGTTAACTCCACAATTGGTTCTCATGGCCCTCGAGAACTCTTCTTTTCAGCTAACGGTTGAAAAATTGAACGGAAGGAATTATCGTGAATGGGCTCAATCAATAAAACTCATGATTGATGGAAAAGGGAAGCTGGGGTATCTTACCGGTGATACGAAGAAACCAACAGACTCGACCCTTCTTCAACGATGGAATTCAGAGAACTCCCTGGTTATCGCCTGGCTGGTAAACTCCATGAAACCAGCAATAGGGAAGACATTCCTTTTCTTCCTACTGCAAAAGAAGTATGGGAAGCTGTGAGGGACACTTACTCAGACACGGAGGACTCATCGCATATTTTCGAAGTCAAGACCCGGTTATGGCAGACTAAGCAAGGAACTAGGGGAGTTACCGACTATTTTATGGAGATGTCTTCACTCTGGCAGGAGCTCGATCTCAGTAGTGACGAAGGCTGGAAGTGCGGAGATGACAGCGCACGATACAAGAAGAAAATTGAAACGGAGAGGGTGTTCGAGTTCCTGGCTGGTCTGAATCGTGACCTAGACGATGTCAGGGGTCGTGTCTTAGGCCGGCGACCTCTGCCGTCTCTTCACGAAGTGTTCTCGGAGGTACGGCGGGAAGAAACTCGCCGATCGGTGATGATGGATGACGGGAAGGGGCTTGGTTCGAATGAAGTCTCAGCCCTGTTCGTGAAAAATAAAAGGCCTGAAATTGGGCCACTATTCACTGGCCCAATTGATGAAAGAGGAAATGGCTTTTTAATAAATGGGCCAAGGCAGTTTAATGGGCTTGCAAGTGGAAAAGGCTTTGGGCTAGGAAGCAATGGGCCCGAACCCATGGGTATGTCATCAAAAGGCCCATCCACTAATGGGTCGGGTCAAAAACAACGTGGTCGGCCCTGGTGTGAACATTGCCGTAAACCGGGTCACAAAGAAGATACATGTTGGGACTTACATGGAAAACCCGTCGATTGGAAACCGAGACAAAACACTAGGAGTCGGGGATATCAAGCCGAGACAAAAATCGATCAACCTCAAAATGGTGCATTCAACCCCGAACAATTGGAACAACTCTATCAAATTTTTTCCAGTCTCCAAACGTCTGGTCAGTCTCTCCCTAATGGTCCCTCTAGCTCTCTAGCTCATAAAGGTAATTTTTTGAGTGCTTTATTTACCACTGCAAAGTCTAAAACCCCTTGGATTATAGACTCTGGAGCGTCCGATCATATGACCGACGCATATCACCTTTTTTCTTCTTATTCAACTTGTGCTGGCAATGTTAAAGTCAAAATTGCTGATGGCTCCCTCTCATCCGTTGCCGGAAAAGGGAGTATCAAAATTTCTGACTCCATAACCCTCGATTCTGTCTTACATGTTCCAAATTTATCATGTAATCTATTGTCCATTAGCAAACTAACTAGAGACTCCAATTGCTGTGCTAAATTTCTTTCATCTCACTGTATTTTTCAGGACCTTTCATCGGGGAAGACGATTGGCAGTGCTAAAGAGTGTGAGGGGCTGTACTACTTTGAGGAAGCTGATGTGAGTAAACTACATCAAATTGCTATTTGTGACTCTGCATCTGTTTCTCAGGATAGTGAAATTCTGTTATGGCATTATAGACTAGGCCACCCAAATTTTCAGTATTTGAAACGTGTAATCCCCTCAAAATTTTCAAATAAAATTTCAGTTGACTTCCAGTGTGAAACTTGTGAACTTGCAAAACATCAGCGTACCTCGTATCCAAACTCCATATACAAACCATCTAAACCCTTCACTATAATTCACAGTGATGTATGGGGACCCTCTCGAACCCCAAATCGAACACACACTAGATGGTTTATCACATTTATCGATGATCATACCCGAGTCTGTTGGGTCTACCTACTCAAAGAAAAATCTGAAGTCCGTTCAGTGTTTCTCACTTTTCATAAAATGATCCAAACACAATTCCAGACACAAATTCAAATACTTCGCACCGATAATGGCACAGAATATATCAACGATACACTACGTGATTATCTACAAATCCATGGGATAATTCATCAAACCTCTTGTGTCAATACCCCTCAGCAAAATGGGATCGCTGAACGAAAAAATTGACACCTCCTAGAAGTTGCCCGAGCTCTAATGTTCACTACCAATATGCCAAAACTCTTCTGGGGAGATGCCATCCTCACAGCCACATATCTAATCAATAGAATGCCTAGTCGTACTTTGTCATTCCACTCACCTCTTCAAATATTCCAAACACATTTCCCAGTTACTCGGCTTCACTCTAATCTACCTTTGAAAGTGTTTGGATGCGTGGCCTTTACCCATATTCACTCTCCTCATCGGAATAAACTAGAACCTCGTGCACGCAAATGTGTGTTCCTTGGATACTCACCTACTCAAAAGGGCTATAAATGCTACGATCCATCCACCGGGAAAATCTGTGTCAGCCTTGATGTCACGTTCTTTGAAAAAACACCATATTTCAACAAACCCTCTCTTCAGGGGGAGATCAGGAGTGAAGAGCGGTTTGAAGAGTTTTTTAACTTTGATCTCTCCCCTCCTACCTATACTACACACGACAATACATCAATATCAAATATGCCATCTACAGGAGGAAACTTTAATTCAGGGGGAGATACAGAGAATAAAAAAGGCAAAGAGATGCTAGTTTACTCAAGGAGGCCAAACTCAAAGTACAACTGGAAACCTCGCACCCGAGGCACCAAAAGAATCAGAACCGATGATAGGGCCTAATGAAGTCCTATCCGATAATTCTGGATCTTCAAGTGATGATTTACCTATTGCTCTCAGAAAACAAACTCGGTCGTGCACTCTTCACCCTATATCTAAATTTGTGTCTTATAACACTCTATCTACACAATTTCGCACTTTCATTGCTAATCTGGACAATACAGAAATCCCAAGAAATATTCAGGAGGCCTTAGAAAATCCCAAATGGAGAGAAGCTGTTATGGAAGAAATGCGGGCGTTGAAAAAGAATGAAACTTGGGAGATGGTGAAATTACCACAAGGTAAGAGACCAGTTGGATGTAAATGGGTTTTCAATGTAAAGTATAAAGCTGATGGGACAATTGAACGATATAAAGCTCGACTGGTAGCCAAGGGGTACACACAAACATATGGTGTTGATTATTTGGAGACATTTGCACCAGTGGCAAAATTGAATACAGTTCGAGTACTCATATCCCTGGCAGTGAACCTAGATTGGCCACTTCAGCAACTCGATATTAAGAATGCATTTTTGAATGGAGAACTGGAAGAGGAAGTCTTTATGACAGTACCACCTGGGTTTAGTAATGACGGCGGAATAGACTCGGTATGTAAACTCAAGAAGTCATTATATGGCCTCAAACAATCACCAAGAGCCTGGTTTGACAGGTTTGCAAAGGTACTGAGGAATCAAGGATACCAACAAGGGCAATCAGATCATACTATGTTTTTCAGACTATCTGAAGAAGGAAGAATAACAATCCTGATTGTGTATGTGGACGACATAATCCTTACAGGTGACAACGTAATTGAGATGGACAGGCTGAAGAAAATCCTTGCATCTGAATTTGAAGTAAAAGACTTGGGACAGATACGGTACTTCTTAGGTATGGAGATTGCGAGATCAAAAAGGGGTATTAGTATATCACAACGAAAATACATTCTCGATTTGTTGTCTGAAACTGGGATGCTTGGTTGTAAACCAAGCAACACACCTATAGAATGTGGGAAAAGAACAGATGGTTCAGGAGAACTAGTGGATAAAGAAAGATACCAACGACTGGTTGGTAAGTTAATCTACCTATCACACACAAGACCAGACATTGCTTTTGCAGTCAGCGTTGTAAGCCAACACATGCATGCTCCAAAGGAAACTGACTTAGAAGCAGTGTACAAAATTCTCAGGTATCTAAAAGGTACATCTGGAAAGGGATTATTCTTCAAGAAGAATGAAAAGAGGGAAGTGGAAATATTTACTGATGCAGATTGGGCCGGATCAGTAGAAGACAGGAGATCAACATCAGGGTACTACACTTTTGTATGGGGAAATCTGGTAACTTGGAGAAGTAAAAAACAGAATGTAGTAGCAAGAAGCAGTGCCGAAGCAGAGTTCAGAGCAACTGCACAGGGGATATGTGAAGGGCTGTGGTTAAAGAAACTCTTGGAGGAACTGAAGGTTGGAATAAGATTACCTATGAAGCTCTATTGTGATAATAAGGCAGCCATTAACATTTCACTCAACCCAGTCCAACATGATAGAACAAAACATGTGGAGATTGATAGACATTTCATCAGAGAGAAAGTGGAAAACGGAGTCATTTGCATGATATATGTCCCTACAAAGGAGCAAAGAGCAGATATTCTCACGAAAGGGTTATCCCAACAAGATTTCAACGATTTCATAAGCAAGTTGGATATGATTAATATCTACGGTCCAACTTGAGGGGGAGTGTAGGAAATCGTGTATAATGGAAAGATTTTTATATATATAAAAATCTTTCCATTCTTGGTGTAAATATATAATTATAGGTTGTATTTGGTAGGAGATTTATTCTTTCCTTTCTTAGTTCCATTATTGTATTATATAAAGAGATGTAAGTTTGGAATTTAAACAACGAGAAAAACCAATATTCTCTCTCGTTTCTCTCTCGTTCTTTACTTGCATCCGTGTTAATTTGAGTTTGATTGTCTATAATTGTGAAACAATAATGTTTTCATATTATAGGTAACATGTCATCAGGCCGCCACCCCTAAAGCAAATTTTCATTGTTTGCTATTGTTGAAGAGTACACATTCGACTAGTCCAGTATCAGTCGTCATTTCATATGATAGATCCAAAATGCATACAACTTGTACTGACATATACTTCAGTTTTTCTGTAGCATCGTTTATCTTCGTAATATGCACAAGTCTTGGGTTTAAAGTTAAGGATGCATTCGTTGGTCAAGTTTCCCCAAGCACATTGGGAGCTGGCCGCGAGCCTGCAGGTTTTCTCAAAAAATCAGTAAAAACGTAAAAGAAATTTTAAAAAAGGAGTTTAGCCTAATGGCCAAATCACGGATCCACTTATTTATAGGGTACAATCAAGCCACCCCCATCTTTTTAGAACTCTTTTACAGTTATAGCTCTAAATTTGATTGTCACATATTTATAAAAGAATAATGTTACTTGTACATAATGAAGTTATATAATGATTTATTTACATATGATGCATCAAAAAGAGTGAAGAGGTTTTTTTTATTTCATTTTTTTGAAGAAAATTTGACCCATCATATCTAACTGCAACATGTATATGTAAACGATTATGTACATGTAGCACAACCTTTTATAAAAATATATGTACAATTTGTTAAAACATATTCAAAATAATGTCGGTTTTGACATTATTATATATGTAAAAGAGTTTTCATGAGTCATAGAATTATACAAGAAAAGTTCGGGATGATGGTAGCCACCTACAGCTTCTGGGCGGCTCGGCTGCGGCACATAGGAATTCCTTCAGCTTGAGGTGGTAGGACCCACATTAGAATCCATATAAAATAATTAATTAATTCAAATAATGATAAACTCTATCACAAGAGATCAATCACAATATTGGTAATTAGTATTTAAACAAAAAATACCAACTTGTAAGTAAAACTCTTGGTATAGTAATCAAATATTGACAGTAAACTATGTCAAATAATAAACTTATCTTTGGACCAATTTAATGTTCACATTTAAAAAAAAAAACTATAATTTTCGCATATTTATTATCACGGATGTGCATTTAATTTTGTAAAATATTTACCTTCTTTTGGACTGGTGAATATTAGCATAAATTACAAATATACAACTGTCCTAATATTTCAAATAAATTAATTTGAACAAGAGAGATTACCTTGTTAATATGATGCTTCAACTAATCTATTTTAAAAAATTAGTAATTCGAAAGAAATTTTAATACCAAAATTTGAATTTGAATTGTTAGTTCCGTACCTTGCGCCCGCAGTAATCAGGCGTTGTGGTGCCCTAATGCTGGGATATGCCTGGGCGATGCATTTTTTTTTTCTCGGAACCCATTGCTACAGCACCGAATGCGGTGTTGCAGGGCTGTTGAAATGCTGAAAAAACTTCAGAAAAATTAAAAAAATTTGAGATTTAGGGTTTGAAATTCACATCCCAAATTTTAGTAAACCGAAGTATAAATTATAACCATAAAAATCTTCCTTTAATCACAATGGTTTAATATGGATTGACTCTGATACCACTTGTTGAATATTCATGACTATGAATTGTCGAGATTATTGCATTTTTATATCGTAAGTGTACGATATCGTAACAAGTAGTATAGTGGACCTTTGAGTCTTGATTATCGTTCATACGATGATTATACTTTATACCTTAGATTTTTCTTAAATCCTATTTGACAAAAGCAAGTAAAATATTTATGATGATTGTGATTATTTTTTCTAACTACTCATGACCAATTGAAAATATAAAAAGATTTCAAATAATGGATGATTGGAAATTCAAATATGTGATGAGTATTAGAGCATGACAATTTCATCTATTGATAACCTTAATTCTTAATTCAAGATTCATAACATAATGTAGTGTTCGATCGAATTCTTCTATTGTGTTCAATTTATCCCTCTCGAGTTCTCATTGAACCTATTTAACTAATGAAATTCTATATCTCTATGCGAATCAATTTTAGTTAAACGAAACACTAGTTCTAAGAATTCATATTATGACTGCAATAATTAGTATATGTATTTTTACACGTTATACTAATTTATCGAATTTTATTATATGGTCTAAGATTCGTAAGAGATTCTCATACTCACCTCTCGATTCGTAAGAGATTCTCATAATCATCAAATTACTGACAATGTAATTTAACACATTAAACTCATAATAAAACTAACACATAAATAAATAAATCATAGAAATCTTGAATAGAAAAATAAAGGATCACAAGTCGACTATATTATTTTCGCTAATAGAAAAATTAGTTATTTATACTGTAAAAATATACATAGGCAAAAGTGGAATGACATTACCAAAAACTAATGAAATGTAAAATTGCTTGTGTATGCCGTCTCCTTTTTTTTTTCTTTCTCTTTCTTCTTCTCTCAGCGTATTTCTCTGCCGCCTTTGAATTTTCTTTTTTTTCCTCATTTTTTATCTCTTTTTATCTCAACCTTTTCTGTGCCCTTCTTTTGCCTTCTCTTTTTTTCCGTCTATCCGTGTGTGCAATCTTATCTAAAAAATAATAAACTATCATGATTTAGGGTCTCAAACAAGTGTAGAAACTATACTTATTACACCCCCAAACTTGAATCTTTGTTTGTCATCAAACAAAACTAATACCTAACAACACACAAACATGGAATACTAATTACCTAATTGATGGCCAGTTAATCAAGTAAAGCAACAAGACTTAGCTAATTAACCTGACTTTTTATCTCGAGATTGAGATCATAATATGAAATCTATGCACATCTTCAAAATCACAATACAGAAATTAAAATCCACTTTTTCAATATAAAATCGACGTGTGTGGAAGAATTAAGCATATCATTATGAATTCATAAGTTGTTTTAATTCTCGACCATCAATGGTCAAATATATTCTTTCATCACTCGTATGATTCACACAACCTAAAACTTATTCTTTTCACTCTTTTCCAGTGTGTGAACCAATGTTGGATTTTTTACTATTCTCACCTCTTTAATTTGATAAAATTTCACCAATTGCAGTTCAACATTTCAATAAACAAGAGTTCTCCATTAAGTTTGACTGCTTCAATCTCTAGCACTTAACTAGGGTAACAATCTTTTATCAAAAGTCAATTTTTTCTTAAACAAGTGTTTGAGACTTAACTAAGGCATTTTGTGCGTCTTCTATTTCATGCACCTGTTTTTTATGAATTTTTTTTATTAGAAGCATTTTCTCCTTTGAACTTTGTAAATGATACATATAACAAGCTTTCGGTCGATGACTCCCAAATCAGATGATCATAAGGCACCGTGTTTTAAATACCCTTGCAGGCTTAATTGCTCGCATTATAAAGGTTACGAAGAGAAATTTTCTAATAAAATATTTTAATACCTTGACTAGTGCAATGTCCCCCATTTAACGACAATTCAAGTAAAATGACGTCTAACTTGAATTTTCACCTATTTGCATCCTATTGACCTTAAATAATCTACATACGACTTTTAATTTCATACATGAAATCCTTATTTATCGCATCATCTTCATACAACAGCGAAATCTCCCAAAACTATTCTAAATTTGGTCCAAGATTGTAAAATTTAGTGGTTTTGAGTTTAGCATATATGACCCACTATTTCAATCTATTCAATTATGAAATCAACTCATTCATACACAATGTTTAACTTAATTCATGTGCTCAATATATATCAAATTTCACATAGAAAATAAAAAATTATTCTAAGCATGCAACTTATTCACCATTCATAGATCAATTCATAATTCAATATATTCATCATTACCAACCAGACCAACTAATTCACACAAGCTCACAGGAGAATTTTTATTTTTATTTTTTTTATCTAAGCAATAAAAGCACACAAAAACACATTAAAAAAAATGAAAACTTATATTTTTCACCACTAAACTTAAAACTAGACATTATCCTCAATGTCTTTAATCATAAATCTGCATATAAGGGAGTGGGGGAAAATGTGAAGAAAAGACTCATCTCATATGACTTGTAATTTAATGGCCAGCTTTCCTAGTGCTCTCATTGGCTCCGTGGTCAATTTTGGTTTAAATGTTCTGCGACGTTATGTTCCTGAAAAATCAAATAAAGTATTAAGATAAAATAACTGAAACAAATTTTTCTTAGCTCTAACATCTAATAAACCAACTAACGTATCGAAGATCTAAGGGCAAACGGGCTATGGATGATGAGTCACAAATAAACTTAAAATAAATTAAACTATCCTAAAACTCAAAAACAAAATAAATAAAAAGGAAAAAAAAAAGCTTGGGTTGCCTCCCAAGAAACGCTTATTTAACGTCATTAGCTTGACTTTGTGCCATGTTTTATCATGGTGGCTCGAACCAAGTTATGCCATCATTGCACTTTGTGCAATTTTTATTTATGCACCATTTTTTTCTCTATATTTTGATATTTCCATTTTCATTTCTACCAAGAAGTCCACAAAAATTTGATTTTCTAGTCTGACAGCTTCGTTGATCAGGTGGCTATTCATCGTCAATTTTACAGCAATTATTGTTGCTCTAAGGTTTCTCAAATGGGGGGTATAAAGATTAAATATCTATTTCTTTTTCTCCACCCTCAATATTATCTCACCCTTCTTCATTTTAATTAGAGTTCGACCCATTGCTAAGAATGGCCGTCCCAATATAATTGTAATGTCTCGATCGTTTGGTATGTCTAGCATAATGAAGTCCATCGAAAATATTAAATTTCCTGTTTTTATGAACACATCTTCAATTTTGCCACGTGACTTTGAAATTGTTGTATCAACTAGTTGTAACTTTATTGATGTTGATTTGATTTCACCCAATCCCAATTTTCTGTAACAAAATAAGAAATTAGATTTATACTAGCACATGTGTCTCACAATGCATTAATAGTACAAGAATTTCCAATTGCAATATGCAAAGTAAAACTCCCTGAATCTTTCAACTTAGGAGGCAATTTGGTTTGCACTCTTACACTACTTTCCTTCGTTAATACCACAATTTCAAACTCCGAAAGCTTTCTTTTCTTTGTCAACATCTCTTTCAAAAAATTTGTATAGCTTGAAATTTGTAATATCGCATCAATCAACGGAATATTGATTAGGAGCTTTTTGAGAACATCCAGAAATTCTCAAATATTGTGTCTTGTTTGTTCTTCTTGAACCTTTGCGAAAAAGGAATGGGAGGCATGTAAGCGTTGATTGGACTTGGTGACTTGACAGTGGATGCTTCTGTACTTTCTTCATTCTCAATTGAGGCGGGTACAAATGTTTCCTCTATTATAGCTTCATCATCTTCCTGGTCATCTTTTCTTTCTGCAGCAATCTCTGGTAATTGTATCCCACTTCTTGTAGTTATAGAATGAATATTTTCTTCCATCGACTTCTTTCAAAGTCTTTGGGGGAATGGAAGTAGAGGTACATATGCTTTAACTTTTATAGGGGCCATGAGTGGATCATTTTCTACGACCCTTATTGCCATTACTTGCTTTTTAAGATTTGTCATTGTATTGCTTGGCAATGATCTCGGTGGACGTTCTGCAAGTTGGTGATCCATCTGACTAATATGTGTCTCCAACTTCTTGATAGATGTTTGTTGATTTTGAAAATTAGTATCAATCTATTGGAATATTTTGTCTATTTTTTTGCACATATTGATGAAACATCTCCCATAAACTTGGTTTGTTCTCCTTCTAGGCATTATTTGAACAATTTTCTTGTTGATTATCTGACCATCTGAAATTCGGGTGTTGTCACTATCCTGGGTTATCTGCTTGCGAATATGGGTTAAAATTGCAGGAGCCATTATGAATGAAGTTGACTTGTTCCTCGGGAAAGTCCATTGATGAGAGTACAAAATACACTTATTCGTGGTCCTAAAATATCGATATTTGATAGTTTTTTTTGACAAAATATATCTTAAATTACTGTATTTTATGTTATATAGGTAATACTCAATCGTTGAACAAGGAATCGAAAGAAAGAAGCGAAAATGGTGAAAAGGGCAAAATCCAATGTTCGAGAACCAAATTAAAAATATTCAATAGTTGATTCAGACCAAAAGATGATACTTGAAAGATTTTTATGAGACAATTGGATGGAGTTAGAACTCAAAAAAGAATGGAATATGATAAAAATCAATTTTCAATCGCACAAGTTATATTTTAGATTTCTAGTCGAAGATTGAAACCGATTTTTGGCACAGTAAAAATCCGAATTGGGAAAATCATACTTCTATAAAAGTTGTAGATATTTTAGTTAAATTTCTAATTCAGTTGGAATCACGTCAATCAGATATCAGGAGATGGAGTTATGGCCAAAATACTGACAGCTATGCAGAGACGAAAAAATTCGCGCGCGAAGACCACTTTCCTTATTCAATTAGAACTATTTTGGAAACTAATTTGGACGTGATTTTCAACCAATTTTCGACTCTTACAAATAAAAATACCAGAATACATATGGTGGGGGGGGGGGGGAGGGACCTCTCATATATATATATATTATATTCGAATATTCATCAATTATTATCATTAAATGAGGAAAAATCATAATTTTGTGAGAGAATTGAAGGGAATTTGCAAGAATTCAGTCAAGTGAATATTCAAACCTAGTTTTTGGGCAAAGAAGAGAAGGTCCAAGTGAAGATTTATCAAGAAACCATTGAAGAAATTCAAGATTTCAAGATTCATCTTCATCTTTTCAATTTATCAAAAATCCGGGTTATATCTTTTCACTTAAATATGATTTCTTACAATTTCAATATGTTAGGCTTGTTTTACTTATTGTTAGGATGAGATGAACCCTTGTCATGATATTTTTAGTTTTTAATTAATTATTTTGACTTTAATTTGATTTGATTTATGGATATTTATTATCGTTTTATCGTTCTTTTCAATTGTTTGATCACCAATTGAATTATTAGTGAATTTTATTATTGTCGAGAGAGACAATAAGATTTAAGCACAAAAAAATAAACATTGTAAGGTTCGATAGATGATATGAATATACCTATATACTTTATATGGTTTCGATATGTGTTCTAGTACTTGTTAATACATTTATCATGTTTGCATCATTCATCGAGAGATAGAAATGTCACATGAAGGGAATATATTTGGTCGTTATTGAGAGAGACTTTGAATTAAATTGGGAACATTGACCAATATAAATGATTTCAAATTGTCATTTGAATTGTTACATTAAAAATGAAATAATAAGGGAGATTCGACATCTTGGCAATATATCTCACATATTTGAAAAATATATTTACTTGTTTTCATTAGTTTAGTTGATAATTTAGGGATTAGTATAAAAAAAATCACAAAAATTGTTTGCTATTCGATTAAAGTTGCAATTAACTTTAACTCGATCAAATACGTAGTTCTCGTAGGTTCGACACTCTATTCACTACTTTATTACTTGTTCACGATCTCATTCACATGCGGGAAATCAAACGATCACCCATAGACATACAGTTTTTTGTTGAATGGTTAGCTCTACAGTTTTCACATGATGGACCACTCATCACTGCATGTGCTCCTCTTGTCTGTGATTTCACTAATAGCTTTACTTGCTTTGTCAAAGCTGTTATCTGTGCGTTCGTATAAGGTGTGCCATCTAATTCATACACCCTAGATGCTCTCGGTGGTACCACTCTTTCAGATGAAAATATTGAATGTGTAGTGGCAATCAACTCAAATAAATTCAGGGCTTGTTGTACTGATTTTCATATGATCGATCCATCCGTAGATGAATCCACCTAAAATTTTTACAGTGGTGAGAGTCTGGTGTAAAAGTATAGCACTTGAATACCAATTGTGATTCCATGATTTGGACACTTTGGCATTAACTCTTTGAATTTATTCCATGCTTCATGATAGCTCTCTCCATCTTTCTATTGGAAAGTTTGAATTTCCAATCTAATTTTAGCTACTTTCGCTGGTGGAAACGAATTATTGCAAAATCTTTTGATCAGTTCTTCCCATGTAGTAATGCTTCCACGAGGCTCGACGTCTAACCATTCTAGTGCAGAATCTCTCAGTGTATATGGAAATAACCACAAATCAATAGCATCTTCATTAACCCCTGGAGCGTGGAAGTTCTGATAATTTCTGAAAAATGTGGACATATGTGTGTTTGGATTTTCATGAGGTAACCTGTAGAATTGGAGAGCGTTGCTCATCAAATTGATCCACTCTACCCTTATTTGAAAATTATTTATCTTGAAATCGAATACATAATACTGGAGCACGCATGCGCTACTATGGGCGTCAAGAACATTAAAACGAGTAAGTCTCCTTCATTTATTTTCCCTCGCTCCTGCTGTTGATCCAGTGGCACCGCTACTCTTGCAGCCACTTATCGAATTGGCTGAATAAGAATATGAATATGTTGATCATCAGCCATTTGATGTTGTTATTTTTTATTGTGTTCCTTGCGTCTTCGTCTGAAAGTACGTTCTATTTCCGAGTCAAACTGTTCAAGATCGTTGTATTGGATATAGAGCATATAACGAACACCTTTTTCTGTAAATTAAAGAAAATAAACAAATCAAATCACTACGCCAAAAATGAGCATTCGCAACACATAAAAGGCAACATTCGGTAGTTAAATGTTGCTAAAGGGGTCTATCGTAATATTTTAATAAGTGAATGTTGCTATTCGTTAATATAATTGAGCTTTAGCAACATTTTATAAATAAACGTTGCAAAAAGTGCTTTTTACAACGTTTATCGAAAAGTTTGATTTTTGGCAATGTTTATTAAACGTTGCAAAAAATCAACTTTTTGCAGCGAAAAGTGCATTTCACAACATTTATTAAACGATGCGAAAAAGTTGATCTTCTGCAATATTTAATAAACGTTGCAAAAAATCAAACTTTTCGCAATGTTCGATAAACATTGTCAAAGGCACTTTTTGCAACGTTTATTCAATGTTGCAAATGATCCTTTTAGCAACTTTTAATAAACATTGTGAAAAGTAAATGGTGTTAGGTGAATTGGGTTAGGCCATTTTTTTAATTGTGGACCGAGTTAACCCGACCCGCCTGAAGTCGTAGGTTTACAAATACCCAATTCATTTGTCTTTCTCCTCAGCAATGGTCGCATCTCCATCTCTTGCTGATGGAGAAAAGAAGAAGTGGTGGCTTACGAATAAAAAGGGACTTCAAATCCCGCATTCATGAAATAAGATTAATCATGTTTAACATTGAATTCATTCACTTTAATTTGTATTTACTCTTGTACTAACCCATTAATTGATTCTTGAAATGTAGATGGTGGAGAGATTTGTGAGGGAGGAAAAACTGTTGATTGAAACACAAGAAAAAAGTGAGATTGCGACGACTTTACGCCTTCTGGAGGCGGCGTTGGCTCTTTCTCCTCGTATGGAGGTTGCATTAGAGCTTAAGATTGAAGGTTGCAAAAGATGTGATTTAATCAATAAAGTTGAATCAATCATAGTAAAGAAAAAGTTAATACACACATTCAAATTTATTTAAAAAAGTGCACAATGCTATCAACACCAGTATGTTGCAGTAGATCAAAATTTGTTAAAATTGTAACTTCTTATTTTTATTGATTGTAGGTAGGGAGCTTATTACTCTATAGTGTTTAGCACCATTCACACTAAATAGCATTACTCGAAAACTAAACTTCTTGGAAGAGTCGGACCAAGGTCTTTGTTCAATCAACTTTTGAACCTAGTGCCTATAAAACGTAGAAGAAATTCGTGTGCATATTTATTAAATTGTTGGAACAATTAGATGGGAGAGCTACCACACTAATTAACAACGGAAAGGAGAAGAAAATGTTGACTAGCATGTGTCTTCTTAAGCTGGAAAAGTTTGGATATGCAATTTTGTTTACACACACTGTGAAATCACTTGCAAAAGTATAAGAGATCAACAAGGCCATCAAGCAAAGAATATGTAAGAACTGTTTTGGTATGGTTACTTGGGGTATGTAGGATTCTCTTTTAGAGAAGAGGTGTGCCAAGACTATATTCAGAACGTTTCACACTTCTACCCTGTGGCAAAGTGGAAAACGGGATGGGGCTTTGAACATTATATTGTTTGATATTCACTGTGTTCTTGATTCTACATCTTCTATATTGTTATGCCTCATTTTCAAGGCCAAGGAAAAGGTACCACGTGGTGGACCGATGGTCATGTGGAAAGTCAACTAGAAAGTCAAATAAAGACCCATGAGGTCAGAATATGAAGGAATCAAATAAAATAGAGGTCCTTACGTTGCAAGGCCGAAGGACGAGGCACTGCCTCAAGGACAATGTGCTACAACTTTGGATGAATCACTACCTAAGGAAATGAAGAAAATAGCTGAATCTCTCTACTTAAAGAACCACCTCAACGATCTATCCGAGGCTCTCTAACCTTTCTGAGGCTCTATGAACCTACTGAGGCTCCAAACCATCCGATGTCATCAAATCGACGCAACCTCTTGTAATAGATTTGAAGATCTTTTAGACATGATTGATGTGATGCTTGTAATAAAGTACGTCAATGTGTCAGCCTACAACTAGGACAGCTGACCCCTTGTCAAACATTAATTGTAATGAGTGGACAGTAATGTGAAGCTTCGGTCTAGGAGATGTCACAACGTAGATCTGATCCAACGATCACCACGTCGGCTAGAATAGTATAAATAGCATTTCTTTGTACATTGAGAGGGGTTTTTTGGCCTCTGTGTAATCTTGCATGAAAATAGGAATTTCACCTTCATTCTCGGAGAATGCACAAAGATTAAAAGAGATTTACACTTATTGTTATTTACATGTATTACAAATACAAATAATAGATATACATTGAGATTCCAACATAAAGTTACAGTCATCTTATATCATATCTATCCCTTCACATATTCAACTACAAATGAATGATTTATCTTAGGAAGTTTGCCAAGCATTCGTTGATAGGGCAATTGTCGTTGTTACAAAATCGACGGTGTTCGAACGTTACCGTCTCTCGCCAGAAAGCGCCTCTCATGTCCATTCAGATTTGACTACCGTCTACATTCTGGTAGAAACGCGTCGGATCAGTACTTGACGTGGCAGAGTGGGCCCGACATTTGTTGGCATCATTTTTTGGGTTAACATATATTATGAATAATAATTGACAAAGTCTCTATAAAGCAAATCAAAATGTAATCCTACAAGTGAGTCAGTATGTTACGTAAGAAGTCAGTGATTAAATCATATAAATCACAAAAATGTGTTCTTTCTTTCACTAGTTTCAATAGTCTTTGTTTATGTGATTATGTCTGTCGTTCAGTCACTATGTATGATGCCCAAAAGCTAAAATAGAAGAGAGAAAAAGATAGTATTGGGCTGTGCATGTTTTACCCTCAAGTAATAGTGCCACTAAGTTAGAAAGCTAAGCCTAATGCAATTTTAGTACTTCTGCAAGTAGAGATATTAATGTGTGGATGTTGGCTGGAGTGGCACGTCGCCTATGCACGATCGACCATCTCTACGTCCAAGCTGTGGTGAGGTTCACTGTAGAGGCCTACAACCCCACATGATCCAGAATTTATGTATAAATGATTTAATCTTCATAACGACATGAAATAAAATACTAAAGAGAAATTATTTGAGTTTCTGACATCTTAATACATTGATAAAAATAACAAAATGAACTGGTTCTTGAATGTCACCCCTTACTGGAGAGAGACAATTATAGTCATTATAGTCCTAGAATATCGACCACTAGTCCGTCATTTATGATACCATCTAATTTTAATATGGACAACTCTTCTATATTCACAAGTATCTTTAAACTAGCCTTTAACTCTGGTATTCCTTCTTCGAGAATAGCAAAAATTGGGAAAATAGGTACACCGAGCACCATTTGTCTTAATTTTTCATACACTTCTTCAGTCCCCACCTCGTCAATTTTGTTTGGCACTATGAAGGATGGTCAATTGGACAAACCCTCATGATAGGACTCTAGCTCCAATATCAAATCTTTTAGTTGTTCCCATGGAGGAATACCATTTTTACCATCCGTGGTCACAGCTAAGTCCACCACATAAGCCAAAACTTTAGAGCGTTCTGTATGATGTAAAAAGGCATGTCCAAGACCGCGATTTTCGTGAGCTCCTTATATTCATCAACTTCTTACCACAGCTTACTTGAGATCAAAATGGTCAATACAAAGGGTTGTAATGAAGTTCATGTTGGATCGTATGAGAAAAACGGATATAAAAATTTAAATACTTCCAAGAATATAGTTAGGTATCTTATAAAATATCTCCATACATCACATCTTTCAATCAACACATTCCTCAATATTTCAAGCCCCAAATGAGAATTCATCAACTTCTTACCACAGCCTACTTGGGATCAAAACGGTCAATACAAAGGGTTGTAATGAAGTTTATGTTGGATCGTATGAGAAGAATGGATATAAAAATTTAAATACTTCCAAGCATATAGTTAGGTATCTTATCAAATATCTCCATACATCACATCTTTCAATCAACACATTCCTCAATATTTCAAACCCCAAAATAAATATATATTTTTTTATTTCTCAATTTTATTTCTCTTTTTTTTTGTGGGCCGTCTTACTTGAGTACATATCAACTTTTGTCAATTTCTTTGCTTCAATTCTTCACAAATAAACATCCATACCTACTACACACTTGGAAGTAAAAAGATGGAAAAATATGCTAAAAAATTGTACTCCAATGTGGAGAAGTATGGATAACATAGGTGTATGAAGAAAAAGATATATATGTGTATGGCTCAAAGTGGCTACTAGGGGTATTGAAAAAAAAAAGGTTGAAGACTCAAATGTCAGTCCTAAATTGACCTTTATCATTTCCCAAGTAATCCACCATCTTACCACAAATCATGTAGTGTTATTCCCAAATGAGTTTCCAATTCACAAGATCAATAAATGTTTAATGCCATATTTTAGTATATTATGGCTCTCAATACTCACCAAATACCTTACAAGAAAAACTTTAGCAAGAGACTCATCTAGCTACATCTGTTAAACTACCATCTTACCACACGACTTGTGTGCACGAAAAATTTAGCAAGTGTCATGACATCTAGATTTTCATAACATAATTAACTCTTGGTGGCACATTTTGTCATTCAAAAGCATAAACATGTAGTAAATTAGAGGCTCAAACCATAAAAATTTTGAAAATTCACATGCAATTCACAATAAAATCCAACAGATCCTCCCCCTAATTAAAATCTTGCATTGTCCTCAATGCATAAACATGAAAGTCAAATGAAGAGATATCACAAAAATGATGCATTGAATCAACATAAACTTGAATGATAGGAAGCTTTAAAGTACTCAATGGACTGGTAATACAAAGAAAATAACAGAAATTAACTAGAATATAAATGCAAAAGTAAACAGCAAAAGAAATGAACGAACTCCCATTGGGTTGCCTCCCAAGCAGCGCTTTTATTTATTGTCGTTGGCTCAACCCAATGTTTCCTCCTTTAGCTCGCATCCAGTAAGCGTGGTTTCAATTTTCTTTACAGTGCACTAAGCTCCTTGGACATAATCACTGGTGATGTTCCTCCACCTCCATCAAATACATGCGTGAGGTGACTAGATGGAAGCTAAAAATCAGGAATGGGGACCTGCAACACAAAAGGTAAAGTCCTCTCGTTAAAAACTGGTAATGTAAAATAAGAACTATTACCTGACTCTTGATCCTCCTTCTCAAGATGTTTATTGATGGCGACGTCCAATCCATCCGGTTCTAGAAATTCATGTGCTGGTTCAAGAAATATATTATCAGCTACATCCTGAGTGAGTGCATCAATCATGTGGGTTTGTGACACTCATCATCCTCCTTTAACTGCTTGGTGATATGGAAAATGTTGACTTTTAGAGTCATATTCCCAAATGATAGTTTCATAAGACCATTCCTACAATTAATCAAAGCATTAGCAGTAGCAAGGAAAGGTATACCAAGAATAATAGAAATTTTAGAATCAAGAGTAACATCAACTTTTGCATCCAAAACCAAGAAATCAACGAGGTAATAAAATTTATCGATTTGAACCAAGACATCATCAACTACTCTCCTAGGTCTAATAGTGGACCTATCAGCTGATTGCAGAGCTACAGATGTAGGCTTCATCTCACCCAAGCCTAACAACAAGTAAATAGCATAAGGCATAAGATTGACACTAGACCCTAAATCAAGAAGGGCTTGTCCAAACTCATGATTCCCGATTACACAAGACACAGTAGGACAACCAGGGTCCTTATACTTTAGCGGGATCCTTTTCGCAATCATAATGCTCGCTTGCTCAGTGAAGAAATCAGTTTTCTTGACATTGTGCTTCCTTTCGACAGTACATAAGTCCTCGAGGACTTTAGCATAAGTAAGAACCTGTGAAATTACATGGAAGAGAGACAAATTGATTTTTACTTGCTTTAAATGTTCTAAAATCTCACTATGTTGACCAACAGATTTTGAGGTAGATTTAAGAGCTTGTGGAAAAGGTACTCTCACTGGATTTTTCACTAACTCCTCATTAGGGTTATTCTTTTCAAGCTCACTAGACTCTTTTACAGTTCCCCTAAGTTTGGGAATTAGTTCTATGACTTTTCCTGATCTAGTGGTTATGACATTTACTTCTCTAAGATTGTTTTCATTAGATCCTGAGGTTTTTACCATGTGTTGTCCTTTAGGACTTCGTAGAGCTTGAGTCGAAAATTTCCTACGTTCTACTACTACTAAGGCACTAGTTAGTTTGGAGATATGGTTTGATTTCCTTGTTTTCCTCAACAATTTTGGTAATCATAGTCTTAAATATTTGATTGGTTTTACTTTGTACCTTAATGAATGCATGTAGGGTGTCTTCTAAGGAGTTCCTAGAAGTTGTGGGCTGGTATGAAGGTGTATTAAAAACTCTGGGTGGCTGGGTATGTTGCTGATTTTCAGATTTCCAACTGAAGTTGGGATGATTCCGCCACCCCTGATTATAGGTATCAGAAAATGGAGCATAAGGCTTGTTATACGTGCCTAAGGCATTGCAGTGTCCCTCATAAACCCCCCTCATCTCAGCTAGAGCAAAACACTCATGCGTTGGATGATCAATTCTACCACACACACAACATGGTCCATAATACTCAATACGGGTAACAATAGGTGTAGGCTTTGAGTTCTTAGTACGTAGGGTTTCCATATCTCTAGTTAAGGCTTCTACTTTAGCTCTAAGACTATCTTCTTCTCTAATATGATAAATGTCTGTACTCGAAGGATTTCCTACGAATCGCGATCTATTAGTGCTATCAGTGGCGCTAGGGCCAGTCCAGATGTAAGTTTTTTTTCAGCTAGGTCATCTAAGTACTATATGGCCTCATCAAGATCTTTTTGCAAGAACTTACCATTACATATCATCTCAATACATTGACGTTCCTTAGGTGTTAATCCCTCATAAAAATAACTCACTATACACCAACTCTCATAACCATGATGGGGGCAAAGAGCTTGCAACTCTTTGTATCTCTCCCATGCTTGGTATAAGGTTTCACTGTCTTTTTGAGTGAATGAAGAAATTTGTTTATTCAAAGAACTAGTTTTATGATGCGGAAAGTATTTACTGAAGAAAGCATGAGTCATTTCACCCCATGTTACAATCGAACGTGGTCTCAGCGAATACATCCAGCTTTTTGCTCTATCTGTAAGTGAAAATGGAAACAATTTAAGCTTGAATGCATCCGCTGTACCATGTTGATTGTGGAAGGTTGCAATCACCTCTTCAAATTCCCCTAATATGAACGTATGAATTCTCATTTTCGAGTCCATGAAAAGTGGGAAGAAGTTAAATCATTCCCGGTTTAAGGTCCATACGTGGCATATTAGGTGGAAAAATAATGCATGATGGTATGGATGTGCGCGTGGGGTGAAGATAATCATGTAAAGTCCTAAAAGGTGCATCATGCTCACTATTAGACATGGTGTTGTGTGTTGAAGTATTAGTTTTAACAGATGTAGAATAAAAAATAGGGTTAAAAAGATATTCGAACTCTATATTAGGTTTGTCAACAGATCTTCCTCGCTCTCCTTGATACCTGCTCATGAAACACAAATAAAAAGAAAATAAAGAAAAATACAATGACGAAAATTAAACTAACTAAAAACGAAAGTAAATGAATGATGTCACAATTTTCAGTCGATGCTTGTGTATTTTGTACCGTCTCCCCGGCGATGGCGCTAAAACTTGATTACGTCCAAAGAATAACGCGGTAGTCGTAGTGCAGCTTTGGGGTGTCGTATTCACATGGGGATGGAAAAATATTTAAAAGATAAAAAAGTGATGAATTGTTCTCTTAAATAAGATTCAATGTTGAAAGGTGAAATTAAAATCAATAATTTGAAGCAATAAAACGTCGAAATTCCCTCAGTTGGATCGGATCATTCACATCAATTATTCAGTTTTATAACTCAATTAAAGGCTTTCATCTCGACACTCTAATCGAAAGATATATCGTAAAAATCAATTTAATTTACAAATGTAATAATAGAATCTAGACTTATGACCTATTCGCTCAATTTTATTGAAACAAGATCAAAGATTGACCATATACATCAAGCATATGGCAGTAATTAATCCGCCAATAAAGTGAAAATGAGACTAAATAATTGCTAAATCAACAATAGAAGAATCATGACTGGATCTATGAATGATTTAATAATTGTTAAATCAATCTCAACAGTGAATAATTGAAATTAAAACTCAACAAATAGATTGATTGAACAATGGAAAAAACATGACTGAATCCATGAAAAATCTTGTAAATGTTAAATTGAATTCAATGTAAATTCAAAAGAATGAAAATCTAAATTATAGCATTGTTTAACAATGAAAAGATTAAAATAAATGAATAAATGACATGAAATCACCAATTCCAACCGAGTTTCTTCGTAGCTTCACCAAGATCTTTAGTTCCTCATTTGTTTCTTGAGCAAAAACTAGAGTAAAATCATGTATGGAGGCGTTTTGGGGTGTATTTATGGTTGAAAAGTCGTGCAAGATATGTTACCAAAGGAGTTTGAGTAGTAGAAGGAAACTTGAAATTTCGTTACGAAAATGACCCATGCGGCCGCAAGGGACAAAGAATTGCTACTCTTGAATTCTTGGTAGATTTCCATGCAGCCGCATGATTTTATAACCATGCGACCGCATGATTATAATGTTTCTCCGCTGAACAATTTTCAATATTTTGGTCGTATCTTTCTCTCCCAATGTCCGATTAAGGTGATTCAAGATGCGTTGAAAAGCTAACTAAAAGGGCTACAACCTTTCTTCAGAAATTGGTCTCAATATGAGGCTGAAAACTGGTGCAAAACTTTTCAACTTGAAAGTTGATATGAGATAATGTATTGGCTATATTTTACCCATTTGACTTCTTTCTTCATCCAATTGACCTCTAACATTCTCGAATCTTCATCACAAGGTTGGAAACAAGTTTATAGCATTTGAACTTTAGTCCCTGAACTTTCACTTTCCTCCATTTTGGTCCTATTTCACTTGTTTCTCCTTATTTTCACCGTATTCATCCATTTGCAACCTAAACCAAAATATAAGTGTACTCAGAACATTTAGGTGCCAATAAATCATGAAAACGCAATTATTAGTGGATGAAAAACGTGATAATTGCACTACTATCACATCCTTATCTATAATTTCAATTTCTTCTATTTTTTATCGTTAAAACCTTCATCTAGTATCAGAGTTTTCTTCTTAAGGGATCTGTGTGTAACGATGGAAGCTGAATATGGTTTTTCTCAAATTGTTCCTCCCGTCTTCAATGGAGAAAACTACTAGCTTTGGGCAGTGAGGATGGAGACTTACATGGAGGCTTTAGATCTATGGGAAGCCGTGGAAAAAGATTATGAAGTTCTTCCAATGCAAAACAATCTGACCATGGCCTAGATCAAAAGTCACAAGAAAAGAAGAATCAGGAAGTCAAAGGAACGACCTTGTTTGCTGCAGTTTCAACAACCATTTTCACAATAATCATGTCTCTCAAAATAGCAAAAGAAGTTTGGGATTATCTGAAGGAAGAATACATAGGAGATGAAAGGATATGATGCATGCATGTATTGAGTTTAATAAGGGAATTCGAGCTACAAAAAATGAAAGAGTCTGAGACAATCAAAGAGTACTCAGATAGATTGATTGGCATTGTCAATAAGGTAAGGTTACTTGGCACTGAATTTACTAATTCAAGAATTTTAGAAAAAATTCTTGTCATTGTGCTTGAGAGATATGAAGCTTCAATAACCACCTTGGAGAACACAAAGGATCTGTCCAAGATCACCTTGGCAGAGCTATTAAATGCCTTGCAGGCTCAAGAGCAACGAAGATTTACGAGGCTAGATGGTGTTATTGAGGGAGATTTGCTAGTCAAATACCAGGATGCCGGAAGGAACAACAAGAAGAACTCTAAGCAGAATCAAGTCTCAAATTATAAGAGCACTTCTAACAATAGAAGCAAGGGTGGAAGCTCAAAAAGAAATTATCCTCCATGCCAATATTGTGGCAGAAAGGGTTATCGTCCTTTCAAGCGCTGGAGAGACCTGATGCAAAGTGCAGTAAATGCAATTAGCTTGGACATGAAGCTATAATTTGAAAAAGCTAATTTCAAAAGCAAGAAACAGAAGCCCAAGTTGCTGATCAAGATGAAGATGACCAGATTTTCATAGCAACGTGTTTTTCGACAAGGAATTCTTGAAAATATTGGTTAATTGATAGTGGTTGTACAAACCACATGACCTATGACAGAACTCTCTTTAAGGAGTTGAAGCTCAGCGGAATCATGAAGGTCAAAATTGGAAAAGGTTGTTATATTGCTACAAAAGGAAAATGGACCATTGCAATTACAACAAACTCAGGTACAAAAACAATATCTGATGTTCTTTATGTACCAACATCGATCAAAATCTACTAAGTGTAGGCCAATTAATAGAAAAAGAATTTTTAGAGTCTTTTGAAAATTGGTACTACCGTATCTATGATGCCATTAGACAGAAGATTTTGCGAGTTAAAATGAGAAGTAAAAGCTTCTCATTTGTCCCAACGGATGAGGAGCACACAGCTTACACCACTGAGGTAAGCATCACAGAAATTTGGTACAAGAGGCTCGGGCATTGTCATCTTCAGCGAATGCTGAAAATGAAGAAAAGTGATATGATAAGAGGCCTACCGTCTTTGCTGATCATATACCAAATTGTCAAGTATGTCAATTCGGTAAACAAAATAGGATTCCATTTCCTAAGTCAACTTGGAGTGCCTAAAAAAGGCTGCAACTTATTCACACAGATGTGGTAGGACCTCAAAGAACTCCATCACTTCAAGGTAGCCTTTACTACGTTCTTTTCATTGATAATTTTACAAGAATGTGTTGGATTTTAATCTTAAAAAGTGGCTGGAGTTTTCTGGAAGTTCAAGAAAATGGTGGAGAATCAAAATGCCTACAAAACTCAGGTTCTAAGGTCTGATAACGGAAAGGAATACACCTCAGCAAAATTTAATTTGTTTTGCGAAGAAGCTGGCATTGAACACCAGCTTACTGCTCCTTACACTCCAGAACAAAATGGAGTTAGCGAAAGGAGAAATAGATACATCATGGAGATGGCCAGATGTATGTTGCATGAGAACGAGTTGCTAAAAAAATTTTGGACAACAGCAGCCAACACAGCAGTATTTCCACAAAACCGACTTCCAAGCAAAGCTTTGGAAGATAAAACTCCATTTGAGGCTTGGTATGGGTATAAACCTTCATTAAGCTTCCTTAAAGTGTTTGGATGTGTGTGTTTTGTCCATATTCCATAGGTCAAATGGGGTAAACTTGACAAGAAAGCAATTTAAGGTATCTTTGTGGGTTACAGTTCAGTTTCTAAAGCCTACAAAGTGTCTCATCCTCAAACAGGAAAAATGACGATCACTAGAGACGTTTACTTCAACGAGGATGAGCAATAGGACTGGGAGGATTTACAAAGAACATGCAGACTCTTACAATAAATTAAAGGCAATTCTCTTGGAGAGCAAACAACAGACCAGTGGCAAAATGAATTGGAAGACGATCCTCCGATCAGATGAACAAGGCTACTTTCAGACATCTATCAGAGATGTAATGTGGCAATGTGCGAACCTGCTAGACATGAAGAAGCTCTTAAAGATCTAAAGTGGAAGAAAGCAATGGAGGAGGATATGTCAATGATCCAGAAGAATAAAACGTGTAAATTAGTTGAAAGACCAGAAGATAGAAAAGTAATTGGAGTGAAGTAGGTATGCAGAATAAAGCTTAATACATATTGTTCCATCAACAAATACAATGCCAGACTTGTCGTTAAGGGTTATGCTCAGATTTTGGGTGTTGATTACTCTGACACTTTTGCTTCCCTTGCTAGACTAGACACAATCAGATTATTGCTAACCATAGTAGCACAAAAGGCTGGAAAGTGTTCCAGTTAGATGTTAAATCAACCTTTTTAAATGGTGTTTTGTAGGAAGAAATATATGTGGAGCAACCAGATGGATTTGTGGTGCAAGGTGAAGAGGATAAGGTCTACCTGCTAAAAAAGGCTCCATATTGCCTAAAACAAACACCTAGAGCCTTGTATAGCATGGTAGATGATCATTTGCTAAGTTTTGGTTTCATAAAAAGCTTATCTGAGGCCACCCTTTATGTTAATAAAAGAGCAATGATATTCTCATAGTGTCTCTTTATGTTGATGATCTTTTGGTAACATGAAATAATGCACGGCTAGTTAAGGAGTTCAAACAAGATATGATGCCAGTTTTTGAAATGACAGATCTTGGTCTTATGACTTACTTTCTTGGGATGGAGGTCAAGCAAAGCCAAAATGAAGCGTCCATCTGCCAGAAGAAGTATGCAAATGAAATATTGAAGAAATTCCAGATAGAGGAATGCAAAGCAACAAGCACACCAATAAGTCAAAAAGAAAGGCTAAGTAAGGAAGATAGTGCTAATAAAGTTGATGAAAGTTATGATAGAAGTTTGATTGGTTGCTTAATGTATCTTACTACAACGAGGCCTGACATTCTGTTTGTTGTAAGTCTCTTATCTCGATTTATGCATTGTGCTAGTGAAATGCATTTAAGAGTAGCAAAAAGAATATTAAGGTATATCAAAGGTACTGTTGATTATGTTGTCAAGTTTGAGAAGTGTCAAAACTTCAAGATGTGGGGATTCTCAGATAGTGACTGGGCTGGGTCTGTTGATGACATGAAAAGTACCTCAGGATATTGTTTCAACTTAGGTTCAAGAGTTTTCTCATGGTGCTCAAAGAAACAGAAAATTGTAGCACTGTCCACTACAGAGACGGAATTTATTGTAGCAACAGCAACAGTAAACCAAACTTTATGGCTGAAGAAAATTATGTTTGATCTACATATGGAATAAAAGTACAACATTGAGATTTTTGTTGACAATCAGGCAGCAATTGCAATTTCTCACAATCCAATGTTTCATGGGAAAACTAAACATTTCAATGTCAAGCTCTACTTCTTGAGGGAGGTGCAACAAAATGGAAGTAACATTAGTTTACTACAAGTCTGAAGACCAGCTGGTAGATTTGTTTATAAAACCACTTCCAGTCAGCAAGTTCGAGCTTCTAAAATTGGAATTTGCAGTTCCTAAAGCAAGGAGGAGTGTTAAATATTGCTTTAGGATTGTACGTGACTTTTCTTGCTTCTTTATTATCGTTTCAGATATTTTTGTTTCCAGTCAAAAGTTAGTCATAGTCTTTAGGAGTTGTTATTCACTTTACAACGTGACTTGGACTTCGGCTATTCCCTTGTTTTTTTTGTTTCTTTTCAGCTATTTAAATGTAAGGCAGTCAATTGAACAAGATTATTCCCTTTTTGGTACTGCCTTCTCTCGACATCCTTATCTACAATTTCAATTTCTTCTATTTTTAATCTTTAAAACCTTCAGTTTTCTTTTTAGAAACATTAGAGTAAGAGTAGGCTAGGAGAAGCCACGGTGATCTTGCGAATTTTGTAAAAGGCTCCAAACACTGGAGGGATTTCAAACTATGTAACCTCATTTTTGTTTCACTTTCTAGTCACTTGGACTTCCCATATCTTTGAACCTTCCAAAACATAGGGATGTCCCATGCTTAGTCGCTTGTACGTCAAATATTGTTCTTTGACAACAAGCTATTCTACCGACTACCAAGCAACCTAACATCCCTCATCAAACTCACAATGGTTCAAGAGTTTGTCGGGTAAAAAATGAAAACAACTCCATGCATGACTTCATGCGAACTGCTAAACGTCAATCTTGTCAAGGTCTATACAACAAACTCATCACTGTAAAAAGTACTCAGAAATGAAAGGTTTGTCTTTTCCAGTGGGAATTACTCTTATTCTATAGATTAGGGCTAGGGTCACTTGGCACTCCCCCTCTACGCAGGGCTGAGAGACATCATAAGCCCATGAGCCTAACTCCTTATTATCAAACCAACTTAGCAATATAAAGACTATAAAAAACAAATCTATATTCTTCATATGCTAATATGTCTGCAACTTCATTGACAAAGTCAAAATACCAACCCGAACATATCTAATCCAAACAAAATGGAAGCAAATTTCATATCCAGATTAAAGGGATGCAAATTTCAAATGAACTTGACATATACTAAATCAAATTTCAGATTCCAAATTTCAGCACAACATATGCTAAACTCCAAATTAACTAGACCAAATACCATATTTCATATTAACTCAAATCAGAACCACATAATTCTATCAAAACCAGAACAAAATCCACTAAATATACCACATAATCCACCAAAGGAAGCTCAAAGAAGAAATCATCAAAATATAAAACTTGCTGGCTCACAAGCTAAAGTGTGGTAACGCTTAAATGAACATGTGGACGTTTGTTATAGAACAAAACATTGAAGACCCGCTAGAGAGATTTCACATGGATAACTATTTGAGTGTCAACGGTTAACCTCTAACGTTCGGTAGTGGAATTGATCATTTGAATTGAGATCGTCATAGTACCTTATATGAGGACGGTCATACTTTGGTGATATTGATTGTTACTCTGCTAAAGGTCGCTAATATGGCATCGTTCGGGTATGTTAAGAATCATATGAAGGTTGTGAATGATCAATAGAAGATTCGTCACTCTTAGATAGTAAGGGGTTATAAACTACATTTCATTCAATTAAGTTAATAATGAAATCCTTGGCCAAGAAGTACTCATAAGTAGAAAATAAGTTTTCGACTTACATTGACTTAATAGTGGGATGAAAAACATGATTGATAATTGAGATTGACACATATCTATATCTTGTAATTGATCGGATCATATTGACGAAATGATTATAGTTTCAAGGTAAACGAACTAGTTTTGTTTTGTCGTGCCACGTGAAATTTTTCATCACATGTATTGCCCTAACACATTACTAGATGTCATCTGGGACGACGAATGTGAATTGGTGATAAATAATAATTCACGTTGTTAGGTATCATGATCGGAAACCTGATATGTCATACACAAAAAGAGAACCAGAAGAATGATATTCACTAATTAATTAATTAACAAGTGTTGGACAATTAATTAATTGGGTTGCTTGTTAATAGGCTCAAATTAATTAATTAATTCATGAATCGAATTTAATTAGTTTTATTAATTAAATATTGAATCAGGTTAAGTTTAAGAGATGTGCCAAGTCCACTTGGGCTTATATTAATAAGCCATTAGAATTTCAAAAAAACATTACAGAACATAATTCATTATCTTGCTAGTACAAGAAAAAAAATCATAATTCTCTCATTCTTGTTCCTTGTGTGGATTTCTATTGGAGGTTGAATAATTGGACGGCTATGGATTGGAGATCGTGATTATTGGTATTCCAAGATCGACAGAGTTTGCAGAATCTACAAAAGGTACAATTTTTTATCACAATTTATATATAAACATAAAGTATAGATCCGTAGTGAGAATTGAAAATAATTTTTTTTTCACTATGCATGTTAAGTAAATTCCCAACACCCTAAACAACACCCAACGTGATATGATCCGGGATGCGCTATAATTTATCAAATTTTGATGATTGTTGGAGAGAGGGAAAGGCCAAGTTTGAGACTTCAAAGAGTTGATAAAGCTGGTCATTTACATGTTCGAGCAACAGAGTCCATAATATAGAAGACAACAAGTAAATTGTCAAGTAACGTGTTAGGGATGGAAGCCGGAAAGGGTTGGAAAGTATTTGAATTTTCAGTCTCAGTTTGAGATCCATTTTTGGTATAGAATACATTCGAATTTGAAGATTTTTATCCCTTGAAGTAAGCATTTCAACGCATTTTGAATCATCTCAATCGGATATCGGGAGAGGAAGATATGACCAAAATACTGAACACTGTCCGGATCCGAGAAAATTGTTTTGACGCGAATTTCCTTGTTAGATTAAAATTCTATTTTATTTCCAATTTTACAATATTTTGTAACCTAATTACATTTTTACTGGGTTTTCCAGCATTAGTATAAATAAGAGATTTATTTCATTACAAAACAAAGACTTTTGATAATGAATTAATGAGATTTTTCTCTTATTTGGCTTGGGTCAGGATTCTATCATCTACAACTTGAATTTGGGTTCCCGGCATTTTCAATTAATTTCGAGATTTCCACGCTGATCCCGTACCCGCGTTCACGTTATTTGGTATCAGAGTTTGGGCTCCAAATTCAGATTCTATCTTTTCTTTTGTTTTTTGTTTTTTATTTTTATTCTTATGTCCAGTAATATTTTTGAATCTTAGATACAGAAAATTCAAAAAAAAAAAGAGTCAAAAATTATCTTTGGGCTAATCTAGCACCTAAATCGACTTTCGTTTACTTCGTTGATCTCGTAGTCCAATTTTGAGTTTATAAAAAAAATTACTGTTCATCCGTACCGAGTCCCAAAAAATATCGTTCTTTCTTCTCTTATGTTCCTAAGTAAGAAAACAAATTCATTCTTTCTTATATATGTCTAATTCATCATCTTGATATTAGAAATCTTTTTCCCGACATCGTAAGAAAATCTATATAAATAAGATGGATGGTGATTGAAGATATATTTTTCAAACTCGGTGTTATGTGGGTAGTAAGGTGTACAGTCTAGCTATTGATAAGGACTACATATCAAACTTGGTTAGCATCACTATGGTTGAAGAATTGGGGTTATTGGTACAACAACATCCCAGTCCTTATAGGATGACTTGGTTGATGGGATGTGGAAAGGTAGATGTGACCGAGCAGGCACTAATAAAATTCACCCTTGGGAGATATAGTGATGAGGTGTGGTGTGATGTAGTTCCCTTGAGGTCGTTCCATGTCTTGTTGGGAAAACCTTGGAGGCTTGAGAAGAAAGCTGTGTATGATGTAGTGAGGAATATGTATAGCTTTCTTCGGGACGGGATGAAAATCACTCTAGCTGACTTGGAAACACAAGGGGCTTATGATGATCAACTCAAAGTGAGAAGAGAGGTAGAGATGAGATAGAGAGAAAAGAGTGAGGTGGCTAACTGTGATGAACAAATAGAGGAGCCTCATGAGAGAGAAAAGAGGTAGAAAACAAAAATGAGAGTGGAGAGGTGACAAAAAATGAAAAGGGCTCACAAGAGGTAAGAGAAAGTGATCCTTCAGGGAGAAAAGAAAGGTTAGAAGTGAGCTTGATTAAAAATGAAGGTGAAGGAGAGAGAGAGCTTTGGTGAAAACTAACAATTCCCTCCCTAGTTTGGTTATTTCTGTTTTGCAAGTTACCAAAGATTTTATTCCAGCAAACTACCCTATTGGAGTACCACCCAACCCAGGGATTGAGCTTCAGTTGAATTTATCTTATTTTCTGAAAATTGACTTTGTGATTCCTGAGGAAATGACGGAGTATCAAAGGTACTGAAGGAATTTCATATGCAGAGGGCTAAGTAAAGAAGATGATCGAAGGGACAACATTGGTACATTAGAAGTGATATTATTTCAAGTGCATGGACCAAGTAAAGCAAGGAGAATGCATGGACATTTATCAGATGGAGTTGCCATGGGAGCATCCCAAACTTGCAAGATCAAGCAGTCGAGGCGAGCACACTTTGATCCAAGTGAAGGTGATTAGGTTTACAATCGAAGGCGGCGGGTTCGAGTTCAAAAGAGGTCCAAATTGCATCTTAGAGGTGATGGGTCATTTCATGTTCTTGCATTGATTGGCAGCAAGGGTTATAATCTGCGGATTGAAGGTACGGATTTGAGGACGAATCCTCTTGAAGAGGGAGAGTATGATATGATTCTGGATGCGCCACAATTTATCAAGATTTTGATGATTGTTGGAGAGAGTGAAGGGCCAAGTTTGAGACTTCAAAAAGTTGATAAAGATGGTCATTTACATGTTCGAGCAATGGAGTCCATAATATTGAAGACAACAAGCCACTTGTCAAGTAACATTTTGGGGATGGAAGCCGGAACGGGTTGGAAAGCATTCAAATTTTCAGTTTCCATTTGAGACTCATTTTTGGTATAGAATATGTTCTAAATTGAAGATTTGAATTTATATAATATTTTTTTCCTTTGAAGTAAGCTTTCCAACACATTTTGAATCACCTCAATTGGATATCGGAAGAGGAAGATATGACCCAAATACTGAACGATATCCGGAGCCTAAAAAACAGTTTTCACGCGAATTTCCTTGTTAGACTAGAATTCTATTTTATTTCCAATTTTACAATATTTTGTAACCTAATTACGTTTTCACTAGGTATTCTGGCATTAGTATAAATAGGAGATTTATTTCATTGTAAAACAAAGACTTTTGATAATGAATTAACGAGATTTTTCTCTCCTTTGGTTCTTGAATGAACTACCGAACTTATCAAATATATTTTTATATTCGTGGCGTTCAACCCTTAGAACTTATCAAAGGATTATGCACCCTTTGTGGCGTTCTCAAAATCATGATTCTTATTTCCCCACATCAACGGGTTTAGGGTTTAATATACCTTGGATTCTTGGTTCGTGAGGCTCGGGTCAGGATTCTATCGTCTACAACCTGAATTTGGACTTTCTCGACGTTTTCAATTAATTTGCATCACAATGCTTTTTAGTATCTTTTCCTTTTTACTTTGCTATACAAACGTTTGAGTTTTGGTTGAATCTGGAATGTATTCTATTTTTCTGGAATTCGGAGTTATGCTTTTTATTGATTGATTTAATTTTGTCAATAATTTTATGAAAAGAAATGAATAGGAGCTTCCATTAAGAAATGGTAATATGCCTTAATTTGAATATATCCTATTTTATTTGCTCTCTTTAGAAAGATAGAGGGATATTTGTGCTCTTTGTTCATCTAATTTCGTCTTTCGTCACATTACTATTTGGTCATACAATAATGGGTGTTGGATATTGGACTCCAATCAACCACAAAATCGGGCTAGTTTACCAACCAATTGATGCCCAATACAAATCGACCCAAAACTTTCAAACTACTCCTCTCTTTGGTAGCTTACAATTGGACCCACTTACGATACAATTGGGAAAGGTGTTTGTAGCCACAAAGCACACAAGGAGGCAGTCGAGTCTTTCTCTCAATTCCAAGGCACACTTCCAACTGACCAAACCAAAAAAGGGAAATATATAGGATCATAGTAATGGGCCGGCTCAACAAGGAAACAATAAGTGGGCCAGATAAGCCATCTACTAAGTGAGGAAATCAGGCCATGAGCAACTCTAATTAACTAGACTGCTTCCAATGGTCCCGAATAGTTTTAGGATCGGGTCATCAATCTTAGGTGTCGATATAATAGTTATCCAACATTGGTTTTACATCATCGTCCGAAATTTATTGGGTATCAAAAAACCCAATAAATTTCCACCTTGATACCCAATCAATCTGCAAGTAACCAAAACACATAGTTTATACTTGCACAATCAAGGTAACCAATAAAATTGGTATCACGGACCTTACCTCGTGTTTTGGATCCGAAACACACACCATACCTGCTCCATATACTCAAACATGTTGTTATGCCTTACTTCCCAAGTTTATCATGAAAATGTCTACATGGTTATGCATGATGAGAACATATACCAGCTTGAATGTGTAGGCGTCATGATACTCAAGTGAAAAATCTATAGACATTTGCATCGTGTATGAGAAAGTATGCTTGGGTGCTGAAATATTACATGCTTTTTGCAAACATCTCCATCGACGCATTTCTTCATCCAATTGACGGATGATGGAAATGAGAAGTCCAAAATTGTGGCACATTCCATAGACCCTAGTTTTGCAAACTATAGACACAATGATTATTAATCATATTATGCCTTGTTTTACAAGCCCCAAATCACGCATTATATGAATAATCATACATGGATTTCAGGAACTATTGTTATGCCTTACTTCCCCAGTATGTAATGTGGCAAGCAATTATAGGCATTCACACCATATTATGAGGCTGACTTGGCCAAACCCCCTTTTTAGTAGCTAAGTAAATACACTTGCTAGCCCCATTAAATTGTACTGACCCCGTAAGAATCGGACTGTGAATAAAGATGAGGCCACAAAAAAGGCTTAGCATAAGATCTCCCACACAACCTTTTGATATGTGATTTAAGTGATAATTCACCGTCGTCACTGTCACTACCAGACCATCAGGTCAAGTCCAAAGCTGCAAGCTAGGCATTATGGATGCTAAAGTGGTATTATCATTCAAAGCTTATGATGTATTCATTGATTGATGTCTAAGATAAAAGGCATCAGCCGCATGGATGATGCCAGCTGTCTCTTCATCCAACGATTCTCATTCACCTGTTTCTTCGCTATAAAAGCTCACACTTAGTGCATTTTGGAGGTAATACAAGTTTAGATTCTCAAACTACAACATTGCCATATCACTATTCTATATGTTATTCTCCAAAGTCAACACCCTTTTTTATATTGGGGGTTCTCGTCTAAACCTCTCTCACACTCATATTTTCTCTTCCCAAAATAACTTTCCATCGGAGTGCGCGAGACCAACTTCACCCTCTCTGAAGGAGGCCATGTATGGCTAATAGTTTGTCCAAATGTGCATGAACAAGGCTTGCATGGGTGTGAGAGGATTTGGGATCTGTTAGCCATATTGGAGGTATATTGTTTTGGGTCAACAGATTGATGCTGTTTGTGGGAAACTACACTATAACTGCGAGCATCCTTGTGGTAAAAGCCAACAAAAAAAGATTATTTCATGGCCAAACCTTGGAGAAAGGTATTCGTTCGTAAAGAAAAAATGATTGTGGATCTCAAGAAGTTTCTTCTAACAAAAGAGCTATTGTTACGCTATGAGTTGTAGTCATTATGACTTTCAAGGTAGAAATCGACAGCAGGAGGCTTCTGAAGAAAAAGTTATTCGGATAAATGTTAATACCCATCGATCCCACTACCAACATCGACAACGTGGCACTATTGCACACCTAGTAATGAAGGTGGGAGAGATGGCTGCAAACATGAAGAACATAGCTTAGTAAAATGCCGCCATGCTACAATTACTCGTGCAAATGTAAAGACAAGCATGGTACCAAATACCTCAACAAGAGGTTTTTCAACAGACAGAGGAGGAAAATGACATGAGAGCTTACCCATAGAGACATAGGAGGGACTAGGGAGCCTAGCCCAATCGAGAGAGAGGTGGAAGTAGACATGACTATATATTATACTTCCAATAGATCCGATGATAACTTACCATAGAGGACAGAAAATTCTCATCCAGAATATGCCCAAGATCGGTAACCTCAGAAGTCTACCAGTGTCTTCGATAGAATTGTACCATCAATGCCTATGAATAGGCCCTAATAGTTACCCACATACAAATGTAGTAAGAACACGGGCAAGACCATGAACCTCATGGGGCCCTTCTGCCTAGGAATATGAGAGAAATAAAGAAAGAAAGCTACAAAGTTGAGAGCCAAAACTTCGCAATTGCTTCACTAACAAGCTAAAAAGGAGGACTTAGATGGTCTATGCTGATTTTTTAAATTGATGATGATGACGAAAGTCTTCCATTTTTGCAAGAGTTGAGGAATGCCCATGTTCTTTGCCACTTTGTGCCACAAAACATCCCAAAAATACGAAGGAAACGGTGATCCGGTGAAGCACCTTAACAATTATAAAACATGCATGTCTCTCAGGAGAGCCTCACTGACATTGAAATACAGAGTTTTCCACCTCACATTGACTGTGTTTGCTGAAATTTGGTATAGCCGTATATCGACTAGAAGTATTAGAAGTTGGTTAGATCTCAAGAAGGCCTTCTTGAATCAATATTTGTCAAGCAAGGAAGAAGATGCCTCTATCCAAAGGTTGCATGATATGAGACGATAAGCGGACGACAATTTGAAGAGCTACCTGGCTCGATTTATAGATGAAATGACTTATTGTAAGCATGTCATTGATATGGAAGCCCTTTCAGCATTGAAGGGAAGCCTCAACATGAACACCCTCTTCTGGAGAGATGTGCGAAATAAAAATCTAAGATGTCTTTATGGAAATAATGAGAAGCAAGATTATCAATAAGGAATTGATTGACCATCGCAACCGAACTTTGATGGGAATTTCATCGTCTCAGAGGCAGAAGCGAGGCTTTGTTTCCCACTTGGTAAACCAACAATGGACCCAAGCAGGGCAACAATCTCCCCCACTTCAAGCCAAGCATTAGCCATCGCCACCTTAAATGTAGTAACGTCTCTAGTATACGAAGAAGTTGGATCTGATTGTCAATTTTAAAGTATAAATAAATGTTATGGCATTTATATCGAATTTTAGGAGTCCACTTGTTAACAAATGGAAGAAAACTTCTTCAATCTTCGTTGTCTTTTAATGAACTCCTATAGTTACTTGAATGCATTGAATATTTGCTTTCATAAGTAGACCAATTGCCCATTGTTTCCATCCTCACATCTATTAATACACTTAGCACAACATTGATCTCAAATAAGCTATTATGACGTCCTGACTTTGCTATACAAGTAGCAGTTGTTTCTTGCCTTGGTGAAATATTCTGTATTACAACACCCGATCCCCCCCTTTGTAATGAAATAATACAAGATATCTTTTCCTCGATTATATCATCATTTGCATCTCTCATGAGCACATCCATGAATTTGTATGCTATAGTAGTTAGGATACTAGATACTGTGGTTAATACGAAATACTGTTTTATCATGTTGAACCTACAGTGTAAACGTATGATAATTGACATCTTCCAACACTTTTTTGTAGCTCTAAAAGGAAATCACTAAGGGAATGTTTGTACATCCATATAGACAATCATGACCTTTACATTGGAAGAAAGTGACAATATTTCTCTAGATTTGATTATCCTTCTTTGGATAGTGTTCAAAATAAATACAATGAGGTTTCTTCTATTGCATTTAGTGTGGCGGAAAGACTTTTTGAAAAGTGTACTGACACGATCAAACCTTACTTTTCATGAGCTATAAGATTTTCCAAAGTTTGTTTAGATAATTATAGTATAGTTCTTCCCTCCATTTTTACAAAAGTTGAGAGTTGTAAACATTGTATTGTGTCCTCTATTGTGACCATATCTGTTGCTGCTACACTTAACATTGACATAGTTGAGAAGGTACCTAAAGTAATGCCATCGAAGTAAAACATTTCAGATGTCCTAGATCTCAAGAATACTATGTTGCATGAATTTCATGTTGACATTGTTTTAGTTCTCCCTCAACTATACTAGGTTCTATGGGTTGCCACATTGTTCTCTAAGGCCATTACTGGACTGCACAATTTTTCTATTAAAATTAGGATATCGCCTACTAATTATCGACATGCTCTGTTAGCTTGTCATCCTATTGATAATGTTCCTAAATTTCATGTAAATTTTAATAGACAAATTATCTTCAATCGTGAAATTTTTAAACTTACTTTTGACATGCAATATAAGTTAAGGGTACTCTGATAATTACTATACTTAATTTCATGTCTCTTTGATCCAATTTTACTAAAAATGTGAAGAAAATTTTTTAGATCACTCATATAAAGATTTCCTATTTGATTGGCCATCTCACTTAAATAAAAGATACATTTTCAATATAGAAGAAATTTTTCCTAATCGACGCCCATTCAAGCTTTTGATGTTGAAATCTTTTATCTCTATAGGGAAGTCTCCGGTGCTAACTTCTTGTGCTTTTTCATTATGAACCAGATGAAGATTTTGGAGATGAGTTGCATGAGTGTTAACTATTTAGAGTTTAGTATCAGTATTTGATTAGAAAAAGATAGATCATCCCTTGGTTGGATCATATTCTGGGGGATAAGTTGTAGCTTTCACCATTATCAGCCGTTAAATTTCGATATTTGGTTCTTTAGAAAGATCGTCCACCGTGACATGAGTTCGAATACTTAGCACTAAATGGAGATATGATATGGGACCTCTTTGGTATTAAGTCGACCGCAGCCTTTTGTGTTTTGTCCACTCGACAAAGTCAGATTTTCTCCCATCCTATGAGAGTCGATGAGGGCATCACCTATTTTGGGACTCCTAATTTTGGGCTATTTATGTTTATGCTTTGTTATTGGGCTTGTAATAACGGGTTTAGCTCAAGCCCTTTCTCTTTAGGTTTTTTTTTCCATTACATACGATTTGTACTGTAAGCTTGAAAGGAGATGATGAATTGAAGAAATTGAATGATATGTTTTGTTGCTGCAAAAGTTTTATTCTCTCTCTATGAATCTCTTCTTTGGTATTCTCTCTGGTTCTCACCCTTCCCCTTTTTCACTGCCTATTTCTTCTTCTGCTTATATCCTCCAACTTATAAGTTCTCGGCTAGAATTCCAATTGATTGTACATTAGTTTGACACGACACCAAATTTAGCCCCTAACTATTTCCTTTTGTTTTACACCCCCCATAGTTTCTTTAATTTTTTTTCTTGTATTTTCCTTTTTATTGCAGGAAAATTTCTTGTCTATTTTTTTTTTCAAATTTTTTGTAGTCATATTCTCTTTGTTTCCTATAATTTCTTTTTGCCATTAGCTCCGTGTAAAAGACCAAGTTTTTTTTATTGATGGTAGAACTTTAGGTGAGATATTATTTTTTAAGATTAGTTTTTGTAACTTATCATTATTTTATGATTAATCCATTCTACAATTCTTCATCATTTATATTAAAATGAATTTTTCAAGGAAGTATGGAATATATTGTTTATTTCAATTATTGGTTGCTTTCAAACATCGTTTCTTGGAAGTACAAGATGTTTTCGGTTCAAATTAATGTTTAATTTTATTTGAGTTCATTAATTTGTTATATTGTGACCCAAATTCTATGGTGATTGGAGTTTCAGTTGGAAAAGGTCTTTGAATAAGTCATAAGATGAAATAAGTATTTTTATGCAGAAGTAGGGTAGCAGGGTGCCCAAGTGCTAGGATTGAGGTGCCTAAGCACTGTTCAAAAGTATAGAACCAGTTTTTCCATAGATGAGATGTCCCATCACCATACGTACGTCTGAGTGATACATTGTCGCCTGCTTACCGATGAGCCAATGTTCGCTTAACAGGTGGGCGCTCAAGCGCTGTATTTGTTCAGCCCAGGCCCATTTCGCGTGTTTAACATGTTTTTTGTATCTTTTATCATCTATAACTTTGTTTCTAGGATTTATAAATATCATCCACGGCTTGTGAACATTACATAACATTCATATAGTCTTGATAGAGCTTTAGATCTTGATTGAGAACATTGAAATATTGTGTAAACAACATTCATTATTGACTACAGTGAAATACTCCTCCTTTGCCTATGTTCTTGTGTGATTAATTTAATTTCATCTTGCTTTTATCTTGCGCGCATTCCATAACAAATTGGTACTAGAACAAGGTTATGATTTGCATGGAAACGGTGAAATATGATATCGTGTTATTGGATTGCATCACAAGATGTTCTCTATGGCAAGTAAAAGCATGTTGTTCATGCGCAGATGGACTTGGATGATACCTTGTTAGGTTTTGTTAAGATGCTTTCAACCTGAATGTAGGATGAAAAGCAGCGTAGGTATTGAAAAGCCATATAACAAATCTATCTATATCTATCAAATCACATTCTTCAGATGTTCTTAAGGAGAAGAGTGCTGATGTAGAAAGTTACACTTGAAATAATGCTTATATTCCCACCTGATGTCTGAAGGTACATCAATAGATGATCACTTATCTATGTTCAAATAAATTGTAGCCGATTTAGAAACGTTGGAAGTGAAGTATGATGATGAGGATTTAGCATTAATGTTGTTGTGTTCTTTGTCGTCTTCATATTTGACTTTTAAGGTTATTATTCTCCATAGTCATGATGTTTTTATCGTGGATGAGGTATATGATAGTCATTATCAAATGAGAAGGTGAAGTATCTTGTAATAGGTTTTGTGAGTCAAGCTGAAGGCCAAGTTATTCGTGGGAGGAACCAAGATATGAATTTTGGTGAAAATACAAAGGACGGTGCCCGCCGACGCTCGAGCATCCTTTTTGCGTTTGAGCATTCATTTCCATCTATAACTTTACTTTTAGGGTTTAAAACGTCCACTGTATATAATCTCGAATAGCTCACTGTTGTTGGTTGTTGTTAGCAGCCATTGCTTCAATCTTTTTTTATAGCCCTTAATCCTCAAAATGTTCTTTTGATCTCAAGATCAAATGGTAGTAATTCAAAACTGTTCGATCTTCGCATAAACAGCTGAAACACCAACAAACAAAAAATTAAAAAAATAAAGAAATCTAAATTAAAGTTAGTTAGTAATAATATTATTAAAAATAAAATCAATCAATCCCTAGCAACAACACTAAAAACTAGTTAGTTGAGATTATACTTCAAGTGCACGGTGTTAAGATTTATAATATATAACGATGAGTTACGATGTCAAACTCATTTTGATAATTAAATCTCTACTAAGTACTATAATTAAAATAACCCCTTTATCTAAACGATCGAATTAGTAGAATCAATGAAATTTATCTAAATCTAAATTGAAAGTTTGACTAAATCACTTATGGAATGCCGATCTTTAAGATTAAATAATATGAGAAGAGCCTTCATAAATTCCAATTCCAATATCTTTATTCCAAATCAAAATTATAAGAATTCATTAAGTTCTATGGTTCTATGTAACAAGCTTTAAATGATTTATAATTTCTCTCAAAATCTATAAAATTCTAACTTGTGTTATTCTATTATCACATCTAAGGTTCTCTCTCTGAATTAATCAATTAATGACTGATTAATTGAAAGCATTAAAAATTGAATAATGCAAATAAACTTAGAACAAAACCTCAAGGAAATATATATTGAAAATCAAAACATATTATCAAGTATATTACATCAATCCCCTAGATAATTGACTTATTTCATGATTGGAAAATAAATAAAATTCAAGTTCGTAATCATAAACATGAAGGAAAACTGTTTTGGGAGTTGAATTAATCTTCATTCTCCCGTTCTCTTCCTTCAATTGCTTTCTACCTTCGATTAGCCGTCGTCAAAGAGTCCTTCGAAATCCTCTAAAAGGTTATATTTATGACTCCTTTAATGTCCATCTCGAGTTAGAGTTAGCTGGGCATTAAATCTTATTTTTTTTTGGGATCAAAATTATTCCTAAATTTCGCAGTGTAGTGCCCAGGTGCTGCATAAGTGGCACCGATATTCCAGCCTATGGCGCTAGTCAGGAAGCGACAAGGCCTTACTTGTTTTGTTAAAAGTCGTTTCTCTGGTTTAAGTGACGCCATGCACTAGTAGTGTGGTTCCTAGACGCTACTTTCTCATCGCCCTGTTTTGGCATTGCTTTCTCAGGGACATCAGTAAATCAGCGCCTCAAATGCGGCGCTACAGCGTTGTTGATATGTTGCAAGTCCAAAAATTTACCAAAATTCCAAAATTTTGAAATTTAGAGCTTGAAATTCTCTTCCCAAATTTTACAAAACCCAAGTATGAATTTCAAATCTTCCTTGAATCTCAATGGTTTAACATGGATTGACTCTACTACCACTTGTTGAGTTTTTAAGGAACTTTAAATTATATAAAACTTTAGAACTTAAAAACCTAAATTCCTTTATTGCCAAGATCATCTATGTCAAATCACCAAAAAAACATTAATAATATATACGATAAACTAATTCTTCGGGAATGATTATTTATCACTGGATTTTGATTCCGGATCTTGAAACTTGAAACTTAAATTACAATCTTTTGATGTTTGAGTTCGTCAATTTTAATCTTGAATTTTGCCTCCTTTGACTTTTTAATTATTGTTCTTGATTTTACTTCTTGATCCATAATCTTGATTCTTGAATTTATACTTCTTGATTCTTGATTGTTGATCTTGAATGTGGGTTTTGGATATTTCTCTTTAATATGTTTTCTCTTGTATTCTTGTATTGATGAGATGGCACAAAGAATGAGAAGTGTTAGATGAATTGGGGACTTATATATAGATTTCAATATCTTCTCCATCTTAATTTCCCCTTCTGTCCCACTTTCAACATAATGAAGGTGATCAAATTAATCTTCATTATCATGGCCTTAACCCTCATATACTCTATTCAAAACGTCATTTGTTCACAAGGTGATCATGATCAACTGGCTTTTAAGCACATCAAACCCACTTTGCATGACGGGAAACCAATGGCCTCAACTCTGGCGAGACGATTTCTTGCACAGCAAGAAAAGAACCCGAGAGCCGCTGATCATTGCCACAAGGACAACGAAATATGTCGCATGGAAGGGAAAAACGTGACTTGTTGCAACAACAAGTGTATGGATTTGGCATACGATAAGCATAATTGTGGAGCGTGCAAGAAGAAATGTGCTTATACCGAGGTATGCTGTGGAGGGGAATGTGTAAATCTTTCGTATGATAAAAGGCACTGCGGGTCTTGTAATAACAAATGCATGCCTGGCGGATACTGTATATATGACATGTGTGATTATGCCTAACCCAAATTTTCATGAAATTCATGTTTGATTTTATCTTGTACAGTTAAGGTTTGTCAAATTGTTCATATATATACCAATAAGAAATCACATTTGTATAAGTGGCAAATAAAAAGAAATGTTAGAATTTAATTAGAAGAGTGTTCATTTACTTAGCATACAATTTTTATTTTTACTTTTCGGAAATGGATGTATGAGTATGATGGCACATGATAAATGCATATGAGAAATCTAAATTTTTGTCGTCTTTTAATGGCAAAGTTAAATATATTTCAGTCTTTTACCAGTGAAGATTGTTGGAATTTGGTTTAAAGAATGAAAATTTGGTTAAATATAAAACTTTTGATTTCTTTTAATGGTTATACCTATATCAAACTCTTATATCCCATATAGGGGAAGATCGAAAAAGATTGGAGGCGTGAACTTTTAAAAAGGGCAACAAAAGATATTGATCTATCTTACTTCTTTGAATTTGACAAAATTCTTAAAAGAAACTGCTCTTGAGTACAAGAAGTAGAAAATAATTGTGAATCGATTATTGCCTTAGATGTATGGAAGCACTCGAATTTCCTTTGCAAAAACAATATACTAAATGGTTTGAATAATACATTATATGAAGTATATAGTTCGATGGACTTGACCTAGGATCTATGAGATTCATAGGAGAAAAAGTGCAAGAGCGAGGATGCCGAAACAAAGAAACTCATGGTCCGCAAGTTTTTGGACTACAAAATGGTAAACTTCAAAATCGTGATAAGTCAAGTATAAGAACTTCAAGTTCTACTTCATAAAATATATGCAGAAAAGATGGAATTTGGTGAATCTTTCCAAGTTGCAGCCATCATTGAGAAACTCTCTCATATGTAGAGAGATACCAAGAACTACCTCAAGTACAAACACAAAGGGATAAATTTGGAAGAATAGATAGTCTGTTTGATGATTGAAGAAGATAATACAAATGCCGAATGAAAATCTACTATTCAACTTGAAGCAAATTTTGTTGAAAGTGGTTCGAATGTTGTCACAAGAAGTGTAAGATCTCAAGTGATGCACCAAGAAGAAACAACTCCAAGAATGCCAAAATGTTTAAAGGTAACTATTAAAATTGTGGAAAAGTTGGGCTCATTCAAACAAATGTTGAAAGCTGAAAAAGTTTGCACAAGCAAATGTAGTTGAAAGAGACACCCTATCTAAATGAACTTATCTAAATGAGTTCAAGATATTAGTCTATTTACGGTTGTTTTTGAATGCAACATGGATGGTAATCTAAGGGATTTGTGGTTGACACTGAATAAGACCATCTTCTCAAACTATCATGTATTTAAAGGAGAACAATTGTTCATGGGGAACTCTACAAGTTCGAAGGTTGAAATATTTGGAAAGACTACATTGAAAATGACTACCTCGAAAGAGCTAGTCCTCAATAATGTCCTCCATGTGTCGGACATTCGCAAGAACCTTGTTTTGAGGTCTTTACTTAGCAAGAACGACTTTAAATTTGTATTTGTATTGGATAAGTTCGCACTTACCAAAAATGATACGTATGTTGGTAAGGATTATCTTAGTGAAGGAATGTTCAAAAATAACTCCTTACAATTGTACCAAAAAGCATTATGAATAAAAAGTTCAATTCTGTTTATATGCTTGACTTGTCTTGTTTATGGCATGATCGATTAGGACACGGTAATTACAAATTTAAGTTATATTTTCACTCGATTCAAAGGAACACGACACCTTTAAAATTAATACATAATGATATATATAATTTGAAATTTGTTCAAATTAAACGTGGTAAGAAATATTTTATAACTTTCATTGATGATTGTACAAAGTATTGTTATAGTTTTCTACTACGAAGTAAAGACAAAGCCTTAGATGTATTCAAACATTATAAGACGAAAATTGAGAATCAACTTAGTAAATGAATAAAGAATATTTATAGTGATAGAGGTAGAGAATATGAGGCACCGTTTGAAGAATATTGTTCCGAGCATATAATCATTTATCAAATATGTTGATAAGTTTGGGTCTGTCCCAAAACTAGTGGGGAAAAGCTATTTTTTCGTTAAATAACATTCTTAGTAAGATACCCCTAAAGAAAATAGAAAAAAATTCCATATAAACAATGAAAATGTCATCCTACGTCCTACTAACACTTGAAAGTGTTAGGGTGTTTGGCTTATTGAAGTATCCAACCCTAAACAAGTGAAAATTTATTCTAATACGATTGATTGTATATTTATTGGATACACTAATAATAGTAGTGCATATTGTTTCCTTGTAGATAAATCTAAAATCCAAGATGTACATGAAACAACCATAATTGCATCATGAAATGAATCATTCTTCAAAAATGTTTTTCCATATAAAGACAAGGAAAATTCAAGTTCAAATAAAAGAACTTACAAACACTTCAAATGAGAAAGAACCAAAGCGTAGTAAAATGGCTAGAACACGTACTTCGCTTGGTCTAGATTTTCAAACCTATATGGTAGAAAATGATCCAAAAACTTTCAATAAAACAATGTCCACATCTGAAGCGCCACATTGAAAAGAAGGTACCAATAGTGAGATATATTCTATAATACAAAGCCGTACTTGAGAGTCAGTTGATTTAGCTCTTGAAAATAAGCATTTAGAGTGTAAATGAATTTTTAAAAAGAAACTTAAACAGAATCAATCTGTTGACAAATATAAGGTTATTTGACTTCTTTGATACCTAATCGCTCGTGACTAGAACCACTTCGATAAGGTTGTTCACTGCAATTGCAGCATTACATAACCTTGATATTCATCAAATGGATGTAAAAATTGCAGTCCTAAATGACGAGTTAGAAGACGAGATATATATGGAATAACCCGAAAAGTTCGTCTCTCCTAATCACAAACAAAAGGTTTGTAAACTCGTCAAGTCCTTGTATGGATTGAAACAAGCTCCTGAACAATGGCACCCAAGGTTTGATAAAATGATATTATCTAATGGATTTAAGATAAACGAGTATGAGGAGTGTGTAAACATAAAAAATATACCGGAAGCCTATGTGATTGTATGTCTATATGTAGACGACATATTGATAATGTGCAATTGTCACGAAATAATACTAAATTCCAAGAGAATGTTAAGGAAATATTTTGATATGAAAGACTTGGGTGCGGCTGATATTGAAAGCCCAAAATTGGCTAACCAAGAGGGGGGTGAATTGGTTTTTAAAACTTTTTCGAATAATTAACTAAAATCACGTAAGTTAAAAACATGTTAATAAATTAATAATCATAAGCAAGTTCAAGCAAGTAGATCAATAAATAATAAGTGCAAATAAATGAAGACAACTAAACATAAGTAAACAAATAAGTGAAACAATGTAATTTGCACAAAGTAAAAGCATTAAGTAAAAGGGAATAAGGGATAGAGAGTACGAACGATATAGTTATGGATGTTCGATCCATTGCAATGATCTACGTCCCCCGTTACCAAGATCTTTGGCACGAGCAAGACTTTTTTCACTATGTTGATTGACTTATGGTGCAATCCAAAATTTTACAACGCTTCCGGTGACTTACAAGCAAGGAGCACCGATCCTCATACAATGTTGAGATTTACGGGACTTCAACACGACCCACACTATGGAGCTTTACGGGGCCTCAATATGTCCCACACGGTGACTTACAACAAGGAGCACCGATCCTTATACAATGTTGATCTTTAAGAGATTTCAACACTGCCTACAATTCAAATAAAGTGATTTTACAATGAAACTCTTCTCTTGATAAATAATACAAACAAATTAAGTACTAAGAGATGCTAACATTTCAATGAATAATAATGAATGATAGCTCAAGTGTTAGATGAAAAACTTTGATGAATATGATAATAAAAAATTAGATTCAATCAATCAAGGTTTTTCAATGAGAAGATGAAAAGATAAATATAATGTAAGTTCAATAATCTTCTCAAGGAATATCTCTCTTTCAATGGATGATTGTAATAAATTAAGTGTTAAGAGAGAAATGAGAAACTTTGATGAATATGATGATTTAACAAGTTTAGTTCAATCAATCAAAATTTCAATATGAAAAAGAGGAAGAAGAATAATAAAAGTTTATGCAATGTAAGTACAAAAATCTTCTTTAAAATTATATTTCTCTTTTAAAATAGATATAAATAAGTAAAGTACAAAGAGAAATGATGATAGAAATGATTTTCAAAAATAAAATCAATTAAAAGTTTTTCAAGAATTAAATACTTTTGATCTTCTAAAGATTGGAAATAAGGTAGTTGAGATCAACAAAAGCTTCACTTTTATGCTCAAGAAAAAATTGTTTTAAGTGAAGAATGAATGAGATATTTATAGCACTCAAAGAGGCTAAAAACTATGTCCATCCAGACAAGGCATCCGGACGTCCGTATGGTCTAAAATACTAACCGTTTGAATAAGTCAGAACGTTCAAAAAAATGACCGTTGAGGATGAATCGGACGTCCAAATGGACAGAAAACATTTCTATCAAATCGGATGCCTTGTCTGGACGATCCAATTTATCCGGACGTCCGATTGACCGTTGACTTTTTTTAAAGATGTAATCTAAGTTCAAGTATCTCTTTGAAAAATCGATCTTACTTTTGATCAAAAATATTTTATGAAAGTAATATGAAAATAAATTTTTGTGCACAAAATAATTTTTGAGCTATTGTTATTCATTACTAAAGATCAAAGTGTTATACCTTTACACATGATCTCAATAGTCTAGTCTTTGATCTTGCTTCAAAGTTTCTTTTCGTCGGCTCTTAAACTCTTGATCTTGATCTTGATCTTTCTTGACGTTTGGCTTCAAGCTTGACTTTGATCTTGACCTTCTTCATGAGCCCAATTTGATAGTCTTGATTTTGATTTTTTATGCTCTCGTCTCGAATGATTTGACTTGAATATTTAACTTTCACTTTGCTATTCATTTCGAGTCCGATATATGATGTGTTGATTTTGGCAATACTCGATAGATTTTAACATTGAACTATAATCACTCAAAATCAAGTGTTAGAAACAATATTAATCTTATTTGTTATAATCAAAACATTGAGGATAAAATTAACCATAGGTCAACAGATATGATATTAGGGATCGAGATCTCTAGAACGTCAGAAGAAACTATATTTTCTCAATTTAGCTACATTAAGAGTGTACTTAAAAGTTATAATGTACTTCAGAAAAGTCCTGTGAAAACCTCTATTGACCCAAATTTACATTTAGTCAAAAATACAGGTGAATGCGTGTCACAACTAAGTATTCACATGTTATAGGCAATTTAATTATATTACGAATTGAACCTAACTAGACATAGAATTTATTGTGAATAAACTTAGTAAATTCACAAGTAATCCAGGTCATGATTACTGGAAAGCTCTGATAAGGATTCTTAGGTATTTGAAGTATACTTTAACATATGGTTTACACTTCACAAAATATCTCGTTGTATTGGAAGGATATTGATACAAATTTGATATGCGATATGAAGGATTTCAAGTCTACTAGTGATTATGTATTTACCATTGGTGGTGCTGTTGTATAATGGAAATCGACAAAGCAAACGTGTATAGCTCGATCAACAATGCAATCAGAGTTTATTGCTTTGGACAAAGCTGGAGAAAAAGCGGAATGACTTCATAACTTCTTGAAAGAAATTCCATGTTGGCTTAAGCTGATACCTACAATAGGTGTACATTGTGATATGCAATCAGATATTAGAAGGGCTCAAAGCAGCATGTATAATGGTAAGTCAAGATATATACGTAAAAAGGTATTATCTTCATAGATTACATAAAATCAATGGAAAACATTGCGAATCATCTTACAAAAGTTCTACCAAGAGGTCAAGTACGGTGCCTATTGATGAGATAAAAGTCTACTACGTAAGAATCTTTGTAATGGTAACTCTACTTTGTTGACTAGAGGTCCCATGATCTTGGTTCAAGAGGACAACTAAGTTATGAAGATTTAATGACGCACTTGGAAAAATATTTCCTAACTCATTCATATGATACTTAAAGTTCTTTTTGTAGAATGTTAAAGGTTAAGATATGTTTTTATGATTCCTATATCTTGATTAAGTCCAGTGGAGTAGGACGAAATACTCTTCATAGGAGGCCACCTATGTAAGTGTGGGGAAAGGCCACCTTAACAAAAATTGTTCAACGCTGAAATTTTCTAAACACTTAATAAAACCCAAGAGTAGTTCAGGACCAAAATGAACCAAGTCATGAGAACCATGAAAGATTTAATGAAAACATCTGTATAAATATTGTTGTATTGGCTTACACCAACGGTTGAATAGTTCAAAGCATCATATTCATCAATTAGCCTAGTAAATCTAATAATATTTACTAAGGAAGGTTCCAAACCGAAAGCTACCTTACCTGATGCAGTGTTTTTTCTACTCTCTCTCTCTACGATGCATCATATTTTTGTATTGCATGAATATATTTGAATTTCCATTCATGTGGGGGATTATTGAAATTTGGTTTAAAGATCAAAAATTTGGTTAAGTATAAAACTTGAAAAGAACTTTTGTGTCAAGTTTTGCTAAATATTCAAATTTTATCCAATAGTCAAATTATAAAAATAAATAGATTAACTTGTTCTACTCGTCGAGTAAATCATCATAATATGTTTGGAATCTCAAAACCAATTTTGGATGAATGAGAAATTGTGGTGTAAAGTTGGAAGAAAAACGAAGAAAATAAGTAACACGGCAGGATAGCACCTAGCTAGCAGTGAAGCTGTCGTTCGAGCGATATTCTAGGGCAGGTAGGTGAAAAGTTGCTATTGAAAAGGTATCACAATGCTTGAGCAAGAGACCATTGACGGCTAGTGACAACAAGGGATGCTTCTCTTCGTGAAGATTGGACAACTCCTCATCTTCTATAAATAGGACCATTTGGACATCCATTATCCATCTCATATCATTTGCATTGAATCTTGCATCAAAATCTCTTACAAAATCTTTTCCAAAATGATTCCAAAAATTATTTTCTTGTAGAGAAGAAAAAATTGTACGAGTTCGCTGTTACTTGTGTTTTGAAGTACTTTTACCATAAGTAGTATTCATTGCATCTTAGGATACAAGTGTCATAATCCGTTAACATCGTTGTGGAGCAATTTGTCTTAAAGAGAAAGCGTTTATCACTTGCATCGAAGTCTCTTTTGCCTTTCACTCTCTTTCCTTTCTTTTCTTTTACTATTCAATATTAAGTTTAAATATGCTCCTTCAAATTAACTTTACCATTCATTTTCTCAATTACAAACAACTATTTCATGCACAATCAACCAACAAAAATTGTGTGTAGTGAATTATATTGATGCTCCTTAGTTGGATGTTGCATCTATAATCATTTTCTAAAGAATATGCTATGTTCTTGTTTGGTGTAGATAAAGAAAAAATTGATAAAAATCCAAATTAAGGTCAATAATGAATTTTAACTACGTGATCATGGGATTCACAACTTTTGAACTATATATTTTATAAATTTTAGTAAAATCTACTAAAACTCTTATTTAAGTTACTCCAAAAACAATACTATACATATAAAGTGAGGATCATCCCATATGCGTGACAAGTGATGTAGGGTTAAACTAGAGTTGGTACATAAACCCCTCATTGGGAACCATCACGAACGAAATAAAACTAACTCTATCCCTTATCACCAACCAGTCATTGTTATATAATGCCATCATCACCTCCACGCCCACCAACATCAATGGGTAGCATTTACCTATGGTCGTTCAAGTGACCCGATTGCCCAACCTGACTTATGTTTGCCCAATGTGTTGTGTCGCTTAGTGATGGATCTAGTTTGATACTTGTTAACCGGAAGGGCTCCCGGATTAGAGTTTTGCAATTTCCCAATCTTGAATAGTAATATGAAATATCTAGGATGCTTTGAGGGATCATGTCCTCCTTATTAAGGCAATTCGAGGTGCCTTGGACCTCCTTAATTCAACACAAGGTTGAGATGGAAATACTTTTTGATGGTTTTATTGATAATAATATTTGCTTAAATAGCCATATTTCTTACAATTATTAAAGGTATGAATTACATAATTGCTACATAATATAAGTTCTTTCATTTTAAGAATTATTTTTTTAAGCCTTAATTGTGTCCCATGAGTGCAGTCCATTTTCATCTTGCAATCCCTGTAAATGTACCACCTTGCCAAATTTGTTATGAATTTGCCACCTTTACTTGCAATCCCTATGAATGTGCCACCTTGACAAATTTACTTATAACAACTCCATTCCCCATAAAAACATCCTTGTCCTCAAGGATGAAATAAGGAAACTGGGCCTGAAAGGATTTCACCTCTTCCCACGTAGCATCTGCTGGGGAAAGATTCTTCCAATGAACCAAATTTCCTCACCTCCTTTAATTTTCTTGCTATTCAAAATACCTTGTGGTAAAGGGCGCACTGGTTGGTCCATAGAAATAGGAGGTAAAATTGGCTCAACCTTCTCAGTATCTCCTACCCTTTTTTTAGGAGTGATACATGAAACAATGGGTGTAATTTGGAATCATTTGGTAACTCCAATTTATATGCCATCAACCCAATTCGTGCAATGATCTTAAACGTGGCCAAAAAATCTAGGGGCTAGCTTTTGATTTTTTCTTTGAGCTACGGTTAACTGGCGATAAGGTCGCAACTTCAAGAACATAAAATCACCTACATGATACTCTTTATCCGTTTTCTTTGTCTCATAATATTTCTTCATTCGTTGTTGAGCCACCTTCAAATTAGCTTTTGCTTCTTGCAACACTTGGTCCCTTGCCAACAAAAAATTCTCTACTGATTCCACTTTAGTCGTGCCATGGACATATGCTAGCAATGAGGGTAGAGCACGACCATAAACAATTTCGAATGGGGTCTTCTCTGTTGAAGAGTGAATACTAGTGTTATAACAATAATGTACCCAAGGTAGCCACATCACCGATTCCTTAGGTTTATCTCCCGTGAAACAACGTAGATACATTTCCATGGTATGGTTCACTACCTCCGTTTGACCGTCTGTTTGAGGATGATAGGCTTGAACATCAACCTTTATTGCCTCCTTCAATCCACTTACGAAACATCCCACCTGTTGATCAGCTGTAAGTGTTCCAGCCCTGTGTAATAATCGATCAAATTCTAGCTGATAGTCACGTACACTTCCTTGTTGTTTAAGCTTAGTAAGATCATCAAAGAAATTCTTAAATCGAGACGGCCCATAGCGTAAATGTAGCTCTAATTTTAAAGACTCCCAATCAGCCCCATATTCTTGTCGAAATCTTTGGTACCAAAGTTGAACGTCACTCTCCAAGTGGTAACCTACCATTGGCATCTTATCTTCCTCATCGGTGTGTTGGAATTCAAAAAATTGTTCCCCTCTGCAAATCCATCCTGTTGGATCCTCCATCCTATCATAACGAGGAAAATCAAGTTTTGTTAATCTTGGCACGATAGACCCACTAATTCCATCAACTCCCTTCCCTTTATTTTGCTTTTGAAATACAGACTCATCATCCCACCCGAATTTAGGAAGGACTTTTCCTAAATTTGGTTGGATAAGACCATGATCATATCTTCGGTGTGTTTCACCAGTCGCTCTTGGACAACCCTTATCTCCTGTTGCAAGGATTACTGACCAACATTTAATGAGCCAATCTCATTCTCCAATTTATCAAGGCGGTGGTCGGACATGACTGTCTCTAACACCAAGTTGTTGTGTCGCTTAGTGATGGATATAGTTTGATATTTGTTAACTGGAAGAGCTCCGGGATAAGTTTTCCGCAATTTCCCAAATATTGAATAGTAATATGAAATATCTAGGATGCTTCGAGGGATCCTATCCTCCTTATTAAGGCAACTTGAGGTGCCTTGGACCTCATTTATTCAACACAAGGTTAAGATGGAAATACTTTTTGATGGTTTTATTGATAATAATACTTGCATAAATAGCCATATGGCTTACAATTATTAAATGTAGGAATTACATAATTGCTACGTATATAAGTTCTTTCATTCTAAGAATTATTTTTTAAGCCTTAATTGTGTCCCATGAGTGCAGTCCATTTTCGCCTTGTAATCCTTGTAAATGTGCCACCTCGCCAAATTTGTTATGAATGTGCCACCTTGCTTTGAAATCCCTATGAATGTGCCACCTTGCCAAATTTACTTCTAACACAATGCCTATTGTCCAAGCTAATTAGTTACTCAAGACCAATTGCCCCATTTCTTCACAAAATTACGGATCTTTACGACTTTACCTTTCTTTTAATCATTTCCCATTTGCCCTAAGCCCCATCCCCCACTCCCAGAGAATAATTGACAAAGAACTTCATTGCCGAGATTACCATTGTTATTTTCCCACTCCAGCTTACGCTTTGTGTCGTAATTTTGTAGTTTTTCTTCGATCCAGGTAACCAATTGACTGCCTACTTGCTTGATTATACATGTTTCTATTCTGAAATTCATTCGAATATGAGAATTATTGTCAACCCCAATGTTTGTTATCTTGTGATTCTTGTTTGAAAGTTTTGACAAATGAGATAAGTATAATCATGTTCATGTTGTTTAAATGATATTAGGAGATTGGTCATTGACTCATTGATTAGTTTCGCTTGGTTTCAACTTTTATTCTGTTTAGATTTAGTGTTGTTGTCTTCAGAGGAATTGAAGCCAGTTGCCCCACATTGAATTTGAAATCCAAGATTCTCCAAGTGTTTTACACAGGATTTTATAACAGATTTGTTACATCTTTCACCCATTAATATTTGCATTTCTATGATTATTTGATGACTAAATACACTAAGTACTTCTATATCTTGGTTTATGTTGCAAATGGGTGAAAATGAGGGAAAATGGAAGGAACAAGTGAAAAATGATCAAAATGGAAGAAAGCGAAAGTTCAGGGACTAAAGAGAAAATACTCTAAACTTGTTTCCAACCTTTTGATAAATATTCGAGAGCGTTAGAGGTTAATTGGATGAAGAAATGAGTCAAATGGATGAAATATAGCCAAAACATGCTCACAAATCAGCTTTCAAGCTGAAAAGTTTGACACCGATTTTTAGCATCATATTGGGACCCATTTTTGACATAAAAAATGAGAAATGTTGTAGCCCTTTGAGTTAGGTTTTCAACGCAACTTGAATCACCTTAATCGGACATCGAGAGAGGAAGTTATGACGAAAATACTTAAAAGGATGCAGCAACACAACGCCCAAACACGCTGTACAAACCCAAAATAACATATTTTCAGCACCTAGGCGCTGCTCCCATGGCGCATAGGTGCCATGCCGTGCAAACTTAGGTCTTTTTTTTATATATATATATATTTGGGCTGCGAGAAGCCTAAAAGAGGACCCCAAAAACATTCTAGAACTTCTCATTCCTCATCATTTTTCATTCTTCACCATTCATTCATCTCTTTTTGCTCAAGAAACTCATGAAGAAATCTTTTGGTGAAGCTACGAAGGAACTCGATTGGAGTTGGAGATTTCTACATCATATATTCATGTAATGTGCTTTTTCATTGATTAAACAATTCTAAGATTTATATTTTATCTTTATGAATTAGATTTGAATTTAACTTAACTTTTATTAAGTTTTTCATGGATTTAATCAAGTCTCTTCCATTTGACTCATTTCTTCATCCAATTGACCTTTAATGCTCTTGAATCTTCATCACAAGGTTGGAAACAAGTTTAGAGTATTTGCTCTTCAGTCCCTGAACTTTCGCTTTCTTCCATTTTGATCATTTTTCACTTGTTTTTTCCATTTTTCACCGTTTTCACCCATTTGCAACCTAAACTAAGATATAGAAGTACTTAATGCATTTAGTCATCAAATAATCATAGAAATGAAAATATTAATGGGTGAAAAGATGTAATAAATGTGCTATTATCACACCCCCAACTTGCTTATTGCTAGTCCCTGGTAATTTAATGCAGAGCAAGATGAATGAATGACTGGTCTATATGAATGAACAAGTGAAATTGTTAAGTTCTAATTTAACCACATGTCATATCCTCTTCAAACTCAATACCACACGAAATTAACAATGTCACGATTATCAAGATGTCAAAGACTCATGCCAAATGTGTGAGTGTGTGTCAAGTCATAGCCATCTTACCGCCAACCCTAACACATGCAACATCAAGTATATCTCAAGCTGAATGTTTAGCTCCATAACTCATGGGTATCAAAGTGTGTACTGTGGGGTTTCTCTCTATGGAGTTGAGAAAGATGAACGCTCAAAATTGGAGGCTTAAATATTTATGAACAAGTAACAAGCAAACATTGATATCATGATAGGCATACCACCAAATGAGAATTCATCAACTTCTTACCACAACCTACTTGGGATCGAAAAAATCAATAGAAATGGTTGTAATGAAGTTCGGGTTGGATCATATGAGAAGAACGGATATAAAAATTCAAGTACTTCCAAGCACATAGTTAGAAATCTTATCGAACATCTCAATCAATCACAACTTCCAATAAATACCTATTTTGACATTTCAAAACTTCAAAATCAATCAATTTTTTTTTCTGCTCTTTTGTTTTTCTTTTTCCAAATACTTGACACTAGCCAACGCTTGTCGTTTTCCTTGCTTCTATTCTTTACAAATTAACATCAAATACCCACTACACACTTGGAAGTAAAAAGATGGACAAATATGCGCAAAAGTTGTACTCCAATGTGGAGAAGTATGGATAACGTAGGTGCATGAAGAAAATGATATATACGTGTATGACTCAAAGTGGCTACTAGAGGTATTGAAAAGAAAGGTTGAAGGCTCAAATGTCAGTCCTAAATTGACATTCATCATTTACTAAGTAATCCACCATTTTATCACAAACCATGTAATGTTATTCTTAGAGGAGTTTCTAATTCACGAGATCAATGAACGATGTTGCCATATTTTAGTACATTGTGGCTCTCAATCATCACCGAGTATCTCACAAGAAAAACTTCAGCAAGTGGCTCCTCTAGCTACATGTGTTAAACCACCATCTCACCACAAAACTTGTGTGCACAAAAAGAATTCAATAAGTGTCATGACATCTAGACTTTCATAACAAAATTAACTCCTAGTGGCACATTTTGTCATTCAAAAGCACAATCATGCAGCAAATCAAAGACTTAAGAAAAAAATTTATTTAACCCATCATAACAAATCAACAAAAATCCATGATAATCATTATAACATTCAAAGTAACTCATGTCTATGTAGAATTTAGTACATTCATGTGTGTACATATGCATGATCTATGATTTTTGTCTTTGAATTCATGTCTGTACAATCTTTATGATTTACGCATGTACATAAAATCACATCTTTGAATTAATCATACGAAGCCGAATTCAACAGTTTCTACTAATCACATGTCTTCAAATTAATTAATGTTTATATAAACTATCATCATGATTTTTGCATTAATAAATGACTTTATGCATAAATATTCTACAGTATACTCCTCAACGTATTTCGTTGAATGTATTTCATTTTACAATATTCTACCATTAAATTCGGTATATGAAATTCTTTTTCCTAATGCATGTTTGGAAGATTTTTTTGCTAATTAATTTTTCTATATAAATTCATATTATGTCTATATGGTAATTAAGTATTTTTAGATGTTCTTCTATAAATTTTAAATCAATAATTTATTATATTGTTTCCGAAGTAGCACAACGTTATAATTAATATTACAGAAGAATATTAATCGTAGACCTCTCTATTAGAAATATTGTTGCTCTTAAATTAGCACACTATTATTAATATTTTAGTTAGATTTTACTTGCTCCCGAAGAGCATAATTAATAAAATAAATTATGTTTTAACTCCTAAAAATAAATTTTTGTACAATTTATTATTTCAAATAATAATATGTTATTGCTCTTGAAGAGCATGACACTCTGATTCTAATATTGCAGAAGAATATTGATATATTGCTCTTGAAGAAGTAAATATATGACTTTTGAAGAGCTAATGTTTCGAAATAATAGTTCATTATTGTCCCTGAAGTTACACAACATCATAATTAATATTCCAAAAGAATATTATTTGTTCCTGATTAGCATGAATTATAATTGTCAATATTTCAAAAAAATATTAACATATTGCTTTTGAATGAGCAATAATAAATGCAATGTGCTCTCGAAGTAGCACATGTTTTGAAAAATGTATCATTTTGAATTCATGTTAATCCCTGAAAGACAACATGTAATTAACGTAATGAGAACATTGATTAGTTTGATCACTTGAATGATGTATGATTATATAATATTTAATCATATTTTTCGAAATTAAATAATCGAATTATATCTTATATTGAACCATACTTTCAATTTGACTTTATTGTTTGGCATGACCAGTTGGATCATCACTAGATCAATAATGATGTGAAATTAAATATTCAAATGGATATTCAATGAATAACCGGAAGATTCTACAATCCAATGGAATCATATTTGATGTTTGTTCTCTTGATTGAAAATTGATCATTGATCGTTACTAGTTAAATAAGGATTTAATTCCCTATATTTCTAAAAATTAATTATGATAATATATATGGCAAATTAATTAGGGTGATATATGGGGCTATGTCACCATCCACGTTGACCGTCTAGACATTATTTGTATCTAATAGATTTTATAAAAATATTATATGATTGCATGGTGTTCACAACCAGAAGTTTGTGAAAGTGCTACTCAAATTATGAACATAATTTTCAGATTACAAAATTAAGATGAGGTGTGTCTTTTAATACTAGTGATCATAAATCTCAACTTTTTATTAAGTGTTAGTAGAGATGTCGATAAATTGTTTAATATTATTGCTTGTTAAACGTATCCAATTTATTTAATTGAAACTTTTGAAGAACTCAACAAAAATGTAGTTTCTTTGAAAAATTATTTTGAGATGAGAAATTTTGGGAAAAACTAAATTTTGGTTGCAAATTAAACATTTTTCAAAAGGATTATTTGTTCATCAATTTATATATACGGAAAGTCTTAAAATGATTTTATATGGATAATTCACATCCATTGGCATTACATATGGTTGTTTGATCACTTGATGTAAAAAATGATCATTTTCGTCAACTTGAAGATGGAGAAAAGATTATTGGTCCTAAAGTACCATATCTCAATACAATTGAAGCATTAACTTTTTTTGTAAATTGTATTCGACCTGGCATAGCTTTTTTTCTATAAATCTCCTTGCAAGATATAGCTCTAAACCAATACAAGACATTGGAATGATGTTAAACATATTTTTCATTACCTAATGGGTAATATTGATTTGGTATTATTTTGTTCTCAAAAGTCGGGATTTATTTTAGTGGGATATGCAGATACAAGTTATCTTTCTGGCCCACATAGCTAAATTACAAACAAGATACGTGTTTACACATAGAGAAATAGCTATATCATGAAAATCTGTGAAGCAATCATTGGTAGCAACATCCTCAAATCATTCTAACATTATTGCAATCTATGAAGCAGGTCGAGAATGTGTATGGTTGAGGAACATGCCCATCATATCCAAACATCATGCGGATTAATTTCAACAAAAAGATAGTCCAACAATTTTGTATGAAGATAATGCTGGTTGTATTGCACAACTCAAAGGAGGTTATATCAAATGTGACAAGACGAGACATATTTCTCCAAAGTTTTTCATACATATGAGCTTCAAAAAAAATGGTAACATCAATATTCAACAAATTTGTTCAAGTGACAAGTGGCTAATTTATTTGCAAAAGTACTGCCAACATCTACATTGAAAAAATTGAATCACAAGATTGGAATGCATCGACTCAAAGATTTTCAGTGATCAACATCAGGGGGAGTAGCTGTACTCTTTTTCCTTCACTTGGTTTTATCCCACTGAGTTTCCTAGCAAAGTTTTAATAAGACAGCATTTATCTGTAATACTCCAAAATAAGTGTTACTCTTTTTCCTTCATTTGTTTTTTTGTTCCATTAGGTTTTTATCAAACAAAGTTTTAACGAGACAGATATTTTATAATGTGTCATTCAATGGGAATGTTATAATGGTAAGTTATTGATGAATGATAATAGTACCCATGCAGTCCTAAAAAATATTACCATATGTATCCCTAATCATTCCATATAAATATATGGTTTTGGTTCTCATTCTAATAAACACAAGTCTATAGGCTTTTATTTTCTCTTCTCTTTTTCTCTCTTTACAGAACAATAAAATTAAATTTCAAACTCATTTTATTTTCTTATTTCTTCTTTCTCTCTCTACAATTTCTCACACCATTTTGTTCTCCTTCACTAACCGCCTCTTCTCTTTTTCACTCTCTGTGCAATCTCTCTTTGTTCTTTCACCGGTGAGTTCCGACCGTGGCGACAAATCCATTGCCGCTGTGAGCGGTGAATCTATCACTGCTGAATCGAAATCTGAGCGTCATGCAGAGTGAGTGACAAGAGTTGGAAAAAACAACATACGCTCCGCTCGTTGCTGTGCGACATTGTGTGTGGCGGCGAAGATGGAGTTGTAGTTTGTAGCCTTTTTGTGATGGGTTTGTGGTGGTTTTGTGGTAATTTTTAAGGTGGTTTTGTGGTGGTGGTGGTGGTTACCTATTTTTTTCTTCTATTTCGTTTTTTTCTTTCACTCTCTTCGTTCATTTATCGTCGAGCGCCGATCACAGCTGATCAGCCATTGTGAGCGGCGAACATCACCATTGAATAACGATTGATTTCATCGTGCATAACGTTTGATGGGAGTTGGTTGTCGATATGCACAGAGCTCAGAGCTTCAAGCACAGTGACATACACTCTACTCGTCACTACGCGGCGTTCAAATTGCCGCTGCGCGCGGTAATGAAGATGGATTTGTAGTTTGCAGCTTTTTTGTGATGAGTTTGTGGTGGTTTTGAGTTTTTTTTTGGGTGGTTTTCTGGTGGTGGTGGTGGTGGTGGTGGTGGTGGTGGTGGTCATATGTAGTGCATAAGGCACCCGCGATCTGACAACGATGATGGCGTCGAAGATTGTTGCGTGGTGGTTGATGTGGTGGTGATTTTGCACAGTTCGATGAGACAATGATTGTCGAGGTGGTCGTAGAGGGTGGTGGTGGTGGTGGGTAGATGGGATGGGACAAGAAATTTGTGATCGTTAAATAATATATGACCTAAAAAAATGTAATTGACCAACTAATTTAATAATTTGTGACTGATAAATGAGTTGTGACTACTAAAAGTTTTGATTTTCTGGTCGATAATTTGAAAATTTGTGTTTGTTTGATAAGTTGTGATTTATTATATTTATGATTTGTGATCGATAAATAAATTGTGACGTATAAAAATTTGATTTGTGACAGGTGAGCAAATTGTGACCTACAAAATTTTTGAATTGTGAACGTAAGAAAATTTGTGACATAAAATTTTTGATTGAAAGTTTGTGATTGTCTCATAAGTTGTGACTTATAATATTTGTAATTTGTGACCAATAAATAAATTTTGAGTATAAATTTTTGATTTGTGACCTATAAATTTTGAATTGTGAAAGAAAAATAATTTGTGACATACAAGATTTCTAATTTGTGACTAAAAGATAATATGTGACTAATTAACTTGTTAATTTGTGAACAAATTTATAAATTTGTGACCTTAATATATTTATTTAATAAAATATATAATTAATTAATTAACTCATAAATAAATTTTAATTAATATCTGATTTTTGAAATTTGAAACATTTGTTCTTAGTCTTGAAATATGTGATACTTAACCTCTTAATTATGAAAATTCCCTTAATTATATCAATGCCATAGTGATTGGTTCAACCCGAAAACAACTTGAGCTATTGGAAACAGTTTAATTAATTAAGGTTGCTCATGACCCAATTTACTTATTGGATGATTGTTGGCTCATTAATCCTATATCTTGGCCCAACCTTGGTTACCAGACCTACCTATATATCTGCCTTCCCTTTGTTTACTGCGACAGTGTGTTATTTGCAAGAGTGAAAAGAGGCAGAGGACTCTGTGTTCTTTCTCTCCTATGTGCTTGAGTTCAACCAATTGCTTCCTCCTTTGGGACAGCAAATAATCATCAAATTCATGTCCTTTGTGGGTGCAAGAAAGTAGCAACCGAAGTGAATAGAGTTGGGGTTTGAGCAATCATTTGGTTGGTGTTTCATTGTTGAAACTGAGCCCGATTTGTGCACGATTTGAAATACTTCCTTGACAATGAGTTTGTAATTTTCATTTGAATCATTTGCATGATCCATTGTTATAATGAAATCTCAATTCCCTTTTGACTCTCTTATATTTGTCTCTTGTTTTTTTTTTTTTTTTTTTTTTCTTTTTTTCACAACAAAAAGTTTTCGTTACATAATGAGATATAAATTGACAAAATTAATCTTTTACGAGAGATCTACATGCGATACATAAACTAAAAAGGTATGACAAATTCTTCTCCACATCAGAAACTTGACATTATATAAAATTCAAAAGTCTAGGACATTTCTAAGTTAAAAATTAAAATTTAATTTACTAAGGCCATGTTTGAAATGCTTAATTTTTTAGGGCCATTTTCCAACTTAATGGCTGTTTGATAGCCAAGATTTTGCAAGGAAAATGTTTTCATTTTTACTCCCTCACACGCCACTTGTCTACGTTTTCAAGGAATTGGTATTCCTTTCGTTTGTGTGGGAATTCATTTTTCAGTTTTTTTTTTTTCTTTTTTGGTCAATTGAAAAAAATTCTAGACACAATGGTCAAATTTTTTTATCACTTTTATTGACAATTTCCATACAAAACAAAACCTAATGAATGATATTCGGTATGATTTTTTTTTTTTTTTGGACAAGTGGAACAAATTCTAGACCCAATGGTAGAAAAAAATTATCACTTTAATGGACAATTTTCATGAAAAACGAAGTCAAACGGACACCAAATTTTTAACATTTTTCAGGTAAAAAGTTATATTAATCAAACACAATTAATTACAATTTCCAATAAAACAATTTCTAGGCAATTTAATCCCCTATAAAATATTTTCTTTCTATCCATTTTTTACTTTTACAATCAAACGGATCCTAAATGTTCGTGGAACACCTAAACATTATCACCAGCATTAAAATCCAAACATTCCGAACAGATGCAAACTTAAAAATAATTATCAACAATTAGTTCTGTTCGAGAGAGAGAGAGAGAGAGAGAGAGAGAGAGAGAGAGAGAGAGAGAGAGAGAGAGAGCATAACTGTGTATATTGAATCAAGAACCATAGGATTAAGCCCCTGTTTTGTTTGGATTAAAATTTCAAATAGAAGTCAACAATTAATTTTTATCATATATTTTATGAGATTCACAACTTTTCAATCACACATTTTATTAAAATTTAGGAGAATTTTGATTTTAATCTGTACCAAACATGTACTAAATTGAACTCGATCATGTCTGCCACTAATACTAGACGCGTGAATTGAAATAATTCTAGAATATGAAAGTATTGATAAGCTCGCAAAATATTTCATTATTTGTTAGGAGATGTGTGGATGATTTGACTTCCAAATCCAAAACTTATTATCATAATTGACTTTTTTTGTGAGTCACGACCAGCCTGCTACCTAAATGATCACAAGTTTCAAATTATCGTATGAAACGAACATCATGGGATAAACCTGTAAAGTTAGGCAAGTGGGAATTATTAATTTCATTATATAAAAGTGGGAGCTCACCAGAAAAAAGCAAACAAACTAGTTGACTCTTTTTTCATTTTTTTTTTTTGGCTGTACTTTCTAGTTGGTTGGTTGATCCAGTTTCGTTTTTGTGCTTGTTAAATACCAACTGGACCACATGTTTCCCCATTCTAATCTTCTTCAGAAACCCTTTATCATTTAGAAGAGAAAGAAAACTTTGTTTCTTTAAGTGGTGGTGTTCATGGCTTCCCGGCGGCCGTTTGCGGTGTTGCTAGTCTTATTTTTAACGGTGGTATCCGCTGCGTCAAGTAAGCCTCATAAAACCCACCTTGATATTGATAGTGTAGGTGTGAGATAGTTCTTTAATTACAATTCATTTTATAATAATATTGACTTTTGTGATTAGCAGGGAGGCATAAAGATGGAGTAAAAGTTGGTAATATTCAGTATCAGGTACTCTTATCCCTCTCTCTCTATGAACATGTACTGATATGAACACATATCTATGTATGTATTTTTGTGTGTGGCTGGGTGGTTAGAAGTGAGAAACTCCCAGGGCACTTTTTATAGACAGATTGGACCATACGATTCATAAATTTTGATTTTTTTTTTCTTCCGCGATGTTGTTTAGTTCTATACCAATTAATATTTGGGTTGTACTATGGGTACATAATTGTACCCATATGGACACCCGGCGCCCCATATTGAGTAGACGCCTAATTGGGTACATAATTGTACACATAGGGGGTACAATTATGTTCACGTAACATTTTCTTTAATATTTCTTAGAAAAGTTTTACATTTTGATTTTGAGAACAAAATGAGCTTAAATCTAAATACCGCCTTCCATTTTACAATTTAACTTAAATAGCCAAGCCACTTTTTAATTTCCTTTTTTTTATATATTATTCTGAGGATCTCTATTTTTAAAGAGTTTATTTTACAATTGAAAGAACATTTATAAATTTAAAGAGTAAATATTTTAAGAACGCCAACGTGGTTTTTATATTTAATTTAATACTTAATTTTACTGCTTTAAAAAAATATTTATTGTTTTCCTATCTTTTAATTTTATTAGATTAATTATTATATTACTTTCGTCCATTTAAATACAGAGAGCTCTCTAAATACTGTTAATTGAAAGAGTCTTCTGAAACATAATTTTTAAGAGTTTATTCTTTAGAATAGAAATCATCTCATATTTAAGGGGTTTTTTGGAGATGTTCCGAAAGGTGTATACTATAAAATATGAGTCGAAAAATGTGTCTAATATCTTCCTTGAAATTTGTGTAGGATATTGAGGGCTTAAGAGGTGATGGCGAAGCATCAGTAGTGGAAATTAGACTAGTGGAAAGAAGGATGAATGTAGCGCTTACAGATTATGAAGGAACAGGAGCAAACAACAACCATGATCCTAGAACTCCTGGAAGAGTTTAATTATTAATCTGGTTTTATTAATATACAAGAAGACATAATCATGTTTTTGGCTATGTTTGTTTAATCCTTAACCTTTGGCTGTTTCTTTCTACATTTGTAAACGTTAATCACTTAATTTGTCCGATCCAGGAGTGCACTGTTTTGATTGGACATTGTTTGATAATTACCGTTTGAGCTTTTTTGGTTTAGAATGCATTTTGGAATAATAGATTCATGGAAATGTATGATTAAAAAATAAAGAAAAATTTTGAATTTACGTGTAATATTATTTTATTGAATAATGAGTAGTTGAAAAGAAGAGGAAAAAATGTATTTTAAAAAAACAATGGGGATCAAATTTCATCTGCAAATGTCTATGATTCAACTTTAATTTTGTGCTGTGTTGTCCTTGATTTTCATTCAAAAATTTTGTTAACGTGTTTTAAAATAAATGGTAAATATTTAGTCGTACTTTTGCATTTAATTATTGTGGCATTATTTATAGATTGTTTCGATACAATTTATAAATTGATTTATAAACTCTGTCAAAGTCAATTAATAATTTTAACTACATATTTATAACTACTAAGTTGAACAACAAAATTGCTAAACAAGAATATCAAATCAAAATTGCTTTTTCGAAATCGTTCATTGTGTCTATGAGGATCCGATAACATTTTAATTTTGAATCGAATCAAACAATTTCAAAGCGATTTTGTTTATGTTTCACTTTTTGTAAACCCTTTTTAAAATTTGAAAATAATTTAATTTAATTTTTATCCGATCCAATTAAAATAGGAAAGAATACGTAATTGTAAAGGTTGAGGACACTTTAAAAAATAAAAAAAGTTGTTAAAAATTCAGGTTGTCATATATGTGACTACCTAATAACATCTCAATGTCACAATAACACAATTATGGCACAATCACAAATGGCATAATGTCACAATTACAAAAATACAAATTGTAAGTACAATTACAAATTTAGTCGCAATCACACTTTTTTGTGTCATATATAATTTATTGGTCACAAATTAATTATTTTATCCGTTACCATCACTTGAATGATTGATCGCAAATGCTCTTCATCCCACCCCTCTCTACCACTGACACTAACTGAACACCACACCACATCATCACCACCGCCATTACCACCACGAACAACCACCATTTGCAAACTACAAACAACCACAACATTTGCAAACCACCAATAACCATCAACAAAACCCAAACTCCAACTAAACGATCGGATCAAATGCAATTGGAGCAGCAACATGGCTTCGAAATGAAGTATCATCGTCGAGTAGCGACGAAGGACGCCGATGTGATGAGCGACATTGTGCTTGGTGGCAGGGGCGGACCGAGACCAATTTTCTTGTGGGGTCAAAAATGAGATTTCAAAAATATTTAGGTTAAAAATTTTTTTTAAAAAAAAAAAAAAAAAAAATAACTCAAAAAAAAATTTTTTTTTTTTTTTTTGTGGGGTCATCTGACCCCACATGACCCCATGTGGGTCCGCCAGTGCTTGGTGGTTCTCCTACGCAATGGTGAGAGGTTGTGTAATTAGAGAATGAGGGAGGTGACAAGTTTTCTGATCTTTTGTTTGGATAGAAAATGAATTAGGGTTAAAGAGTGGGATGGAGAGTATATACCTGACTTTTGAAAGAATAAAGTTAAAATCTTATTCTAAAATGATAAGTTAAAATGTAGGTCTGGATGCAATTTCCTCATAAATAAATCTCAATTAAAAAACGCACACATATTTGACCCAATCCAAATAAAACCCAATTAAACAAGTATTCATCCCTAATAATTAATTGACCATACCCTTACCCAATTTTCTTGGCTCTATTTTTAGATCAGTTTACATGTCTTTCATTTTTATTTTTTTGGTAATTATTTGCTATATTTTATTGGTAGTTGTGTTGTTTTGCTCTGATTTATGCTGTGCTCCCTTACATTTTTAGCTAGATAGGGCTATTTATTTATTTTTGCCAAAACTTTCTTGTTGGGTCTCTCAATTTATAGCAATTAGAATAGTTTATTTACTTTTTATATTTTAAGCTTGCTTATTTGTAAGTTTTCACTGATAATCTTCTTGCATAGTTGATATGTTAATGAATCTCTATTCTTGTCATATCAAAAGCAACCTATTTACTTTGTGGTGTATTGTAATGATTAGAAGTGTAAAATTTTGATTTATTAATGTTACTAGTATTTATGTTTTAACGTAAGATTTTAAATTAATATTTATGATTTAACTTGTGCGATATATGGTTTTTTTTTTCTTTACTAAATCGTGGCTTTAAATCGAACCGAAAAAATTAAAGTGGTTTGGTTTGATAGAAAGTGGTGTGTTTTGATTTGACTTGGAAAATTTTCAAACCATTTTAAGTGATTTTGTTTGAAAACTTGTCACAAACCATCCAAACCAAATAATCTTCACCCCTATAAACTACAACTCATTATTATCCATAAATTTCTTAGAATTCACAAGTTAAATATTTCAGTGGTCACCAAACTTTGCACTATGTCACGACATACTCACCGTACCTCAGAACATTTCCCAATAACCACTCAACTTTACTCCGTCCATGTCTATCACTCATCGGACATAATCCGTTAATAGAATCTGCCTACATGGGTCACGGTACGTTAAACTAAAGAAAATGTTAAATAAAGTGAACTCACCATCATATCGCCAGAAGCCAAAGCATGCCTTTTTGGTAAACAACCCAATTAAATCGCGTCTTCTTCCTCACAGAAAAACCCAAACTTCAATTGAAATTGAATTCTTCAGAAATCAGGCCCCAAATCCTAAGGCGAATCCATCGATTGGCAGTGATATCGATTGCACCCAATGAACCCAAGGAAAAAGAATTAGTTTACTCATCGAATGCAATCCGTGTAGGAGACTCAGCAATTAATTGGCATATATGCTCATCGAATCACACACTATGGATTACAAAAATCTAGTACAAGGCAACATAATTTACTTTACAAATCTTGTACAAGCCATCTTGGCCATTTTGTCAAGAGCAATGCTTGGTGTACAAAAAATGTGTTTACAGAAAACTTATCTACACACACATTGGTGGGTCCCATGTCAATAAAAGAAATGTCATAACATACACTCATCCACCCTGCTATTGTGTCTGTCAGTAAATTTTACAAAAGTAAAATCTTTTGTACAAATGGAATTCTCCTAATGTCAAAATTTATACTAATAGAACATAGGCTAAAAGAATCAAAGGGCCCGTTTAATTGCAAATATGAAAAATAGGTGGAAAAAAAATATTTTATTGAGAATTGAATTGCCTGAAATTTGTGTTTCCCGGGAATTGTATTTGATTAATATAATTTTCTACCTGAAAAATGTTGAAAGTTTGGTATCTGTTTGATTTTGTTTTTCATGGAAATTATCCATTAAAGTGATAATTTTTTCTATATTGGGTTTAGATTTTGTTACACTTGCCAAAAAAATATCATACCAAGTACCATTCGTTTGGTTTTATTTTGTATGAAAATTATAAAAGTGATAATTTTTTTATCATTATGTCTAGAATTTTTTCCAATTGTAAAAAAAATAAAAATAAAAAAAAAAATAAAAAAAAAAAAAAAAAAAAACTGGAAAATCAATTCCAGCAAATACAATAGGAAAACCAATTCACCAATTTTCCGGAAATGGGAGCGTGACATTGCGGCGGAGAAAAGATTTTGCAGGTAAAATATTGACCATCAAACATCTACAAAGTAGGAAAATGGAAAGATTTTCCATGGGAAAGCCATGCTACCAAACATGGCCTAAAGGCAATCTATGATAACACTTAATACAGAACACCAAGACAATAATTTCTCTATGCTGATAGGAGAACTCAGGCTCTCTCTTAAAAGCACGAGAAAAGCCCCAATGTCCTACGGAAATAGAAAACATGATTGCCCTAAATAATATAATTAGACCACTTGGATATATCTGATGTATGATCTATAGTCAAACTGGGAATTTAGCTTAATTGGATTCTAGCAGGAACCTGTTTCAACACCGTAGAACCTACACCAATTTTGGCTCCTCCTTCAATTCTCACATTTCCCAGTACACAAGTGCCTGCTCCAATCAGAACCCCATTACCAATTCTTGAATGTCTGTCCCCAGAAACTTTTCCGGTGCCACCCAAAGTCACATTATTATTAGCAAGCACTTTCCATAGAATCATACAACAAGATTGAACTGAATAATAGCTGCACAATATGGATTCTTGGTCAATATCTGAATATGCCTCAGCTTTCATCTGCAGCCATAAATTAACTTATTGTGCATCTTCTTCACCACCAATTTCATCCAAACAGTACGCGTATGTAGAGTATTGACCTTTTTTTTTTTCCTAAAATGAGCACTCAAAAATCAAGATCAAACAGATCCAATTGACGGCTGGAGAAGATGCACGGCCTCGTTAAACTTCTTCAGGCAGCCGCGACTACACGTTTGGATTTGGGAGGCGTCGATTTGGGGCTTAGGATTCGTCCCCAATTGGGGATTTTTCTATTTCATTTGGGTTGGGTCAGGAAGGGGAGAGGGGGGTTTGATCAAGAGATTAAGAGGCATGTTATGATTTGTCCTCCAGGTTGGCCTATTATGTCCATGAGTTATGCTATAAATACATAACCCTTTATATAATTGGTGCCACAATGAACAAGTGCGGCCTCCTATTGGATGTACAAATAGCATTTTCCTTGTATCCATTATCCATGTAGGTGAAAAGAGAAATGGAATCCGTTCGACCAGTGATAGAGTGCATAAGTCTAAAGTTCAGAGGTTAGTGACAAGTATCGTGAAGTTTGGTGAGTATGTCGTGACATTAGGCAAAGTTCAATGGCCAATAAAACATTTAACACTAGAATTTACTATTATTCATCTTTATAAATTAATTTATAATTTTCCAAACCGAGGCATAAAAATTCATTGTATCCCATTTCTCAAACTTCACTTTTTTACTTAATAGGTCTCTTATTCTAAGAAAATAAGACGACGAAAATGCAAGTTCTAGAGCAGTCATACCTGTTTTTGTTCAACACATTCAATTGCAATTGAGAACAACCTATTTAATTTCAATTTGATAATTTATAAGATAACAATATGACACACCACGTGCTCCATTTTTATACTACTTCAAATCTTCAATGAACCGACGGACCAATTTTTTAGTGCTATTTACTTCAATTTTGTCATCAGGTCAAATTTGTTTGGAGCTAGATTGAAGTCCAGACCAATAAACATGAGGTCCTTTTGAAAAATCATTCCAAAATAATTACAATGTATAAAATACTTTGTTTTTACATTAATCTTACCAAGAGAACAAACTAAATCCTGATTATTTTCCACTTTCCTCTCTCCCCTCTCTATATTCATCTATCTTTTTTCTAGAATATTACAGATCGACCTTGATCTTTGTATATATATTAAATCATATCGATCCATCAAGTTGGAGATACCGCAGCAACCACTACACCTAATCGTGTAATGCAAGTGTGGGCTCCAGTGGTTCTCACTTGTTGGATTAATGACCCAGATTTTGTGCCTCTTCTTTGACTCATTTGTAGCCCTTGATTTAATCAATGGTGGAGATCTAATACCTAGGAGATATTTTGCTTGGACTTTTGACTTTTGAGATTAGATGGGTTTAGAGGTGTCAATCCGAGTGGTTCGTGCCTGGTCGGCCCGCCAATATATGAGTCAGGTAACGGCCCGCGTGAAAAAAGCCCGCCCTCTACGGGTTACGAGCCGGTTACGGGTCGGCTCACAATTTTGGACTACATCCCACGCTCGCCCACTGACTCATCCAGGTCGAGCCCATGCAGGTTACGGGTCACGGTTTGTTCCGGTTTGGCCCGTATAATTGTATAAATAAAATTATAAAAATTTAAAAATTTTCATATTTATAGCAATTTTTTAAAAAATATATATATATATAAACTAAGAATTGAACAAAATGATAAATTCATATTTATACCAAGAAATGTTTACATAGAGTTCAAATTTAATGTTACATGAATTATATATAACTTTGAAAAGTTAAATTTAACTTAAACAAATAACAACTAAATGCACTTCTAATTACTATTATCAAATATTTATAGTATAAGTACATCCCAATTAGGTTGGTACCTACTTTTACTATAATTTATGGTTTAAGTACATCTCAATTAGGTTGACACCTACTTAACTATAATATTTAATTTTTTTTTTATTTTTGTTCATGGGTTACGGTTGACCGTGGCCCGTGAAGGTGCAACCCACAAAGTCCGTGGGTCACACCTCCTTTATCCGTGAACTGCCCGTTCAGGTCGGCCCGCGGTCCCGGGTCGATCCGGGCCGATTTTCACCGATCTGGTCGGTCCGTCCGTATTGACACCTCTAGATGGGTTGCTTCTAGTGTATGCCTGACTCTCTCTCTCTCTCTCTCTCTCTCTCTCTCTATGTTGTACCGGTTCCTTTTTTTCTCACATAGCAGAGAATTGGTTCCTTAAAAATCCTTTTTCTTCTTGTACCAAAAAATCGACCAGTAGCCTGTTAATGTGAGATTATTATCTAATACTCAAGCTTGAAATAGTAGATGAGTGGGGCTGATTTCTCACAAGGTTTAGGTTCCATTCTTGTAGCTCGAACTTGGTTATTTATGGTAGATCATTTGGATCGATGACCCTAGTCAAATGTTGAGTGTTCTTGGCCGGTTCTCTACTCTTTATGGATGGTGATTTTGCAAGGCATGGAGGTTGTTCTTGAGCCTAACATTTTCAGTCATTAAACACGGAAGAAAGCTCCAGTTTTTCTACTGCTTATTTTCGATTTCTATGTATTATTCATGGTTTCATGTTCTGTCCATGGTTTCTTTTATGCTTCATATAAATATGCTCATTGGTATTAATTAGGTAGAAGACCTTTAATTGTAAACCTGTGATTATATTGTGTCAGTGAACTTTGGACTATGTTATTGTGGATTTGGAGAGCTGTTAATAATTCTGTTCTTATGCCATTGGTATTATTGTTATGCTATTTTCCCAACAAAAAGCAAATGGGGTTGCGAGAGATGTCGATTTGGTGGAAAATCACCGCAATTGACACAAGTAAAAGACTGTAAGCTTGTTAGGAGCCTCTCGTTGTAGTGGCTACAATGTAGATATGGCAAGGAAGGTTCAAGGGATGCAATGTGTTATACTGTGTATCCTAATTCATTTAGGAGTTTTTAGGAATTTATGTTTGAATTGGAATCCTAATTATTGTCAAGTTAAGGAGCCTAATTCTTGTAAAATTCTCTAAAGGAATACGAGTTTTGTAAAATTTGATTTTGTCCAAATTTATTTTATAAATAGGGAGCAATCCTTAAACTTTATATATTATCCATCAAATAGAAAGAGGGGTTAGAGGAGATTGGATTCAAATTTTTTCTTGTAATTTTTTTTTAATCATAGGGAAATACTGTAGCGACAGGAGAGGGCGTAGTTTCACATTGATGCGAACTTTTATAAATCTTGCGTGTTCTTGATTTTTTTAATTTTCTTTCTTTAAATTAATTGCTCTTGGTAGGATAGAATTATGGTTTATAATTCTCGACAATCAGTATCCGATCTTTTGATTTTGATTGAGAGTTGACGGGTGAAGAAGGAAAGCCTCTGGGATATACAAATTTGATGGTATGGAGTTTGCGTTTTGGATATTGCAAATTGAGGATTATCTATATAATTAAAAAAAGGGTACCATCCTCATCTGAATAAAAAACCGAAAAGAATGACGGACGCTGATTGGAAACTCCTTGATCGTTGATATTGGGTGTTATCTGATTGACACTGTCGAAGAACGTTGGTCACAACATGGCGGTGGAGAAAACTACGGATTTGATGAATGTATTGCCTGACGTACGAGAAGCCATCTGAGTGTAAAAACGTACATCTGATGAAAAAAAATATTTAATATAAAGCTGGCTAAAGGTGCTCCAGCAGTAGAACATCACAATAAACTAAATTCAATTATCAACCAGTTGGTCTCAATCGATATTAAATCTGACGACGGGGTATGTGCACTAATTCTATTTGCATCATTACCAAGTAGTTGGGAGCCTATGAGAGCTATGGTCACTAACTCTATAGGTAATGCGCAATTGAAATTCACTTATGTTTGTGATACTACTCTCGCTGAAGAAGTTCGCAGAAGAAAATCTGGAGAACTCCCAAAGTCGAGTTTTTCTCTTAATGTCGAGAATATGGAAAGGGATTTCGAGAAATATTTAAAGGTAATAGTGGGTAGTAGAGGAATGATAGAAGCAAGTCCAGGTCTGAAAAGTATATGGAATGTTGGAACTATGGCAAGATTGGTCATATGAATAAGAATTGCAGATCACCAAAGAAGAAGGAATAAATGATGAATAACGACAATACTAAAGCGATTACTAGAGGTACAAGATGCTTTACTATTGTCGATTGACAGTCTTATTGATTCTTCGGTGATGGGTTCGGGAGCTTCTTTTCACGCTTCTGCACTTCATAAGATTATAAAAATCACGTTGCTGAAAATTATGGAAAGGTATATCTTGCTGATAAAGAACCTATGGACATTGTTAGTATTGGTAACATCAGTTTGAGGATGTCAAACGGGTCTCTATGGAAAATTCATAAGGTAAAGCATGTACCTAAATTTATGTGTAATCTAATCTTAGTTGGAGAACTTGATAATGAAGGTTATAATGTGAATTTCTATGCTTGTGCTTGGAAAGTTACTAAGAGAGCCATGGTTGTTGTGTAACTCCCCAAATTCTCGGAACTCGAAGCGTTAAAATTTTTTTTTTATCTCCTTTGTTATGTTAACCAAAATAAATTTTAAATGATAAAAGTTTTGGGATCTGAAACATATACGAAGATGTAATGGAAATATTTTATTTTTTTGTTCATATAGACGGACAATTTGGTGAAATTTTATTTAGGAAAACATTTGGAGGAAATTCAACAAAATATCGGTTGCGTAGCAGCGGAAAGGAAGATATGTTTGGCCTAGAAAACATTGAGGAAAATTTGTGAAATTTTAGCGAAGACTATAACATTCATATATGTACAACATATAAAAACTTGGGGTCATGAAGATAATGTTTGAAGCATGAAAATACTGCACGATTATGCTGAACAGAAAATTCGAAACAGACCCAATGCAGTTTACTAAAACGGACATAACTTTTTCTCTAGCTACTATTTTAAGGAAATTCCAAAGACCACTATTAGGAGACTCATAGACCTTTCAAACTTCACTAATTTTGCTCCTAAACATGCATTGTAGCCCAAGTTATACCATTTTCAAATTGAAGGGCAGAATCTAAAATTTAAAAAAAAAAAAAACAGCAACTAATGTAAATGATTTTACAAAGTTAGCCTTTAAACAAAATACTAAAGTCATTGGTCCATTTGAATCCATAAAAGAAACAAGATAAATCATAATTTACCTATAGTAATAATCACTGTCATCCGCAATCATGCCTCCCGCCAATGTCGTCAATCTGAAATGTATAATTAAGGTAAGCATTTCGAAGAAACACTCAGTGCTAACGAGACAATTATATACAAACATTAACATAACATGCAAAAATCGTAAATTAAAGTAAATTAGTGATCAATCGACATACTTTTGTTCTAGTGATTACCTTCAATCACAGATAATCTTACTGATTACCTTTAATCACAAATATTCGTAGTGATTACCTTCAATCACAAATAATTTCCACAAAGAAATTAACGGTTACGTACATGTTAGCACATAAATTTCTCAAAAGCGTAAACAACTTGTGTACGGGAGATTATACTACCTTAAGATCTTTAGGAAAATTGCTAGAGTTGAGTCGTAGATGAAAATTGTCAATTGCACTATCACCAAAAATAGAAATCAGCAAGCTTGCTTTTTGTCTTCTTCAAGTGTATGTTGGGAATGGCCGTGTGTGTGGAGAAAGATATTTATGAAAAAATATTATGTACCACCAATGCCACGAAGAGAGACAATGAGAGAAGTGAGTGAGTGGGGAAGTTTTTTAGAAATAAAAAACTACTAAGTGGTTGAAAATGGATCGGGCACGTGAATGGAAGGAGAGAGGAAAAAAATGGATATATAAATATGAAATCTTAAGAAATGGAAAATAATATACTGGCTAGTACTTTTTTTTTTCCCTTTTTCCTTAAATCGAAAATAATTTACACGAGTTTATTAAAAAATTATTTTTCTTGCACTCGACTTACATCATTTAATGTGAGCTACAAAATGAGACCAATATTGATATACATTTATGCATTTAAATATTTGACCCGAATAAAATCCTTGATATTTAAAAATAATAATAAAATGACTCGTTTAGGAAAATAAATGGACAGTTGAAATAATACATTTTGCTTCACAAACTGATATCATCACGTGGGTTGACAAAAATAACGAGACTAAGTTAAAAATAATTAGATCATCATATCAAATAAAATTTGCTAGGCAACATTCTATGGTGACCAAATAAATAACTTAAAATATTAGAGGTATCGTAGCGACGGGACAAGATAACTAAACCCTTCAATCTTTAAAGTAAAATTTTTCCTTGTAATAGTTAAAAATTCTCGGTCGCTACAACTTTCCCCTCTTAAAGAAAAATTCGTTCTCGAGATTTAACTTGCTTGCTTAATGAGAGCGGGATATTTAGTCAAAACATCTTTTTCTCTTTCCCAAGTAGCCTCATCTTCACCAAATCTACCCTACTGGACCTTGACTAAAGAGACCTCTCGGTTCCTTAGAACATGAACTTTTCTATCTAGTACCATAACCAGAACTTCTTCGTATGTCATATCACTCCGGACATCCAAAGATTGAACATTTATCGGATGGCTAGAACTGGAGACGTACTTCCTTAACATATAAACGTGGAATACGTTGTGTACTTCTGATAGTTCAGGTGGCAATGCTAAGCGGTATGCCACATTCCCAACTTTTTCAAAAATCTCATACGGGCCGATGAATCTAGGTTTTAGTTTGCCTTTTTTCCCAAATCGTATTATCCCTTTCATCGGTGCCACTTTAGGAAATACTTTCTCATCCACCTCAAACTTCAACTTTTTTTGTCTATTGTGAGCATAACTCTCCTGGTGATCTTGGGCTATTTTAATCCTCATTATAATCTTATCAATGGCCTATACAGTTCATTCAACTAGCTTTGGACCCAAAACCCTTCTTTCACCTACTTCATCCCAACATATCGGCGAACGACATCTCCGGCCATAAAGGGCTTCATATGGCACAATGCCAATAGTAGCTTGTAAATGGTTTTCCCACTTATTCCCCAAATCTAGGACACATGCCATCAACATATCCTTAAGAATTTGGATAGTTTGTTCAGATTGCCCATCAGTCTGATGGTGATATGTCGTACTATACTTTAACTTAGTCCCCAAAGCTTTCTGGAGGCTTGTCTAAAAATTTGAAGTAAATCTTGAGTCTCTATCTGAAATAATAGATGCTAGAACTCCATGAAGTCGAACAATTTCTTTGCCATATAACTGTGCAAACTGTTCTAAGTTGTAGGTCATCCGAACAGGTAGGAAATGAGTGGACTTCGTCAGTCGGTCCACAATCACCCAGATGGAGTCATGCCCTCTGGCCGATCTAGAAAAACCTATGATAAAATCCATTGCAGTCTTCTCCCACTTCCACTCGGGTATATCCATGGTGAAAAATGCAAGTTCGACCTTAACAATACCTAAAGGGAGGTGAATAGGTGTAATATGCAGAATTAAAATCTTATTATCTAATTAGCAACAAGTTGCCAATTAATTATCTCTAGATGGTTAATCATGTAATCAATTTAACCCTAAGTTTAAATACCACAGGTCATACATTCATAAAATAAAGCAGTAAACGAATAACGGTATGATCACGGAGAAATTCAACTGGAAATAACTCCAGGCACTTTGCAGTCAATCCTCTATAAGCGATTATGTACTTACAGTCTACCAGACTAGACGGCAACCCAAACTATCTGATCTCCTTACTGCAATTCTGACAGCTCTCCTGAATTCTATGCTCCCATGCACAATTTCAGCTGCAATAACCAACGCTCTCCTGGAACTTCGCTATCCTGTAGCAGTCCCTAGATTGGTAAAATCACTTATCTCATGTGGATCACGAAGAACAACCCGTTCTTCACAAACTGTAACTCCAATCGCCTTCCTCGATCTTCAGCACCTCTGACAGATATGTAGGAAGTATGGTTTTTGGTATTTGGATATTGGATCTAATGTTTTTCTGATCAAAACACTCACACAAGATGAAGGTTGAATGATGGAATGAATAGATCTTTCAAAGATGAAGCTCTCTCAATTAATAACCTTTAGAAAAACGTTGTGTACGTGTTCTGGTATATATAGATAGTATTCCGTATAAAGTTGTCGCTCGAGTGAAGATCCAACGACAGTCGAGTGACAGGGTGTCGTTGGAGCAAAGAAGGGACGACTGTCTAGCGATGATGTTTCTGCTTTTGTAGCTTGAGCCAACCCTTAGCGACAGTCCAGCGAAAATTCGCACTGTTTTCCTCCTTATTTAAAACTCGAAACCCTAAACCTATTTAACTAACTTTTAAGCAAATTGTACATTACTCCTTGAACTATTACAATCTATCAAATTAAGTCTATTTGTTCATAAAATTTACCAATTACAAAATCAACTAAAACCTAACACATAGGATTTAATAGCCCCGATGGCCTTTGATGTTCTGCCTTCACTTGTTGACAAACCATAGATTTGAACACAAATAGCGTTATGTTCCCCTTCATGTTTCTCCACCAATATGTGTTGAGCAAATCTCTATACATTTTGTTTCCGCCTGGGTGTGCGGCGTAAGGAGCGGAATGAGCTTCAGTAATAATCTCATTGCTCAATGTTTCATTCTTGAGCACGCATAGTCGACCTCTAAACATCAGAGCTTTGTCTTCCACTATCTCAAATCCATTTCTTATCTCAGTCTCCACACCTACCCTCATCTTTTCTAAAAAGGCATCCTCCTTTTACGCTGTTACAATTTTATCCCTGAGGGTTGGCTTCTAGGTCAAATTCGCAAATAATGAATGTGTCATCACTGACGGCTTTAATACTTCAATCCTTAGGTTTTCAAAATCTATAATCAACTGATTCTGTACTATACACAATATAGACAATTGTCCCATGTTCTTTCTGCTTAGAGCATCCGCAACTAAATTTGGCTTACCCGGATGATATAGGATAGTGCAGTCATAATCTTTCACCAATTCTAACCATCGTCGTTGTCTCATATTCAACTCTTTCTGAGTAAAGAAGTATTTGAGACTCTTGTGGTTGGTGTAGATCTCACACTTACTCCCATAGAGGTAGTGACGCCAAATCTTCAACGCGTGGACCACCGCCGCAAGTTCTAGATCATGCGTTAGATAATTTTGCTCATACTATTTCAACTATCTCGAAGCATATGTTATCACTTTCCCATGTTGCATCAAGATACAACCCAAACCGAGCTTAGATGCATCACTGTAAATCACAATACCCTCTAACCATCGGGTACTGATACCAATCTATTCTTTAGCTCCTGAAAACTTTGTTCACACTTATTGAACCAAACTAACTAACACATTTCCTAGTCAACTGCATCATAGGACCAGCTACCTTGGAAAACCCTTTTATGAATAGCCGATAATATCCGGCTAAGCCTAGAAAACTTCTCACTTCACTTACATTTAAAGGTCTCGACCAATTAGTCACCGCTTCAACTTTGGATGGATCAACCTCAATTCCTCTAGCTGTGACAACATGACCCAAAAATCCTACTCGATCCAACCAAAATTCGCATTTCTTGAACTTGGCATACAATTTCTCCTCACATATGGTTTCTAAAACCCTTCTTAAATGTTCTTCATGCTGACGATGGTCTCTCGAGTATATCAATATGTCATCTATAAATACGATAACAAACATATCTAAGAATTGGTGGAGAACTCAATTCATTAAGTCCATAAGAACCGCATGGACGTTAGTCAAACCAAAGGGCATTACCGTAAACTCATAATGCCCATAGCGAGTTCGAAATGTCGTCTTTGGTATATATCAGTTGGCTAAACCTTTTACTGATGGTAGCCCATCCTTAAATCAATCTTTGAGAATACCATTGTACCTTTCAGCTGATCAAACAAATCCTCAATTCTAGGAAGATGGTACTTATTCTTGATCGTCAATTTGTTCAGCTCACGATAGTCGATACACATCCTCATTCTATCATCCTTTTTCTTTACAAAGAGTATCAGAGCTCCTATGGGGACACACTCGGTCTAATGAACCTTTTGTCTAAAAGTTCTTCCAATTGCATTTTCAACTCTTGCAGTTTCTTTAGCACCATTCGATATGGAGCCTTGGACACTGGCGCGGCTCCAGGTACTAGATCTATTGCAAACTCCACTTACATATCTGGCGGAATACCTTGTAGATCAATCGGAAACACATCAGCATATTCTCGTATCACCGGTACGTTATCTAATATTTTCTCTTCTGATGGGGTTCCAGTAAGGCTAACAAGATACCTTAGACAGTAATGCTTCCTCAACAACCTCTCTGCTTTCAAAGCGGATATGAGGCGATGAAGTGGCTTAACTTTTGACCCATAAAATCTAAACTCCTCTCTCCATGTCTTTGAAAAATTACTTGTTTCTCGAAACACACTATAGTGGCTTGCTTACTACCCAACCAATACATTCCCAGTATAATATCAAAATCTTTCATTCCCATAACATGGAAGTCTACTTCTAAAATTAATCCATCAAAATCTATCTATACAGCCCTAGATACTCTATCGGTATCAATTGTTCATCGGGATGGCATACTAACCTCTAGTACATGATCAACTTTCTGTCATGGAACATTAATCTTAGCTAGGCATACTTCAGATATGAATAAATGCGTTGTACAAGAGTTGATAAGAACATAAATGGGGATGATAGAGACTGATAGAATACTTGCAATAATGTCCGGATTCTAGACGGCCTCATCGTGAGTTAAAGCAAACACCCTTGCCTTTCCTTTCTTAGCCTGCTCATTGTCCTTAGTCGATTTTGCTCGGCATTGCGAAACATAGTGACCTAGTTGTCCATACTTGAAGTAGACATTCTTGCCAAGTAAGGACTCACCCTTGTGATTCTTCTTACATGTAGGACACAGAGGAACTTGGTTGCTCAACCGACCCCTATCGAGTCCTTGATTTTGTTTCTTAGCTTGGCCGCCCAAAGTCTTCCCCTTGTTTTGATCCTACCACTTTCTCTTCCCAAAATTATTCTATTGTCCCTGACTTTGGGGCTTCATACTCGAATAAGACACATTTTGGGCCTTCTTTACAACTCTCTGATAGGTAAAGAGCTCGTGTGAGCTAACTATATGCTTAATCTCGGAATGTAGGCCTCTTTCAAAATGTTTTGCTTTCATCTGCTCAGTACTCACCAAGTGTGGGGTATAACGTGACAACTCATCAAACTTTCGTTCGTAGTCGGTGATATCCATGTCCCCTTGTACCAATTGTAGGAATTCTGTTTCCTTATGATCTCGTATAGCTTGAGGGATATATTTTTCCGTCAGATCAGTCTTAAAATATACCCAAGTCAGGTCATTCCGTTCTTCTTTTGTACGAGTGCGAGATGCGGACTCCCACCAGTGGCCCGCCCCTCCAACTAGCATGAATTCAGCATATGACACCTTCTGATTTTTCAGACAAGAGATGTGTCGAAAAATCTTCTCAATAGTACGCAACCATTCTTCAACTGCTAAAGGGTCATTCCCACCATCAAAAGTAGGAGACGGTATTTGCAAAACTGCTCAATCATAGGGACAACCGATGCAGCATGGTTCCCCTGAGGGGTCGGTGGTTTTTGTTGTGTCCATGGCACTCGTGGCACTTGCTGAGCCTGTGGTACCTGAGATGCTTGTTGTACGACTTGAGCTACCAAAGCTCGTCTTATCTCATCCATTGCATATTGTAGTTCCCTGATAGCTCCTGCGTTCGATATTGGTGCCATTTCCTTAAAAGTAGGTTTGTAATCCATTGAAATAATCATGACATCATAAAGCGATAACATATCCATGAAGGCTCACAATGAAAGAAAAATAATATAACATCTTCCATTATCTCAATCCTTCGAGAGGCATACAACTTGACTAGGGATGGGCATGGGGTGGGTTGGATCAGTTTTTGCCTTAACCCAACATGATCGATTTGATCAAAATTTAACCCAACCCAACCCAACCCAATCAAGTATCGATGGGTTAGGTTGGGTTGGTTGGTTTGGGGACAGCTTATCAATAAAGATTTAAATCATCCAATTTTCTATTATACTACGAATAGACAAGATTAAATAGTAAATAAATAAAATTATCTATTATCTTATTCAATCCTCATTAACCGAGCCTACAAAGAATAAAGTGCACCAATGTAATTACGGTTAGACTATTCACTCGTACTTTTAGTTTCATTTTCAATGAAAACTCATCTCAAATATTTCTTCACTGCAATATCTTTTCGAGGAATACAAGTTGTTGTGCATATAATACATGAAAGATTAGGAGTAGAAAATAAGCCCAAGTTTTAAGGCCATGTGTATCGTTGCTATTTATGCAATTCGACTGTTCATATAGTTTCATTCTCTTCAGAGCATCACTTGCATCAGAAAACTTACTTTCTCCTCTTATTAGAACTATATCATAATCCATCAAGCTTATAAAGTAACAATTCAGAAAAAGATACAATGCACATAACATAATTGAGTATTAAAAAAAAGGAAAAAAAACCCGAAAACTTATTCTTTTTTTTTTTAAGTAGGCGGGTCGGGTTGGGCGGGTTTATTCGGTTTTTATGGGTTAACACATAACCCAACCCACCTACATAGCCAACCCACCCAATCCATGTTAAAACAATAAAAAAGTCAATCCAACCCAGTCAGGTTGGGCGGTTCGGTCGGGTTTTGGCCATCCTTAAACATGACAAAAGAGCATTTGATACTGAAACAATTGAGAAATGAAAGAAATCCTACTCGACATTAATCAGATCTAAACATAATAAAATATACTAAAAATCCATACCACTACTCATCGTTGCCATCATCATCACTAATCTAACCTCCATGAACCCTAGATTTCTTGGAAGGTTCCACCTCATCGTCTGAAGTAGGTGAAGGTGCATCTTCGCGAATGTACATCTCAGTAGGTACACTATTGTCGTCAGGGATTGCAAGTGCATCATCTCGGGCATGTTTTCACTACACCGTCAGCTCTACGCATAAATCCTCATAGTCAATTTCTCGAGGTGAGATAGGCACAGAAACTCCACACAAGTAAAGATAAATCAATTCGGCCAACTCAAGCCATTCTTCTAGTAAGGTATCAATAAGAAGGCGGGTGGCCCGACGACCCGTAACCATATGACCTAGTTGCCTAACCTCATTCCACCTTACTAACATCTTCTGAATGTGTTGTCCCATATCGTGTGCTGGATTCCATCGATACTCTTCATATTGCCTCATGATCTCATCTTAACAATGTCTTATTAAACACGTCTTCCTACAAGTTCTCTTAGTTCGTACCATCTGTGCCAAACCCATTATTCCAAGTCCAATTAGATGGGTTCCTAATATCTTTTAGTTAAATTACGAAGACTTAAATAAATATTAAATTTTTTTAAACATTCATAGAAAATCATAACATCTTGAATGCTATATTTGAACATAAAACTCATCTTTACCTTAGAGCTGGCATGGCGTGGCGATGGTAGGTAGTGATTAAAAGGGTTAATTACCTCAATAGTCACTGAACTTTACCGAAAGTTTCCACCAATTCGCTGGACTTTAAAAACTACGTGGTTAGTCACTGAACTTTCGAAAAATCACCTCATTGGTCACTGAACTTTAAAATTCACCCCATTGGTCACTGAACTTTGTAAAAGATTTCTACGGGGTCACTGAACTTTGCAAAAAGTTTCCCAGATAGTCACTTGGTTTATTGACCATCTGGGAAACATTTTGCAAAGTTTAGTGACAAATGAGGTGATTTTTAAAGTTCAGTGATCAATGGGGTGATTTTTCGAAAATTCAGTGACTAACCACGTAGTTTTTAAAGTTCAGCGACCTGGTGGAAACTTTGACCAAAGTTCAGTGACTATTGGGGTAATTAACCCTAATTAAAACTTACAATTTGACTCGACGAATATATATATATATATATATATATATATATATATATATATATATATGATATATATATATATATATATATATGTGTGTGTGTGTGTGTGTGTGTGTGTGTGTGTGTGTTTTCAAATGTGAAGTCTACAGAAAAGTAAACCGTTCTCTAATACCAAGCTGTAACGCTTCAAATTCCCGGAACTCAAAGCGTTAAAAGAAAAATCCATCTTCTCTGTTTGAGCCCTTAAATGTTAATCAAAATAAATTTTAAATGATAAAAGTTTTGGAATCTGAAACATATACGAAGATGTAATGGGAATTTTTTTTTGTTCATATAGACTTGGACAATTTGGTGAAATTTTATTTTGGAAAACGTTTGGAGGAAATTCAGCTAAATACTGGTTGTGCAGCAGCGGAAAGGAAGATATGTTTGGCCTACCAAACGTTGATGAAAAATTGTGAAATTTTAACAGAGACTATAACATTCATATATGTACAACATAGAAAAACTTGGGGTCATGAAGATAACGTTTGAAACACGAAAATACTACACAACTATGCTGGACAAAAAATTCGAAACAGACCCAATACAGTTTACTAAAATGGACATAACTTTTTTCTCTGGATACTATTTTAAGGAAATTCCAAATACCACTACACAGGTCTTTCAAATCTCACTAATTTCGCTCTAAAACATACAACGTAGCCCAAGTTATACCATTTTCAAATTGAAGGGCAAAATCTGAAATTTTAAAAAAAAAGCAACTAATGTAAATGATTTTACAAAGTTAGCCTTTAAACAAAATACTAAAGCCATTGGTCCATTCGAATCCATAAAAGAAACAAGATAAAACATAATTTACATATAGTAATAATCACTGCCATCCGCCATCACGCCTCCCGCCAAACTCGTCAATCTGAAATGTATAATTAGGGTGAGCATTTCGAAGAAACACTCAGTAGTATGTACACATGCTAACGAGACAATTATATACAAACATTAACATAACATGCAAAAATCGTAAAATAAAGTAAATCGGTGATCAATCGACATACTTTTATTCTAGTGATTACCTTCAATCACAAATATTCGTAGTGATTACCTTCAATCACAAATAATTTCCATAAAGAAATTAACAGTTACATACATGTTAGCATATAAATTTCTTGAAAGCGTAAACAACTTGTGTACGGGAAATGATACTACCTTAAAATCTTTAGGAAAATTGCTAGAGTTGAGTCATAGATGAAAATTATCAATTGCACTATCACCAAAAATAGAAATCAGCAAGCTTGCACTTTTTTTTTTCTTCAAGTGTATGTTGGGAATGGCCGTGTGTGTGGAGAAAGATATTTATGAAACAATATTATATAACCACTAATGTCATGAAGATAGATAATGAGATAAGTGAGTATAATGAGATAAGTGAGTGAGTGGGGAAGTTTTTTTAAAACAAAAAAACTACTGGTTGAAAATAGATAGGGTACGTGAATGGAGGGAGAAAAGTGAATGGAAGGAGAGAGAAAAAAAATGGATAAATAAATATGAAATCTTAAGAAATGGAAAATAATATACTAGCTAGTACTTTTTTTTTTTTCTTTTTCCTTAAATTGAAAATAACTTATACAACTTTATTAAAAAATTATTTTTCTTGCACTCGACTTGCATCATTTAATGCGAGCTACAAAATGAGACCAATATTGATATACCTTTATCAATTTAAATATTTGACCCGAATAAAATTCTTGATAATTAAAAGAAATAATAAAATGACTCGTTTAAGAAAATAAATGGACATAGTTGAAATAATACATTTTGTTTCACAAGCTGATATTATCACATGGGTTGTCAAAAATAACGAGACTAAGTTAAAAATAATTAGATCGTCAAAATAATTAGATCGTCATATCAAATAAAATTTGCTAGGCAACATTCTATGGTTGACCAAATAAATAACTTAAAATATTAGAGGTATCCTAGCGACGCGACAAGTTAACTAAACCCTTTAATCTTTAAAGTAAATTTTTTCCTTGAAAAAGTTAATAATTTTCGATCGCTACATGTTGCTCGTGGAAATAAATCTGGAACTCTTTACATCACTTCCAGTTGTAGATACATGGCTGAGAAGGGAATATGTTGAACACGGTTTGTGTGAAGGCTATATTTTTAACAAGCGGGAAAGGGTTAATTTCTCTAAATTCGGAAGGGAGCCAAAACTACAAAATTGGAGTTTCAACATAGAAGATCTATTAGAACTACTAGACCTCCATTGAGACATGCATTGCGTTCTATTGGGTAATAAAAGTGAACTACAAAATTATAATGAAACTGTACAGATTGATTAATCAATAAAGTGGGAGTTAGTCATGAAGGATTAGATGGACTTATTATTGTCCAATCAAACATAGCAATTGATATAGTTATAAGAAGGAAAGAAGGCTTTGCAACTTAAATGGGTTTACCTGTTAAAAGAAGAATATAATGGAATTTTAACACTTTTGTGCAACTTCGGTTGGACTTCTATTTCGAGGAATGAAGAGTTGTTGCCGCTATAGAGGAGTCATTGATGGTGAATTAGTCTCCAAGTAGGATATTATTAAGTTACGGAGCCTTATTTATTAAGGATTGTTTAGGAATTTATGTTTGAATTGGAGTCCTAATTATTGTCAAGTTGAGGAGCCTAATATTTGGAAAATTCTATGAGAGAATAGGAGTCCTTGTAAAATTTGGTTTTGCCCAAATTTATCTTATAAATTATAGGGAATAATCCCTAAGTTTTATGTATTATCCATCAAAGAAAGAGACAAATGATAGAAGAGATATGATTGATATTTTCTTTTGTAAATATTTTTTCATCATAGTGAATTACTACAATAGAAGTAGAAGACGTAATTTCACACAGATACGAACCTCTATAAATCTTGTGTGTTCTTGATTGCTTAATTTTTTTCTTTAAATTGATTGCTCTTGGTAGTAGGGATGTAAAGTGGCTCGTTGGCTCAGGCGGCCCGTGGCTCGTAGACCACCGAGCTGAGGCGTCGGCTCAAGCCCCATTTTAGGGCATCGGCTCCAGCCATACGGGTAGGCTAGTGTCACGGGCAATTTTTGGCCCGGATGAGTTGACCCCAGTTAAGCTTCATTAAAAAAAATTTAAAGAAATAAAACACACACTTGCCTGCAACGTTGTAGGTAGCTAACTGCCTGCATTGCTGGCTGCCTTGTCAAAGGCAATCTGCCTATGACCAGGCAGATAATGTAAAATTCAAATATTGATGAAACAGATACATTTTTTTCTATAAATATGAGAATTTTTTTTTTTACCATTTCATATCAATTTACTTCAATCAATCTCCAATTTCTTTATCCTAATATTCAGTATTCTAGTCTCAAATTTCTTTACTCCATTTTTTTTACTCTAATCTCAAATTTAGTTGAGTTTCATGAAATGTTGCAATATTTTAGTTTCAATTTCAATATCCAATTTTCTCACTCTAATATTCAGTTTCTTTTACTCTAATATTAAATATTCTTTGCTATAATGGCTATAAATGAATTTTACTAGTGATCAGATTAATCATTTTTAGGGTAGTTCGAGTACTTCATCCGGCTACGATGCATCTCAAAATCTTCCAATTGATTTGGAGGATATCGAAGAGGAAGAAGTACTCGAGAGTAAAAGGTCGAAAAACGAATTCTCGGATTATTGGCAACATATGTCTCATAAAAAAGTTGGGGTTCAAAATGGAGTTGATATTTGAAAAGCATGTTGCAATTACTGTGGCAAAAAACTTAGATGGAAGCCCCATTCAAGCACCATGCATTTAAATAGGCACATATTAAGAAGTTACAAAGTGAAATTAGTCATCTTGACCCGAAACAGACCGAACTAGAGTTTAGCATTTCAGGTTTTACTCTTTCTACTTGACTTGTGCAAAATTATCTCCAACCCAGGTATACTTTTTACTATAGAAATAATCTTCGTTCAAATAGTATAAAATTATATAATAAAATAAAACAAGTTGTTATAAAAGTCTAAAAAGCTTTTAATAGTGTTATATCGTTTACCTCTGATTTATAGACCGGTGTTAATAAAACGGGTTATATTGCTGCTACAGCTTATTACATTGATCACCTACGAATTATGCATAAAATGATTATTACATTCAGATGTGTAGAATATCCTCATAATACTACTAATATATACATGATTTAAAAGATATTATACAAGAATATGGTATATAAGAAATAGTTCGAATTTTTACTTGAACAAAGTTGTTATCGAAAAATTTATTAATGATTTGAACTTTACATTTGGAAGTTTATTCTTTCATCAACGTTGTGTATGTCACATTATCAATTTGATCGTGAAAGATGGATTAGAACAGACAAGATTATTTTTATATAAAATTAGACAATCAATAAATTTTGTTACTGTATCACCAGTAAGAAAGCAAATATTTAACAGTTTGTGGACAGGGTATGGCTTACAAAAGAAATCATTGGTCACCGATATAACACATAGATGGAACTCTACATATCTTATGTTATAGTCATGTGAAAATTATGATAAAGTTATTAATATATAGTATAATGGTAGATATACATATGAACCCAAAGATAATTTAAAAGATTAGGAATGGTCTCTTGTATTTTGTGTGAAGAAATTCTTAACACCTTTTTTCGATTCCACAAATGAATGCAGCGGTATTTATTACCCTAAATCTTCACTTGTCTTACAACATTTTTTCTACATTTCATAAATATAAAAATTTGACAATTTTTGTTGATGTAGTTTATTCTATAGAGTTAAGATTCCGTAAATCTTGGAAAGAGTTACCCTCTTTATTTTTATTTACTTCGGTGATGGACTCTCGACTTAATTTAACTAGCACAAAAGCTATTATAATGGGAATTTCAAATTTCATAAATGTAGAATTATTACATGTGCATATAGAATCTATGTTACGTGAAATGTATAACTATTACGTGAAATGTATAACTATTACGTTGAAAAATGAGGCCATGTTAGTTCTACTTCCCAAATTTTTTTTTTTTCAAAAAATATTTCAACAAGTTTAGATGATCTATGGAATTATTTAGACATCAATTTAGATGAGGAGGTGTTGGTGGTGTAAAAATCCGGTTGTTTATCCGATGGTATGGTAGTCGAATTTGGCTTTGAAGCCGCCGGCGGCAGTGGGGGTGAGATGTGGGAAGGTGAAGTTGTGGGGTTATTTGGCACTTTTTAAAACGTTTGGGCCTATAGTTGTAATTTATTTTAAATTTTTATTTAAAAAGAAGGGTATATTAGTCATTTTACCTTGGAAAATAGTGAAAAATGACATTCAGTGCATGGAAATGTTGAAATAAGGGCGAAAATGTAAAAAATGAAACGTTGTGACGTTTTGCACACTCATTGTCAAACGTAGGGACGTTTTGTGCTAATAAGCCAAATAAGAAATCCTAAAGGTTTGGTCTTCCAGTATAGAAATTTGAGATTTCTCTTAACCTTTATTCCATTTTACTGTTAGTTATGTAAAAGTTAACTTTGCTTCTACTACTTTTGCATGTTTAGTATTTAAATACAATTGTGTTACCCCATGTTTAAGAATAAATTTCAAAGCTTTTTGTTTGTGATGTGGTTTGCTGTGAAATAACTGAGACTGGGATTTAACTTTTCAAGGGCTCAAATCCAAAACCAAACACAATGTAATTCTTTTCTCAAATTTCTTTCCCCAAGAATTTATGTAGGATTTGTTGTGTTCGAATGCTTGTCTTCATGATTAGGTTATCTTAATAAAATTGTGAATTTGACTGTGAATAGTAACGAGCATATTTCACGACCATGGATAGTAGTAGCGGAGAGGCAACATATACTTTAAGATTGTCAACATATCATTCTACAATTGGAATACAAGATAGAAATGATTTTGTTGTAAATTCTTGTTAGCACGAAAAAAAAGAAAAAAAAAACTGAGATGTAAAAAAAAAACAAAAAAAAATATATTTTTTTCTTTACATTTCAGTTTTTTTTTCTTTTTTTTTTCTCGTGTTTCATTCCATACATACATAAAATCATAATTTCTTTCGGGGGCGTTGCCCCGATGCCCCCCCACGAGGCTCGACTCCCGCAACCTGACCGCCTGCGTCTTTGCACTTGCTTTTTTCTTTTATTATTTCTTATTTTTTTTTGCCAGAAATTCTACTTATTTACATTTTACACAAACTATTCACTTTTTATTAATTTAATTCAAAAATATTAGAAAATATTCAATTATATACATACATGAAAATTAAAATTCCTTTCGGGGACAAGGGGCGCTGCCCATCGACCCCCGCGACCTAACCGGTCAGAACACTCCCGAACCCCTACAAGAGGCGTTGCCCCTTCGACCCCCGCGACCTCTTCCCTTTTTTCCAGTTATACCTTGTTGAATATATGATTTCTTCTTGGGCAAACCATCGTCTACTATACATATACCTATATATTTTTAGTTTCAAATTTACCCTTAACATCACTGTTCGTGGAAATTCATTTTAAATTATTATGTGGAGGTATTTTTGGTTAACTTATTGTTAAAGTGGGGGATGTAATTGTCTTTCCAATTCTCAGTGTAATAAATGTTGTCCGTCAAACAACTGTCCTTTTATTAATTTCTAGAGTAACCGAGTTTTTAATGGCAGTTTTCATTTCTTCCGATATCAGAGATCTCTTCTTCATTCACTATTCTTTTATACAAATGTGTGTAGAAATTTTGTAGTACAATCTCCCATCTAATCTGAGCATTTAAGACGCTAATATTACCTTGAATAGAATACAACTCGTGCATTGCATGGTGCAAAAACTAGTAATAATAAAAGTGACACTTGACTTTACATAATATTTGTTACTTCAAAGTACTTTCATATATTTTTTAAATTACCCATGTTTTTCAAGGTGTTTTGTAAGCTAACCTAAGAAATATATACCGACAAATCTTAATAGTATCCATCAAATTTGAAAATTCTAATTCCAATTCCGAACTGCTATTTTTGAATTTATAGAGAACAACTCATCATACATGTGAAAATAGAAAGTAATAATTTAAATAAGGATTAATAACAACAAATCTCCCTAAGAACGTTTTTCATGTGAGATATACCTATATATTGAAAATTGCAAAAACCTCTCTATTTGAAACTTTTTGTTTAAAAAATCTCCAGCCATCACGATCCGTTAGATTTGCTGTTAAAAACAGTAAAAAAATGCCAAGATTAAGAAGAAATATTTACAATTTCAGTACCTAAACTTTTTATTTTTCAAAAAAATTAAACTCAATTTTTTTACATGTGCCAATAACAATCCCAATCTTTAAAACTTTATTTTTCACCCCACCCCCACCTCCCCTCCCAAAAAAGGTTGCTTTTTAGGGTCCATTAATGGAGCTTCCCATTTCTACCTAGAAAAATGATCCCCACCCTACAAAACAAATATTCATCCTATCAAACCAAAGCCACACGGTAGGCCGTGACGGCATTGACAAGTAAAAAAAATGGGACAGTTTGTTCCGTCGTAGTGCTCTCTTGACCCTTTGAAAACTCAATGATAAAATATTTTTTCGACCCCACTGCTAAAAGACTAGTTGTATATAGTGATTCCGACTTTCAGAAACTTGGATTTCTCCAAAGTGTGGAGATCCCTTTTCCATCCGTACCATTTGAGTATTGTTCAAGATATAGATCCACAAAAAAAATGTCCCAGAGGGTTTTGATTATAAACTCTACAAGCAAAATGATATAAACAAGGTTCTAGGTCATAAGTCTTCGTATATTTCGTTAAGGATTCGGTTTGTCGATGCTTTGGCTAGATGGCGTCAAAGAAGAAGTATATCTTCACCATTGATGTTGATTGCTTTATAGGATCCTGATATGATCCAAGGTGCCGTTGAAGCAATGACAAGCCTTGGGAAAAGATTGATTGATAGTTAACGAAGGACCGATGACTCAAGCAAGGGCAAAACGAGTGACAGAGGTAATTGGATTACTTGTTCAAGTAATGATGGACGATGTCATGTTATACACAGAAAAAGAGGCAAGTTTCATGTTGGGGTCGAGGTCGGAAGTCCATGGATCATGCGGATCAAGGCGAGAGAAAGCGGAGCTGAAATTTATGCATATGCAGCCGCATAGACATAACAGTATTGCGGCCGCAGAGGCATATACCGAAACTCAAATGAGGTTTTTTAGTTGTTCCTTGTGGCCACAACCAAATATACCTTGCGGCCGCAAGGAACAAAAAAATTGTGAAATTTTCCTTTTCCGCGAATTTTCCACAATTGCTAGAATTCTATGTTTAGTCAATCTCCTACCTTATTTATGAGATTATGCACATTTTTACCTAGTTTCTAGGGTTTGGTATAAATACCAAAAACATTCATTGTGTTTGGACTTTTTGACAAAATTTTAATAGAGAGGCTATTGCTTTCCTTGTTCTTCTTTGAACACTCAATTCGAACTTATCAAGATCTAAATCTTATGGTATTCAAAACATTGGATTATGGGTTCTTCATTGTGTAATCAAGAGGTTCAATGCATCTTTGTTATCGTTGGGTTTTTTTGTTCACTTCGTTGGGTTCAAGTCCAAAATCGAATTTAATTGGCGTTCTTGGTTTCCGCATCAATCTAGTTGTGGGTTTCGTAGTTACCGTTGCTACGGGGTTCGCATCAGTTGGTATCAGAGCTTTGACTCCAATTCTATCAGGTTATATATTTTATTTTCTTTGTTGAGTCATTTAAATTCGTTTCTCCATACTTTCGTCGAGTTCTTGAGTCGTTCTTCATTTTCGATTCCTAGATCCATCAATTCCTTGTTGGTAGTATAATCTTACGTTATCCAAAAAAAGGTACTGTTCATCCGTGAAAAAAAATTCTGTTCACTTGGGTACTGTTCATTCATACAAAAAAATCTGAAATTTGTTTGATTAATTTGCTACTAACATTCTACAAATTTCGAATCATCAATTGTCCTTGTCATCAAATTGGTTCAAAACTTATATTGGAAACCTTCCTATGTTTTTCCATCATCATCCAAATTGTTTTTTGTCCTTCCTAAAATTTCTATACTTCTCATGAGTCACAATTATCCACACATTCGGTTTTTGAAGTCACAAGTTTGATCCGGTGAGTTCATTGTTGTCTTTGGAAGCACTTGGTGAAAGCATTGAGTGGTAAAAGGTAGAGGGTAAGATTATTAGAGGGTAAAAGCCAATTGAGTGATTCCGAGTGAAATTTGGTGAGGCGGAAATTAAGAGAATGTCAAACATAGAAGACTCAAATTCTAGCAGGAACGGCAGGAACGGTAATCAGACCAATTTGCATAATGATAGGATGGATATGTTTGAATGGTTGTTGATGGATATGGGAATAAAGATGGAGCAGTTGAATGCTTTGATGGTAAATCTCAGTAGGGAACAACCAGCAAATATACCTCATGATAGAAAGGCGGGTAGGTGAGTTCCTAGGATAAATGAACAGGAGGTTGGCAGTGAATGGGAAGAAGATGTGTTTGAAGGGGATGAGATGGAATGAAGGAGGCCTAGAGGAAATAGGTTTGAACAACGGGGTAGAAATAATTATGGAAGTGAAGCTAATGGTAATTTGGGAAATGTAAAAATGACGATTCCACGGTTTAAGGGTAAAAGTGATCCCGAGGCATATTAGAGTGGGAGAAAAAGGTAGAGCTGATTTTTTATTGCCATAACTATTCAAAGGATAAGAATGTGAAGATTGCGGTGTTGGAGTTCATTGATTACGCCATCACTTGGTGGGATCAAGTGGTCACTTCACAGCGCATGAATCGGGAGAGACCTATAAATACTTGGGATGAATTGAAGGTGATGATGAGGTAATGATTTGTACCTAGTCATTACTACATGGCTACCATGGCTAGGAGATGGAGATGGAGATGGAGATTTTGATGATTAGGGCAAATGTGGAGGAAGATCGAGAAGCTACCATGGCTAGGTTCTTGAATGGGTTAAGCAAAATTGCTAATGTGGTGGAACTACAACACTATGTGGAATTGGAGGATATGTTGCATGTAGCCATGAAGGTGGAAAGACAATTGAAGAGGAAAGGGACTACGAAGCAACTGGTGAATACTTTGTCTCTTAACCCAGATTGGAAGTCGAGGTGAGAAGGTAATAAAGAGAATGAAGCGGGATTTAAAGGATGGACTGAAATGCAACGGGGAAGAGAAGAAGGTGCTAGCAAAACCATACCCAAAATGGAACCGCAACAATCAAATAGTAGAGATATAAGTTGTTTTCGATGTTTGGAAAAGGGGCACATTGTTTCTCAGTGTCCTAACAAAAGGGTAATGATTCTATGGGATGACAGAGAGGTGGTGAGTGAGAGTGAAGGAGAATATGATGATATGCCGATGTTGGAGGAGGTTGATGAAGAAGGAAAAGTGGAGTTTGATGTTGGTGAACTACTGGTAACAATGAGAGCTCTTAACACTCAAGTCAAGGCGGATAAAACTGAACAACAGTGGGAAAACATATTCTACACCCAGTGTCACATCCATGATAAGGTATGTAGCCTAATCATTGATGGCGGGAGTTGCACAAATGTGGCTAGCACAACCTTAGTTGAAAAATTGGATTTGGTATTGTTTAGACACCCTAGGCCTTATAAATTGCAATGGTTGAATGAGAGTGGAGAGGTGAGGGTGAATAAACGAGTGTTGATTGATTTCTCAATTGGGAGTTATAGCGATAAGGTTGTATGTGATGTGGTACCTATGCAAGTAGACCATATTTTGTTGGGAAGACCATGGCAGTATGATAGGAAAGTTACACATGATGGGTACATGAACCGGTATAGTTTTGTCAATGAGGGGAGGTCTATCACTCTTGCGCCATTAACACCGGCACAAGTTTATGAAGACCAGGTTAAATTGAGGAATGATGAAGAGAGAAGAGCAAGAGTGTCTATGAAAAGGAGAGAAAATAGTGAGGTGGCTGAGAGTGGGGAAAAGAAAGAGAGGCCACGTGAGAAGAGAGAAAACAGTGAACTAGCAAGTAAGAGAGAAAATGGTAAGGTAGCTGAGAGAAGAAAACGGAGAGAGATCCCACAAGAGAGTTGAGAGGAGAGAAAACTTGTAACATGAACTTGGGTACGGGATCAATGTGAAAATCGTAGAATTAATTGAAAACGTCGAGAAAGCCCAAATTCAGGTTGTAGACAGAAGAATCTTGACCCGCAAATTATTGAACCAAACAACCAAATAAAAACAAAAGTTTGAAAGACCTCTTGATTACAAAACCAACGAACCTCGATTTGTGAACGCCACAAAGAGTGTCTAATCCTTTGATAAGTTTAATGGATGAACACCACAAATATTTAACATATTTGATAAGTTCGAAATTTTATGGAAGAACCCATGGAGAAAAAGCAAAAGCTTTAATTTATCATTATGAAAAGTCTTATCTTTTACAATGAAATAAATCTCCTATTTATACTAATGCTAGAAAACCTAGTAAAAACGTAATTAGATTACAAAATATTGTAACATTGGAAAGAAAATAGAATTCTAGTCTAACAAGGAAATTCGCGCCAAAACAGTTTTCCTGGACAGCTTTCAGTATTTTGGTCATATCTCTCGATATCCGATTGAGGTGATTTAAAATGCGTTGGAAATCTTACTTCAAGGGCTACAGATCTTCTAAAAATACAAATTTTCAAATTCGAACGTATTCTATACAAAAACTGAGTCTCAACGGAAACTGAAAATTCGAGTGCTTTCCAGCTCGTTCCACCTTCTGTCCCCAACGTGTTACGTGACCATTGGCTTGTTTTCTTCAATATTATGGACCCCGTTGCTCAAATATATAAATGACCAGATTTATCAACTCTTTGAAGCCTCGAACTTGGCTCTACTCTCCCTCTAACAATCATCAAAATCTTGATAATTGGTGGCTCATCCTGGATCATATCAAGTCGAAAGAAAACTTCTTCGCAAAGAGGAGTGAATTGAAAAAGGCTATGGTTGATGATAAACAAATGTTGTTGTTAGTATATAAGGAGTCCTTCGTCAATTTCGAGGAATCCTACATATCCCTCCCCAGTTTGGTTAAGTCTTTGTTGCAGGAGTTCGGAGATGTGTTCTCAGAGGACATGCCAAGCGGACTACCAACAATTCGGGTATTGAGCACCAAACTGACTTCATACCTGGGGCTGTCATTCCGAACCGACCAGCCAGCCGAAGCAATCTCTAAGCGATGAAGGAGCTTCAAAAGCAAGTCGAGGAGTTGATGAGCAAATGTTACGTGAGGGAGAGCATGAGCCCATGTGTTGTGCCTGTCATGTTGGCGGCAAAGAAGTACAGGACTTGGAAGATGTGTGTGGACTGTAGGGCTATCAACAATGTCACTGCAAAGTATCGTCACCCTATCCCTAGACTAGATGATATTCTAGATGAGTTGCACGGTGCTTCTATTTTTAGTAAAACTGATCTTAAAAGTAAGTACCATCAAATTCGTATGCGGGAGGGTGATGAATGAAAAAAGGCATTTAAAACTAAATATGGATTATATGAATGGTTGGACTTGACCTAACAAAGTGAACCAAAAAACCCAACGATAACAAAGATGCGTCGAACCCCTTGATTACACAATGAAGAACCCACGATCCGATACTTTGAACGCCACAAGATTTAAATCTTGATAAGTTTGAATTGATTGTTCAAGGAAGAACAAGAAAAGCAATAGCCTCTCTATTAAAATTTTGTCAAAAAGTCCAAACACAATGAATGATTTTGGTATTTATACCAAACCCTAGAAACTAGGTAAAAACGTGCATAATCTCATAAACAAGGTAAAAGATTGACTAAACATAGAATTCTAGCAATTATGGAAAATTCGTGGAAAAAGAAAAACCCCATTTGAGTTTCGGTATATGCCTTTGCGGCCGCAAGGCTGTTGTCTATGCGGTCGCATAGGCATAAATTTCAGTCTCTCCCGCCTCAATCCGCATGATCCATTGAACTTTCGACCTCGACCCCAACATGAAACTTGCCTCTTTTTCCTTGTAGAACATGACATCGTCCATCATTGCTTGAACAAGTAATCTCATTGCCTCTGTCACTCATTTTGCCCTCGCTCGAGTCATCGGTCCTTTGTCAACTATCAATGGAACTTTCCCCGAGCTTGTCATCGCTTCAACGGCACCTTCGATCATATCATATCCAAAACCTAGTTTTTACATTTCTAGAAGTTTTTGGTTTTCAAATTGTTGTTGATCTGTTGAATTTTAGTATCAAACACTGTATTTTATTTTCTATGTAAAATATTGGATTTGAATCTGTATGGTGTGGATTTATATGATAATTTCTTAAAGTTTTTGGTTTTGAGGTACGTCCCAAAATTTTGAACTCAATTGGATTTTATGGATTTTGATTTTGGTTTAATTGGGTGTGGCTCAAGGTGGGGAAGAAGATGAAGTGGGGTGGGTAGGGAGGAAAATAATTTTTTAAGGTTTAGGATTATAGGTGGCACATATAAAAATTAGGGTACAATTTATAAAAAAATAAAAAGTTTGGGTACTGAAATTACAATTATTCATTTTTAATTTTGACATTTTTTACCTTTTTAATAGTAAATTTAACGGATCTTGACGGCAAGTGAGTTTTTCACACAAAAAGTTTCAAACAACATTTTTTGCAATTTTCAATAGGTAGGAATTATATCGTACATGGAAACGTTTTTAGGATATTTTCCTCTATTAATCATTTAAATAATTTAATACTAATAGTATTATCAAATAAAAGGATGATTTACCTCATTTAAAAAAACAAAAAGTTATAAAAGAAAAAAGAAATAAAAAATTAATATACTTCATTTCTCCACTCATTACCATCTCAAACATCGCAGTCCAAATCCATCGACTCCATCGCCATCACAGTCAAATCGCCGCCACCTTGTCCCATTTTCTACTTTCATAAAATCTTAGGCACCGTTTGATTCACCAAGTTTTCCATAGAAGTAGGAAATGTTTTTCCATTTTCCACATTTTGTTCCGTTTGATTGCCAAACTTTTCCATGGAATTTGGTTTCTACCCAGCCTCTTCATGCGTCCTCTTTCCAGCCAATTAAGGAATTGCTTTTCTTGCCTATTTGGTGAGAATTGAGTTTTCCAGCTTTTTTTTTTAATTTTTTTTAGCAATTTAAAAAAATTCTATCAACAATGGTAAAATTTTTTTTCCCTTTAATAGACAATTTTCATGCAAAATAAAGTCAAACGAATTATACTCGGTATTGTAATTTTAAAAAAAATTAATTATTTATTTTTGGCAATTGGAACAAATTCTAGACCCAATGGTAAAAAAAATTATCACTTTAATGGATAATTTCCATAAAAAATAAAGTCAAACGGACACCAAACTTTCAACATTTTCCAGGTAGAAATTTATACCAATCAAATATAATTAATTACGGTTCCCAGTAAAACAAATTATAGGCAATTCAATTCCCAGTAAAACATTTTCTTTCCACCCATTTTCCACCTTTGCAATCAAACGAACCCTTAATTTAATTTTAGGAGTGTTTGGACTAAAGTAGTGATGGAAAACGTTCCTACTCGAACAAGGCAAGAGATCCGTGCACTGAATTCCCCGAGCATAACCCAATCTCTTTAGTTTATTTTTATGGTTTTCAATTTCAATGTTACTTTAAAAATTATATTAAGTCCATGTTTTTTCTTTAAATTAAAATAAACAATTAATTTTAATCTCATATTCGTGTGCACAACTTTTTAATCACACATTAATCAATTTTTATCAAAATCCAGAAAAAATCTGTTTTCCATTTAAACCAAAGATGTCTAAAATACAAATCATAATTAAATGGGAGAAAAAAAATACAAGTACTTAATTAAATGGGATGGAAAAAATGGAGATTTTTTAATGCCTATCCAGTTCCATCCTATATATTCCCGTCGTCATTTCCAGAACTATGAATTTAATTCAAATATTATCTTTATTAATCTTGACATCGTTATTTTTTAGAAAAAAAGTCATCCATATTGACATTTAATTTTAATTTTAATTTTTTTTATCTGTATCTTGCTCTATCTTTATTTTTGTTTATTAAATTTCAACATATAAGCAGTGGCGAATTCAAGATCGGAGCTCAGCTAAGGCGAACCTTGACCAATGACCGTGGACCGTCAACAATCAACGATCGTAATAGCAATGTCATTTATTAATATTTACTTTTTTATCTCTTATTTTTCGATTAAAATTGATTCTAATATTTTTCTTTCTATCTCTTCCCCTTCTTGCATTCTCTCTTTTGCCCTCCAAATTCTTATTCTTCTATTTTCTCCTCTCACATAGAGTCTCACTTAATCACTTAATACATTTCTTCTAAGTTCTACACATTATTAACACATCATTCTTCTACTTTCTTCTCTCACAGTCATAATAAGTTAATAACTCATAAGTTAACATCCCAAAAGGGGGAAAAAAAAGGGTAGGACTTACTGTTACAGCCCGTAGTCGATGAGAATGTAAGAAAGTCAGAAATAGGATTTCACAAAAAATCGAGGAATTTAAGTATTTTGCTTTCCTGTGTTTCGAAGACAAAAACCATTATCAATTAAGCATTTGAATTTCAATGTATTTAACTAGTATTGTAAAACGCAGGAGAAGGGAAACGCCTTCTTTATTTCAATTTGTTGGGGCCAAAAATAGAGACAGAGAGCCAGAGAGGACAACGTCAGGGCTCGCGACGATAGCAACAGTCACAGGGAACTAGGAAGGCCAACAGCAGCTGTAGTGTTCAGATCGCAGGGAAGAATAGCCAACAAGTGTTTGCGCAAATGTAATTGATTTTTACAATTGGAATGTCGATTAATGGTTAGGGATGGCCATTCGAACTATTAAAATCGAAAATCACGATTAATCGAACCGAATGGTACAATGGGGTGATTATGATTTTGATTTTAATGACCTGGTCCAAGGTGAGACGGGTATGGTATTTAGCAATAGTGGTCCGCCCTGAACTGATTACCCGTTAAAAAAACTCATTGGGCAATTTTGACAATTGGACTTCCCCAAAATTTTGGCTCAATTAACATTATTAGTAAACTCTTAACTCAGTAACATAACTCTAACCCTACACGTTAAAATTGAAAATCGGAAACCAAACTTACAAAACACTTGTCCACTCAACCATTGAACCAAATCAGATCCGTCGGCGCTCTACTGCATGTATCTCATCTTCAAATTGTAGTAGTAACCAGCAACGAAATCTACCATCTTGTGAGCACACTCCTTGAGTTGTTCTGCGTCAATTGGCTTCAAGCCATCTAGTTTATGCGTTCTTCTGTTTCTCCATATAGGTTCATAAGAAATAGAGAGTCGAATTATAAATTTGGTTACAGAATTAATGTGAATTTTTGCTAATATTATTAATGAAATTCAGGAATTCAACATATATTTTGGGTTATATTGTTTGCGAGAGCTTAGTAATTGACCAATCCAATATGAAAGAATTATTTTTTTATTTCTACTTTCATTTTTCATATATTTGTGAAGCAATTTTTATTTTTATATTTATTGTCATTTGCATTTCTCTATTTGGTAGGTATAATGGATGGTTTCTTTATCCATTTTTAGTGGGCCAAAATTTTGACTGATATTCACGGTAAGATTTATTATTTATTATTTGTTATTCATGCACTTTCTTTTATTACTAATTTTTTTCTCTATTGTGTGTAGAAAATTCTACTCATTCATCAGACTATGGAGCTTGTACAAGGTTTAGTAAGGAGGACATTGACTAAGAGATACATTTTTTATTTTTTTTGTTTAAATCTTCAGTTAAGACCATTCTTGATTAGGTAATATAGTTGTATTATTACTCTAATTACATTTCTTATTTATTATATAGGAATCAACTTTGAGTCAGACTCTTGACCTATACTAGTAAGAGCTGTGGGGAAGAATGAAGATTGACATATACTAGTAAGAGTCTTAACCTATGTTGATACTATTATTTGTTAAATTCGAATTTTGCATTTAGAAGTTGGGATATTGTTTGCTAAATTGGCTTAGTATTGTATTTTTATTTTTATTGACTTTTCTTCAAAAGTTTATTTTTTTTTTCAATTTGACGGTTGGAGTTTGGATTTATAAAAAATAATTTATTTTCATGGTTATTAACCGAGCCGAACCGAGATACGAATCGAATTGACTTACGTGGTTATGGTGCGATTATTGTATGACCAAATATTTGGGGTGCGATTATGATTTTGGCTTAACCAATCCCGAACTGAACCGTTGTCATCCCTATTAATGGTGACTAATGGAATTCATAATTGGGATTTAGGCCTGATGTAATTTAAAAAATAAGAGGCCCAAAACTTAAACAAAAAAGGCCCAAAACATCAACTAATTGTATAGGGAAAATTTCATTAGTAAGACATCAAGTATGATCTATTTCAAAAATCAGATATGAAATTAAGTTTTATTAATTAATTAATTAAATATATCATGGTCACAATATTATATAATTTATGGTCACAATTACAGGCGTCATAGTCACAAACAACAATTTTTATAAGTCACAATTTATTTTTTGATCACAAATAAAAAAATTTATGAATCACAAATTACTTCACGATCACAAATTTATCAAATTAATAGTTACATATTATTTATTGGTTATAAATCGCAAATTTTTCAAGTCAACTTATTTCATGGTTACAAAACATTTAATTAATCACAAATTATATTTAAGTTATAATTTATCTATTTCATTGGTCACATGTTATTTATTGATTACACACTAATCAATTTATTGGTCACAATCAACCAAATTATTTGTGACTACCACCAATACTTGTGACTACCACTACAACAGCTGAAACACCATCGTCAGAACCATCAACACCACTTGCCATCAACAAAACCATCTTCTTGAATACCGAAGCTACCATCACCATCACCACCAACACCATTACCCAACCACAACCATCACACTACCATCGCTACCACCACCAATGTACCAAACAGTCAACATTACGACCACACCACCATCACTGTTCGGTTGTCGAATTTTCGTCCATGAGTACATTCCGAAAATGGCACGAAATTCTGCACAAGGCCACGCGGGCTAATAGTACTTTTGGACTCGCACAGAAACAAACCGAGAACAAGTTGATGGAAAATTACTGATTTTTTAGAGTTTCCTAGTTTGACTAAAATAGAATCTTTTGATATCTTTTGTGATATTTAGAGTTATTTTCTATTTTAACTACATTAATTAGGTTTTAGTATAAATATGTTTATTTATTTCATTATAAAATTTTTTTTTTTTGACATTATGAATTAAATGAAATTTCTCTTTTTTTTTTGTTTTTGATTGAACATGTATCGAACTTATCAAATATTGTTATATTTGTGGAGTTCAACCATTAAAACTTATCATAGGATTAGGCAACCTTTATGACGTTCGCAAATCGAGGTTCGTTGGTTTTGTAATCAAGATGTCATTTAAACTTTATTTTTGTGTGGTTGATTGATTCAATAATTTGTTCAAGTTGTCGACGGTAGAATCTCGACCCACAAAGTTTGACTGAGTGAATTGTTAATCCAAGTAATAATTTTTGCATTGTTTGCTTCCCAGATATCTATCAAAGCAGCATAACCCTCATCGGTATTCCTAAGTTTCACAGAAGTTCCACTAACGTATCCACACATTTTTTTACCCTTAAGAAAATTTCTCATCACGTAACTCCAATACGAATAATTCTTTCTATCCAACCTCACACTCACAGACTAAAGAGAATCGTCTCTTTTAGTAGCCATAATCAAAAAGTAAGGAAAACGGATTGCAAAAGAAAGGAAAACGAAATACCAGATTGCAGAAACTGAAAGAAATCCCTCTCGAAATCGCGAAAGCTGCGTTTGAGATTAAGCCTCATCCCATGAAACTTTGCTCTGATACCATGTTAAACAATCTAAAGAAATAAAGAAAGAGAAGACTATGGTTTCATTAATTGTGCATAATACAATTGAATACAAAAAGATGATTTAACTTAAATATAAAGAGACTATATACAGGCTAAACAAAGAAAACTAAAAAGGACTATTCTACCCTTAATAAATAATAAAACAAAATAACCCTATATTTCTTAACAAGTCGCTTATCGAAGCTACTCCCAACTTACACTTTGGGCATTATTGATTAAGAAGTTTCTTAGCTCTTATCTTAGGATGCCAATCATGAAACTAAGTAAGATGTCCCAATTGGATAGGTAATGGCCTCGTGCATCCTTTACACATTTTGAATTATCTGATTTTTTTTTTCATTTGCAGAAAATCATGTGACATTAGTGGCATCGATAATATGAAAATATGAAGTAATGTACCTTTGCAATCAAGATGTACCAAAGACATATATACCAATATAGAGGGATAAGGCTTGTGCTAGAGGATATGATGCTTTCGTTCAATACAAAAGATTCATCAACAAAGGGGTCTTTCACCTCTTCCTGTTCCACATATCCCTTCACTCTCCAAGATTTTCGTACAGCTAGACGATCAAGGACAATCGCTTTGAGGGAGACATATTAACAAGCCCATCACAAAAAAAAATCACCTTCGTGTCCAAAGTCTAATTCTAAGCCCAATGCTCTAACTCGTTCTTAGGTTTTGGACCCGCACGATCCAACATGATGGAAGAAACCCCCAATCATACCGTTGATCCCTATATTCATCGCCCATAGGTAGCACTCAAAGGTGCCATTGTGGGCAACTTGATTAGGCCAATAGCACCTGATCAAGTGTTATTGTTGAACTACTCGATTGCACCACCAAATAGGTAATGTCAAAGCGTGTTAGATTTGTCACGGATCTGCAGCAACCATCCATTCCAGGTGTGTCGGTGTCCCACCGGTGCCACCTCCATGGGATGTCAACGGTAACCTCATTTCCAATTTCGACTATCTTCAATTCTTAATTTCTTTTTCTCCAGTTATTCAACCTAATAGTTTTACAATAAGAAATAACAAAAGGTAATTTTACAATTTCGTATCCCTGAAAATTAGGGTTCTATTTATCTAAAATTAAATTAAAAAAAACTTAAAACTTTTTAAGAATCCTATATCCACGGTTATAGGGTTTAACAATTGAATTTAAGGATTCGTTTGATAGACTATATTTTTCATGGAAAATGGATTGTTTTTTTTCCATTTTTCAACTTTTGTAGTGTTTTATAGGCAAAATTTTTCCGAAAAAATATTTTCCAACTTTTCAAATTTTTCACATTTTTTAGGAAAATAAATTCTTGATATTTTGGTGGGTAAATATTTTTCAAGTTTTTTTTTTTTAATTGGAAAAAAATTCTAACACAATACTAAAATTGTTTTTTACTTTTATTGACAATTTCAAAGCAAAACAAAACCAAACGAATGATATTCGCCATGATTGTTTTTTCAAAAAAAATTTGGGCTATTGGAATAAATTCTAGACCCAATAGTAAAAAACATTATCACTTTAATGGACAATTTCTATAAAAAATGAAGCCAAACGGATACCAAACTTTCAATATTTTCCAAGAAAAATTATATCAATCAAACACAATTAATTACAATTTCCAGTAAAACAATTTTTAGGAAAATCTTTTCTTGTAAAACATTTTCTTTCCACCTATTTTCCAACTTTCAATCAAACGGACCCTAACAAAATATTTGCTATAATCGAAACAATTATCCATTCATTCATAAGAATTCATTCATTCATTTTCTTGCATCATACAAAAATTCATATAATCAACAAATTCCCCTGCATTGCTCAACTAAGCATACAATCTCAAGATTCTAAATTGCAACTTATACTTAATTATAGACATACGCTCTGATACCAATTATTTAAATTTAGATGAGGATTCCTAGATTAATGTAAACTTGTTATGAAAAATCTCTAGACTTGAGTCTTTATATAGACTCTTGTTTCCTTATTCAAGAAGGCTTAGATCATTGTAATATTTTAGAAACTTAAAACTAATGTTCTAAGCAACATAGAACTCTTCCAAGTACATGGTCGAACTTCCAATATATGGTCAAATCTGAACTTTGACTAGGTAATATATGCAATACTATACTTAGAATTATATGTATAATTAAGTTCTTGAACTTTTTTCAGAGCTACTAAAAGTATCCAATTGGACATACACAAATCAATCTATAATAACCAAACATTGATTATCCGATCCAAGATGTTCTGCCAATTATTAATTTGTGCTCATTCCACTAAGATCCAAGATTGACCTCTCAAAATATATGTCGCAGAAACAATATTATTTCAATTCCCTATAATTAAGTCAACTTAGATATCTTATTCCATTACCTCAAATAATTAGTGCTGGGCTAAATTGATCATTTTACCCCTACTGCATATTTTCTCACTTAAGCAACATCATCTTCAATATTTTCTTTGTGAACAAATCTCAATAACAATTTGACTATTGTCAAATACTAAGCTCCAATTGAAACTAATTAGATAAAAAAAAAAAAAAAACTTAAATGGACCCTTTTACCTTTTAAATCGAATGGCAAAATTTCGACCGTGAACAATCATATACTACTTCCCTTACTTTTGATTCTCAATGTATCGATGTATTTGACTCGATCGATAATAAAATCTCACACATTGATATATCAAAGACTCTAGATTTCACGTGTAATAACTGTTAATTCATAGCAAACTAAAGTAAATCATAAAGTAGTTAAGTGGAGTTTATCTAGCACGATCTTGCTTTAGAATTGAACTCTCATTAAAAAAAAGGGGTCAAGTCCAATACTCTTCCGAATCTACCAAGTGTAGTAATGTTACTATTCCTGAGATCTTCTCGTCACAATCAAGAGAAACCGCATACCCTAAATGGTAAAGTAGAAACTACTACAGTCTTAACAGAATAGATTGTCAATCTCTTATTCTACCATCGTAAACTATTACTTTATTGATAAAAGTACAATGCAAATCCCTTTTTAAAATAATATTATTTATTCAATACCATCCGAAATGTTTATTTATTATATTAAAATCTTAGCCCCTGTTTTGTAGGGATTAAAATTCATATTTTAATTTAAGTCAAAATCAACAATTAATTATAACAACATATTTTATATGACCCAAAACTTTTCAACAATATATTTCATCAAATTTTGTAAAATATGATTTTAATCATCACCAAACAGCGAATTAATATTTTTGGGCACATACCCAAACATTAATCTATCCATTTGTACTCATTTTCTGCTTATCGCCTCGATGAAGTCACAATCAAATAGTACAGCTGTTAACGTCCTCCCAAAATATGTGCTATATCTTTGTACAAAGATTTTGCCGAACGGCAAGGGCAACGAGGGCCCTGGCCGTCCAAGAAGGAGCGCATGTGGTGCCCCTATTGGCTGGATGCCTGCGCAAATTTGCCGTGTCATTTTCAAGAGGGAAGGAAAAAAAAAAAGGTGCTAAAGATCTAACACGGGAATTGGCCATGGTTAAACTTTGTACTCATAATTTCTGTCTTTTCCAATGCCAAATGGAACACATCATTATAAAATATAATTACATAAAGAATTTATTTTTATATACATAGAAAACTGTTTAATTCGTCGTATGGTTCATTTAAGAGAAATCCATTTAGTAATAGAAGCCGCTCGATTTTGTTAATTATAATTATAAAATGAAGGTTTATTTATACATGAAATTTAACATTTTATTGGGTTTAAAGTATTGAGTATTCTTCTTGTTGGATTTTGATACACAATGAATTTGTTACCAACAACCAAGTGTAAATGCTCGATTTGAAAACAACGTGGGTTGGAAGTAATTTAAACAATTAATGTTGCTCATGACTCATATATATTACATCTTGGATGACTTTGAATCTTGGTCAATTTAACCTCTTTTATTGTTCCAACTAAGGCATAACATAACTTATATATATGGTTTCATTGCCCTAACCGTTTTTTGTGTGATTTATGTTAGAAGGGGAAAAACCAACAGCTTGCTTGGAGAGGAAAAATTGGTGATTTTCTTTGTGTTTTGGCCTCAATCTCGTGTTTTTTCCATTTTTTTCTCGTGCATTTGTGGCTTACAAATCATTATCATTATCTTATCCTTTGTGGGTGAGATTGATGAACAACTAAAGTGAATATATTGGATGTGGGTTGGAGCCGTTTGGATCGGTTGTTTGGTAGAGAAATTAACGTAAAACTGAGCGTGAAAAACACCGTTTTGACGACCCTTGGAGCAAGCTTCCGCAACAATTGATATTAGAGCTTCAAAATGATGGATTTGGCAAAAAAAACTGACCAAAAACCGACCTGAAAATCGGCAAAAATGAAGAAAAAAAAATAGATTGAAAAATTGTCAGAAAACTGCCTAAAAACGAACTTGTTTTTGCGATTTCTGACCAATCCAAAGATCTAGTGGTGAAACGAAGACTACTAGCGTGACGTGCACGCGGATGACGTCTCGAAGGTCAGTTGCGTGTCACCAGCAAAGTCTAGACGGTTGTGTTCTTCGCATGTTCGGAATTCAATCAAAGCTGATTGATTCTTGCAATTGTTGGAGACTTTTAGACGAATAGTGTTGGTCCTTGAGTAATAATTTCGCATCTCTCAATATTTACAAACTCAAATTGCTTCACTCGATATCGTGTTCTTTATTCTTGTTATTACAGTTAAGATTATTGAATAGCAAAATCATTTATTTTTCACAATAGAATTCATCGTGTAGGGTGACGTCAGGTTTGGATAATCGTGAAGGGGTAACAATTGTCGGTTGCTAGATTTAGGATTTTCAACTTAATTATTTGCCTTGAATTCTTTGTGAATTTGTTGTCAATTATTTTTCATTATTAAAGTTACATGTGACCTTAGGAAAGGTTATGCTCGACCATTCTCTGATAATTGGTTGCATTTCGTATTTTGTGCATTTTTGGTATGAATATGATGACAACACGTTTTGATTAACCTTGTGGTGCGTGAGTTGTTTTAAATCGAGCTATAACCTTTGTGGTCGTCAAATGTGTTAATTTGCTATAGTGGATTTAAGATGCATTAAAAGTATGTGTATTGAGTGTTTATTAGTGATGTAGAATATAAATACCTGGGGTATATTTGTGGTTTATACTAGGGAAGTGAGTGTAACACTTGGATCACGAGTGGATATGTGATTAAATATAGGAATCTTTTATTTGTGAAGAGACACTGATAAAGTGGAATGTGAGAGAGACATTTCTATCACTTCTGTTAGGTGGATACCCATTATTCATGTAGGTAGGGAGAATTAATATAGTGATAAAGGATTATCCTGAAAACTTAGGATCTATAAAGGTCTACCAATTAGATATGAGTTGAATAATCAGTCTAGTAAACATGGTGGCGATGAGGTGAAATATGTGTTTTCGAGGTGTGAGCAACACGAAATGTGATATGATAAGTGTTGTAAGATCTTTTCATGGGGTCATTTATGCATTTGTTGCATACGTATTGACCGCTTGATTGATTAACTTGGTGTTAATCTATTATTCCATGTGAACACGTCTTTTTTTAAAATATTTGTGTTATACTATATGATATTTTCATTATATGTTTATTTGCTCTTAATTGATTACTGTGATTATTTGTTTCTATTTGGGTATTTGTTTCTGACCTTAGCCTCCCTAGTGAGTACATGGAGCAGGTATGGTATGTATTTTGGGTCCAAAACACAATGTAAGGTTTGTGATTCTAATTTTATTGGTTGCCTTGATTATGCATACATTAATTTTATGTTTTGATTGATTGCAAATTGATTGGGTATAAAGGTGGAGATTTGTTGGGTTTTGATACCTAATGAATCCTGAGCGATGATGTAAATTAAATTGTTTCTAACAACCAAGTCCAAAGTTTAAACCTGAAAACAACGTGGACTGTTGAAAGTAGCTTAAACAATTAATATTGCTCATGATATATATATATATATATATATATATATATATATATATATATATATATATATATATATATATATATATATATTACCTCTTGGATGATTTTGAATTTTGGCCCATTTCACCTCTTTTATTGGTCAAACTAAAGTATAACCTAACCTATCTATATGGTGTATTTGCTCTAACCGTTTTGTGTGTGAATTGTGGGTTAAAAGGAGAAAAATCGACAACTTGCTTGGAGAGGAAAAATTGGTGGCTTTCTTTGTGTTTTGGCCTTCATCTCGTGTTTTTTCCATTGTTTTTTCTCGTGCCTTTGTGACTTACAAATCATCACTATTATCTTGTCCTTTATGGGTAAGATTGAGGAGTAACCAAGGTGAATATATTGGTTGTGGATTGGAACCGTTTGGATTGATTATTTGGTAGAGAAAGGTAACGTAAAACTGAGCCTGAAATACACCATTTTGATGATTCTTGGAGCAAGCTCCCGCAACACTTCTTAAAAGTTTGGGTAATTCAGAGGTGTGTAACTTATTTAATGAAACTAATTACATAAAGTAGCTTTAGTTGAAGTCTACATGGGTGGCTTAAAAAATTTCTCAATGTGGTTTTAAATATGAAAGAAAATCTATGCTTTGGAACATTGGCTCGGGTAAATTCATGAGCCCAAAAATATTAGTTAGAGAACAAAAATTTTCAAACGTCTCTCAATTTTTTACAAGAGAGTGAATTGGTTTGGGAAATAGAAATTCAGAAATATAAACATTTCGCCTTGCTGATTTTTGGTTCAATTTAGAAATCACAAAATGCCTGTTTGGGCCGGATTAAAATTTAATTTTAATCTAATTCAAAGTCAAACAATTAATATTAACCACATCATTCATGGGTCACACATCTTTTTAACCACACATTTCAAACTCTTTTATCACAATCTACTATAAATCTAATTTTAATCTTCACCAAACACCCTCAAAGTTAATCCTCGGTGCTTCTAAGGAAATGGAAAATGAGTATTAAAAAACGACATTTTTGTACATTTAAATCCGTAGACTTAATTTAATAACACTTCAAATGTCGAGATCACTCATTCATCAAGACAACTTGTGTTAAGGTTATGCTTTGATGTCATGTTGAGCACGTTAAATTCAACATACCACGATTAAGAAAAGAGAGATTAATATTTATCTTCTTCTCCATAACATATTTAACATATGACTTGAGGCAATAACTTGTATCTGCACGCGTAGGAAAAACAGTATTGAAATTTCTATCAGCAAACATAATTGATTTATATATGTAAACAAGATAGGGAAGGTTTTGTTTCATTTAAGGAGGAGGAAAAAACAGAAAAAAAAAAAATACAAGAATTAAAAGGAAACATAAAGATATTATTATACTAAAATAAGAAATTTGCTTGATTTCCTAAATTCTAAACTAGAAAAGCTTCCACAACCAGGTGATCAATCGAATTTAAGAATGTCTTGGGAATGTCTTGGAACCTGGAAAAAATTTAAGAAAATTAGCAACAGGTGGTCCTCAATATCTAGAGACAGATATTAATTTGTTTGGATTTCCAAAATCCCAAACTAGAAAATTTTGTTGATCAAACTGCAAAAACCCTTTTCTGCCAGCATCTTAACAATTCAATTACATTGTTTTCAGTCATATTTTAGGGGGGGAAAATGGCACAAAAGATGGATTTCTTGAAATTTTGAAATATCTTCGAGAGGTTGTATATAAAGATTTCTTTAAAAAAAGTACAGTATGATGAACATGGTAATTATTTTCTGTAAATTAAATTTTGCTTAAGTTTTCTGGGTACAATTTCCAAAGGAGTTCCATAATTTGGTTTAAATTTGTATTTACCAGAAAATAGCTGTCACCGTGCTGCAAACTCTGCATCAGAAATCCATGTTCATTGACTTGAACTGGAACTCCTGACGAATGAAGCAACATAAAATTTTGTCCAAACATTGCTTTCATGTCCAGTGGCCCTCTTGGTATTTCTGTTGTAACTCCATTGATAAACACTGTAATCAATCCTGAACAGTGAAAATTATGAGACCATTCTGTCAAATTGTGAAAAAAAATTATCTACTTTTTTATGCTTATCTACAATTTACGTACGGGTCTGCCTTGAGGACTCTGTGGCGGGTACACATTATTGGAATGGAAAAATAAGATTTTCTCTTCTATTTTTTTTTTCTTTATACATTTGAGTGTAAAACTAATGAATATTATGGTGTATTTCATTATTAGGGTTTGAAGAGAAAAGGGAAAAAAATTGGAAATCTGAAGCAAATAATTGGGGCTAGTAAAAAATGCTAATTCATTACTGAGGAAAAAAACTGAATTGATCATGGGGAGATTAAATTACCAGACTGGTACTGCAAAAGAGAAGCATCTGAGGGGGGAAACGTCGATTGAACAGAAGGATTTTGGTCGATTTCCGGGTGAACTGAGAGTGAGAACATATCATCAGAAGCACCATTTTCGGTGCAAGACAAAGAAGAACCATATATGCCGGAGCTTGAGGTCAAAGGGAAATTATATAGGGAAGGCCCAGAACTTGCAGCAGCAGTGTTTTCGTACTGAATTGCACCACAACCACCACTCCACGGCTGAGTTTGTGGTTGTTCACCGCCACTAAGACTGGCCTGAATTTGGCGCTGACGGCGGCGGGACCTTGACCGCCGGTTTTGGAACCAGTAGAAGACATTTGCATCACCAACTGCACCAAATTTCTCTAGCAGTTTTCGGATTCTCACTGTTTCCTCCTTTGGAGGATTCACCATGCCACTGTTGAAGATAGACTCAAGTATTACGATTTGCTCCGGCTTTGGCGTCCACCGGGATCGAACCGGTTCGTTTCTCTTGGTTACTGAGCCACCGCTCTGCTGACTACTGCTATCTTCTGCTTGATTTTCCATGGAAGGTAAAAATATTTTATTAGGACACAGACTCTTATGAGTAAAATATTGAAGAGAGAAAATAGAATCACAAATACACACACTAGTCCACATCATGGGTTCAAAGTATTTAAAGGCCATAGGTGTGCCACCTTACTAAAATTTCGATATTGCCACTAAATACTTCCGGTCTTGAGTCGGCAAGTTTTTACTCGAAATACATAAATATTCTATTTCAAATCTCGTTGGCATCCATTTATAAAAATTGTGCGCATGTTACATTTATATGAAATATGATTCAATCATGAGCTAAAGCCAATACGATGTTAATTCATTTATTCCTTAAATGAGATGTAGAATAGTTGATATTCATGATCTGGCTAGTTTGAAATTAAGGTAATTTGTCTCAGCAAAATCATTGTTAGAGATTATTTTGAAGTTTTGTCTCTGCAAGAACGGCAAGGATAGCTAGCAATTTGAATTTCAAACTTCCATAAAGTTTCTTCACAAAGACTGGACAGGCTTTCTTTTAATACACCAGCCGCAAACATTGAAGCTAATTACATTATCAATGCCAAATCTATTCCCATACAATTATGGGTTGTTTAACTTGGGAGAGTTAAAAGCTGATTTTGATAGAAAAAAAAAAAATGCTATGAAATGAGTGACCGAAAAGTAAATAGTAATTGTGAATTATGTTGACGTCGAAAATTGTATGGACAAAATTCAAGCCAATTTCAAAGAGGAATACGACTTTGATTAATTGTCAACGTGATGTTACAAGCGATTCAACTACTCATTTCTATATTTATAAGAGATATTTGAAATATGGATAATGTAAGAAGATTTGCAAAGCCGTTTTTCTTTCTTTACCACTATTTTCTCTTTTATAGGAGAAAATATACATGCTTTATTAATTTATAGTCTTGTCATCTGCAATCTCAAATTGGATAAGTACAAAAGTTGGAATAATTCAATTGGCCATGGAGCTCGATCTGGCAGTTTCATGATGAGCGAATCTTATAGGTGGGCCCAAAAGATTAATGAAGCAAGTCTTGGGAAATGAGCCTAACCATTTAATCATGACTTATGTAAGATTATTTCCTGTGAATTTTTCTGATTGATTGGTTTATTGATTCTGTCAATGATCTTCAATCAATAGAATCTCCTTTTCTTGAAAGACTACACAATCTTTCTGGGTACGCTAACCATCTGAGCCTACATCACACTACCGAGCTCACATTGTCAAGTGCTCATCACTTGTATTAATCCGATCTGACCAACCTCGAAGCTCTGCACATCAACAAGTTCTTTGTAATATATGATTAAAGTGAATGGTTGATTTAGAATATCAACTTTTTAAACTTTCCCAAACAAGCCCACAGTACTATTACTAAAGTAACAATTAAAAGACTGAAATTCAAGTCTAATGTGTTAAATTTTAAAGAAAAACCTAAAGCATGTTTAGAAATGGTTAGTAATTGGTTTAAATTATAAATAAATAAATGATAAATAAGTTGATAGTATTTTTGAATCTCACCAAATATATATATAATTGATTACAATACAATTATTTTTGAATCTCACCAAATATATATATAAGTGGATAGAGAAATGATTTATTGCTGCAAATACCACTATTATTCGATTGTGTAAGTAGGAATGCAGTTTTGAGAAAGGATATTGAAATAGTACAAAGTTGACTGGACGTGGGAAAATGACAAGAGAGAATATTGGGTTTGGCGAAGGATTTGCATGGAAATCTGGAGAAACAAAATATGAAAACGAAGAAAAATCCAAAACTATAATTTAGCCTATGTTTTACAAATTTAAAAATAATTTCTAAATACGAGTAGCAAAAATAATGGTCGTACATATATACATCACAACTTGACAAATTTTTTTATCAACAGATAATGTGCTGAGATTTGATTAGGTCAAAATCTAACCAATAAAAAAAAAAAAAAAATCTTCTCTCTCTCTCTTAAATACTTAATCAATCGATAGAAAATTATGTAAATGATAATGTTACAACAAACATTTCTTAAAAATAATAGTAGTGAATTTTATAAAATATGTAAAAATGAATAAATAATATTCTAAATGCAGTGACATAACACATGTTTAATTGGATTAATTAATCGGTGTATCATGTCATTTATCTTAAATAATGATGATTAATAATTTTAAATGTGTAAAAATACAAATTAATTTTGATTGAATTTATAAGTTATTTATAAATAGGTATTCAAAAGGTTGGCTTTAAATGGCAGACACGATTCTTCAAACTACTGCATTAAACCAGAGAAAAATAGAGGGGTTTCAAAGGTTGGCTTAAACATCGAACAGTTTTTTTCTTCAGAAATAAAATAATAAGAATAATTGCAGAAGAACTCACATGAACAACCGACATAATATTCGTTAATCAACGCAGTTCCTTGTCCCTCTTTGCCTTCGTTTGTAAGAATTTAGAATTGCAGATATGTGCAGCACTGCTAGTTTTTGTCTGTTTCAGTTTGTGTTCTCCAAGGGATTCCTTAACCATTATTCAAATTAATTTGTTAAATGTGAAGCAAATTATTAATATTAAATCTGTTCAGCGTGAAACATTACATTTTCATGATGTTAATTAACAGTTTCAAACCATTCATTCTTTTCTATGTCGCCGCTGTTAACAAATATAGTCTTATTTTATTTTATTGTTTATTAAGGGTAGAATAGTCTTTTTAGTTTCCTTTATTTTAGACTATATATAGTCTCTTTATATTTAGGTTTTGTATTCACTTTTCATTATGCAGAATTAATAAAACTCTAGCCTCCATTTTTCTTTTTCTTTTCTTTGAATTGTTTAACATGGTATCAGAGCAGTTTTGATCCTAAATAAATTAATCTTTGAATTTCGTTTCCGGCGAGCGGCCTTGAGCTGCTCATCCGGCTCTCAATGTTGTTTTTCTTTTCTTTTCTTTTTTTATTTTCTTTTCGAATGCATCCCTACAAAGTCACATCACGTTTCGGTTGTCAAAACTCAATTTCTGCAATTTGTTTGGAGTTTCTTCAGCTTTTGGTAATTTGGAACTTGGTCCAGTTTATTTGGAATTTGGTTTAGTATGTTCAATTCATCTGGAAATTGGTTTAGTTCATTTGAAAATTTAGTTTGCATTTTGTAGGTAATCTGGTATTTGTTTTGCATATTTGGCCCAGTTGATGGGATTGAGAATTTGGTCCAGTTGATGGGATTTGAAATTTGATTTGCAGTTTGTAGGTAATCTAGAATTTGTTTTGTATATTTGGCCCAATTGATGGGATTGGAAATTTGGTTTGCAGTTTGGCCCAATTCGTGGGATTGGAAATTTGGTTTGCAGTTTGGCCCAGTTGATGTGATTGAAAATTTGGTTTCTTTTTGGTTCGGTATATTTGGATTTGAAATTTGCATCCGTCTGGATTTGTTGAGATTGTGTGGTTGTGTTGGCTACTTGTAGACATGGATATTCATTCAGTTCGGTTCATCATTTTTGGTTTCTTGCAAACTCTCGATGCTAAGCATCGTGAGTTTGAGGAAGGATGTTAACAAATATAGTCTTATTTTGTTTTATTGTTTATTAAGGGTAGAATAGTTTTTTTAGCTTCCTTTATTTTAGACTATATATAGTCTCTTTATATTTATGTTTTGTATTCACTTTTCATTATGCAGAATTAATAAAACTCTAGCTTCCATTTTTTTTTTCTTTGAATTGTTTAACAATCACTCTTAACACAATATAACCATTTTAATTTACAATAAAACTCCAAGTGAAATATTAACATAATTGATATCGACGCAATTGCGGCCAAACTTGATTGACTTGTATTTTTTTTTCTATCTCCAATGGTGAGACAAGCTAAGTGTTGTCTCTCAAGATTTTCTGTCAAAAAAATATTTACTTATAGCATACTTGTTCAATTTAATGTTTAGATTGAATTTAACATAGTTTGAATATAGAAAATAACAATTAATACAACAACAACTTGTAGCAAGGTTGACCTTTTTAAGACGATACTTCAATTTTCAATACGTGACATTTATACTTGAATCAAATGCATTAATTATTAATTATAAAATTAATATTTTACTATTCTTAATAAAGTGAAAAATGAAATATATAGATTAACTAGTGTTGTTAAATATTGTCAAAGTAACACCAAGAAAAATAAACCAAAAAATTGTAGTAGTTTAGTATTTTTGTCAACGAGAGGAATAATTCTTTGAAAATTTGGTTCATATTGAGCACTCCAAAGTCTGAAAGTCCAAGAGTTAGGCATGGTAAAATATGTGCCCTAAAAACCGAACCACAATGTTTGGTCGGTGTCCTTTATCTTTCCTCACAATTTTTCTTTTGTGAGGTTTGGTAGGTTTCCACTTTTGTCATCTTTACTATGTTTTCTAGGGGCTTTGGAATTATTATTATTTTTGACAGAAAGGGAAACTTCTCTGCATGTTGATGCAAGAGAAAATGGAATCTTTCTCTTCTTTTTTATTTCCTAGAGTTATTTCTTTCATTCTTTTTTTAAGTAAAAGAATTATTTGACATTGTTGAATTACACTTAGAGTTGTCAAGTGAGTCAAGTTCCAGGAATGGCAAATGATAAGTACATATTATGAACCTATTTAGGATATGTTCGCTTGATTATTTATGATTAATTGAGTCGATATCTACTTAAAATAGTGTAAATATGTTAATTGTAGGCAACTTACTTATTTGAAGGCGTTGGATGCAATTGGGATGAAAAAGGCATACTTGGAGCGTTTTTGAAATTGATTCGAAACAATTGATTATCAACATGGTTGCAATTGATCAATTGGAAGACTTAAGGGGGGCAATAAACCAGCATAAAATGCTTTAACTTGACAAGTTTTGCTAATTTCATGGTTGGGATACTTCCCGAGTAACTCTTTGAATCTTTCCCATTCTTAGTGAAAGGTCTCAGAGTCTAGTTGCTTGAAGGTAGATGTCTCGAGTCTTATCTTGGCAACTTTCAATAGTAGGAAATATTTATAGGTGAATTTCTGCAACATGTCATTCCACAAAGTGATACTTTCATCAGGTAATGAATACAATCATTTTCGTGCACTATCCTTGAGTATATGTAGGAATAGACGCATTCAAATGGCTTTTCCAACAACAATGTCAAACACTTGTTTGGTAAAATCCTACAAGTGTACGAGTTCATTGACAAGTAATAGTTTTAGAAGTAAGAGTATCGTTTCCATGAGTAATAGACTTCAATTTAAATTATATTAATCCGTAATCAAACTCGAATGTAACCTAATCATGCACGAAGTGATGTTTGTGATTGATTACTACTAATATGTATTGTAATTTCTAACTTATCGCATGTGAAGATTTTATTTGAGAAAAATGTTTTAGAATTATACTCCACACATTATTCTCCCGTTCCAATTCTCGACCTATATTCTTTAGTCCAATTTGTGTGTAAATTTACAATCATAATCTAATTTCATTCAACTCTCTCTCTCGAGATAAGTTAAACATGTTTTTAAACAAGACTAGAAATATCGGTATCATGAATTCATATGCTTAGAAATGTATTCAATTGCACGATTATCTATTTTGAATGCATAAGTCATAAACTATTGTTCCTAACGTTTATTGAGCCTTATGTTGATTATCACAATTCTCTAAACCTATTTCGAAACACGCAAAAATAAAATAAACAACTAATTATTTAAATGATGATCAAGCAACAAATATCAATGTGATCACTACACCAAAAAACACCATTTACAACACATAAAAGGCAACATTTTGTAGTTAAATATTATTAAAGGGATGTATCGCAATATTCTAATACGTGAATATTGTCATTACTTAACAAAATTGAGATTTACCTATAGACTTTTTTTGCTCATGAATTCGCTGAATGTATGAAGTAAGAATTTGAGATGAATATGGTTGGAGAGTTAAATTACTTTCTTGGTCTTCAAGTTGAACAAATTGATGATGGGTTGTTCATACCTTATTCAAAGTACGCTAAAGACCTTGTCAAACATTTTGAACTATACAACAAGAAACAATTAGAACATCCATGAGCACTAGTGTCAAGTTAGGTTATGAACCTACATGTAAGAGTGTTGATCAAACACTATATAGGAATATAATAGGAATTTTACTTTATTTCACTGCAAGTAGACCTGACATAGCCTTTAGTGTTGAGATGTGTGTCCGCTTTCAGGCTGATCCCAAGGAATCCTACCTAAGCGTCGTACGACGTATAATTAGATATATCGATGGAACCTTAGATTATGGAATCATGTACTATCGGGACTCTAATCTTGACATTGCTGTCTATTCCGATGTCGATTGGGCTAGAAATGCTCATGATAGAAAAATTACTTCTGGAGGATTTTTTTTATTTTGGTGCTAATCTTGTAGATTGGATGAGTAAGAAACAAAATTATATCTCATTATCTATGGCAGAAGCCGAATATATAGCCGCAAGAAGTTGTTGCACTCAACTTCTTTGGATAAAGCAGATGTTGAGTGATTATGAAATTGACCAGGGAACTATGACCGTGTTTTGTGATAACACTAGTGCAATCAATATTTCCAAAAATCATGTTTAACACTCTTCAACCAAACATATTGATATACGATATCATTTTATTCGAGAGCTTGTAGAGACCTGTATTGTCACTCTCAAGCACATGTCTACAGAAAACCAATAAGCTTATATATTTACTAAATCATTAGATGGTTTGCGATTTGAATCTCTTAGGACAGCTATTGGTGTTTGTGTACCTCTTTGATTAGGTACGTTGGTGCATGCTTGTGCGTTAACATTGTGTGATATTGATTTATGCATGCAATATATTTGTTTATTTGTTTTTTAGGTAGAAAATTCATTTTTTTTTACTTTTTTTTTGTTGCATTGTGTGTTTGATGCATTCATGCTTTAAAAATAAATAAAAAATGAAAAAAATGAAAATTTGAAAATAAAAATGCAAGACAATGTTCTTTATAGCATAATATACATTACACTTGATTTTGTAGGTTGTGATCAAGCATGTGTTTAATCGATGAGCTGTAACAAAGTTTCCATTGCTGACTTAAGTTATTTATGGAGTACTTAGTATATGTGTATTCATGTACCATCTGCACTACACACACTATGATATTGTTAGTGGAACTCTATCGCGTGTGTGAGACTTGGGATGACAGTCATTTGTTAGTAAGGTGACTTCTAACATGAATTGACCTTATTTATTAGACATAAGCTCAAGTTTGTCCACGATAGTAAAAAGCTCAATATCTTATGCTCTTCTTCGGAGCCTTTTGACTCGAGCAACTAAGCATGCGGGGTTTCTCATAACCTGATGCCTATGGTCAATTGACTTGGGTTAACTAGCCTAAAGCTCACTAAATGGGTCATTTTAGTCGTTTAATGAAAAAAAATACTACACTTAAAATGAGAAAAGTAATAATAAGTTTCAAATATTGAAAAATATAAAAAAAAAAAATTGCTCAAATTCAGGGGAAAAAAAGAAAATCTTCATACAAATGAGCTTTTCTGTATATGTTCTAATGATCTTTAAATGGTTTGTCTTTCATAAGTAGAAGAATAAACTTCTTGGCAGTGGTGTTTAACATGTCTTTTCTCACAAAATTAAGGTTTGGAGTTCTATTTCAAAAAGATTAGTGATACTTTACATATATAGGTCACTGATACAATTTACTCCATGTTAACTTGCGTTACGTATGTGGGAAGGGTTACTATCCATTGCTTATACTTATGCATGCTAACAACCGCATTTTTTGGTTATTTTATGTTAATTCTCGGTCCCTGTTATTTTTGTGACAAAAAGGGAGAGTAGTAAACCTTGGTACTTAAAAAGTTGACATTACTATTTGGTACTTAAGAAGTAGAAACATTAACATTGAATGTATATAATAGCTAGATTAAGTTTTGATGTTTAATTATATCAATGGTTTTTTTGGTATGTTGGTTTACAATAATATTGCATCTTAATTTAGTTGGTATGAGTTAATGCATCTAATTTTTAGATGGTATGACTAATGACTGTTTGAATTATGTTTATTCATATTACTATTTCACGTGCTTTTATACTGGATATTGAGTTGTTTGTTTCAGGAAATAGGTTTACAAAGAAAAAGCACAATTCAATCAAGACAGTTGATTTGATATTAGTAGGTGTTTTGAGTCTATTTTGTTTTACCACTTTGACTTTAGATTTGTAGTTTTGTCACAGAATGCTAAAAGGGGAGTTTGTTAGGTTTTTGATATAATTGGAAAGTCTGTTAACAAAATAGACTATATTTAATATGTTGTAAAAGTTAATGAGTAAGTTGTAAATTGTAAAAATTAAGTTGTATTAGATCCAGGGTTCGAGATAGAAAAGAAGGAAAAATAGTGCCACAATTTCGCTAGATTATCGCCATGACTTGACTCGAGCGACAGAAATAGTAACATTGTCGCTAACCTGTCAACGGGACTTCGTTCGAGTGGCAACCCATTGCTCACCTGTCGCGTAGCTTTAGCTCGAGCAACAGAGTCGTCCGAAAAAAATTTATTCGCATTTTTAAAGCTTTTTATCCGGCTCCTTCATTCATTAACCTACAGTATAAATACCAGAACGCCTCTAAACGATTTTTTCAAAGGTTGAACATTGAGAAAACACATACTCTCCATATCCTCTTCATCAAATAAGCTTTCAACCTTCATGCTGTGATTTGTTCTAGGCGGTGAAAACATCAAATCCAAATACCAAATACCAAATTGCTACTTCCTACACATCCGTCAGAGTGCTGAAAATCAATGGAAGGTAACTGGAGTTCCAATTGTTGAAGCACATGAAGTTCTTCGTTGATCTACATGAGAAACTCCAATTGTTGAAGCACATGGAGTTCTTCATTGATCCACGGGAGATACACGAATTCATAAAGTCGAGATTTGGTGCAGGAGCGTGCAATCTAGTAGGGCTTTGAAAAATGCATCTAGGAGTTGGTGCAGGAGCACGAAATCCATGATAGCGGTAGGAATTGCAGTCAGGAGGTCAGAAAGTACTAGTTGTGGTCGAGTCTAGCGGATTGTAAGTTATAATTCCTTTATAGTGGATTGTTGAGTGACAAAGTTCCCGGAGTTTTTACTCAGTCGGGATTTCTCCGTGATCATTCCTTTTATTTGTTTATTGCTTTTATATAACTATGGTATTTCAACATAGGAAGAATTAGACTGTTTGATTAACCATCTAATGATAATTAATAGTGACTTGTTGCTAACTAATTATTAAGTTTTAATTTCGTTTAATCACCTATTCACCCCCCCATTTAGGTCTAGTTTGGGTCGAACCTCGTTATTTCACTTTATTTGTTAATGGTTTTACCTATAAGTAAATTAATTAAACAAAAATGGAATTAAGCTTTGGAAAATTAATTCTAGTATGTGACCTAGCTGCATGTAGTTCTACCATTTTTTAAGGAGTTCATATTGATTTAATGCTTCATTGAGTATTTTTCAAAGCCAAGATATTCTTCAAGTCTTCAATTTGTGTTAAATGTTCAATCTCATTTATTGATCAAGTTGCATGACGTGAGTTAGGAATGTTGATTTTCAATCCAAGTGGTGGCTACGATTGAGTACAATAGAGAAGGGGTGATAAACTCAAGACTGGTAGGTTTGATTCCACTTTATCAACAAATCAAAAAAAGAAGATACAAAAAGAGTTGTTCTTGGTTTCTTTTGATTGTTCTTTGTTAATTTTACAAAATTAAAAGATGGATACTATTGTATTTTTGATCAATTAATTAGTGGATTACTTGACCCTTGTCATGAGGGCCCGTGGATGTTTTCCTTCAGGATTTACTATGTTATATTTGGTGTTCAAATTTTAATATGTAATTTCATTTAGTTAAACTACTCGAACATAGTATGAGTCTACACTTTGCAGTCTGGACCATTTGAAATTGAATATAGAGAGTTCTAACTTTTTGTTGTCTAGTTTTTCAATGGTATAACTAAAATTCATTTTAATTTACCGAGGCTTTTAGAATTTACACTTGGTATAAGAGCGGGTTCACTTTTAAGAAGAGAGGTCCACGATAAATTTAGATATGGACGAAGCATCCTTTAGACCTTCTATCCTAGATGGGATTAACTGCTCATTGAAAAATTGAGCAAGTTTATGTCCAATCCCTAAATGAAAAAGCTTGGCGATAAAGTACCAACTATGAGAGAGAGAGAGAGAGAGTACAAACTTTAATAATGTTAGTTAGAATTCAAAAGCTTTAAATGCTCTTTTTTTGTGAATTCTAACTAATTTCGTTTGATCTCTACATGCAAGATAACCAAGAAAGCTTGAGATATACTACAAATTTCTCATGAAGGAATTTCCATTGCGAAGTCATTTAAACCTTAAAATACTCACTTTAGAGTTGGGTTAATTTCCTAAAGGATTACTGAACTTAAAAATTGCCACGTTAGTCATTTGACTTTGAAAATTGGTACTCCATCTATCCCTACGTAAATGATGCTTGCAAAATTGGAAGGATTTGATGACATGTCTGACATTATAGCTTATGTGGCATGCATTTAGACCTAAATTTGATGCTTCATTGAGTATTTTTCAAAGCCAATGCTTTCTTCAAGTATTTGGAGAACACAAATTAACTTGCACTGAATATTCAATATCATTTGTTGATCAAGCTCCTTGGCATGAGTTAAGAATGTTGATACTTAATTCAAGTGATGGTTGCGATCGAGTATAATAGAAAAGTGGTGATAAAGTCAATATCGATGATTTGATTCCACTTCATCAACAAGCCAAAATAAGAAGATACAAAGTGAGTTGTTCTTAATTTTTTTTATTGTTCTTTATTAATTTTGCGAAATCACAAAACAAATACTATTGTATTTTTTATCAATTAAGTAGATTGCTTGACCCGTGGCATTGAGGGCCCTTGGATGTTTTCCTTCGGAGTTTATCACATTATATCTAGTGTTCAAGGTTTAATTTGTTATTTAAATTTCGCCCTTAGTTAAAATTGCTCAAATATAGAATCAATCTGCACGTTGCTGTTAGAGCCATTCGAAACTGAATATAGGAAGTTCTAACTTTCTACTATCCATTGTTTCAATAGTATAACAAAAATTCATTTTTAATTTATCTAGGTTTTGGAATTTACACATGTTGACAAGATAATTATGTGTTCCAATTTTGCAGGTCTCTTAGATCGAAAAATGTCCTCGATGGTTATTTATTTTAGGTGCTAGACTGTACAGTAAGCTGGGAAGTAGCACTCCAACGTGTAGTGGCTTAATTTATATACTACCAAAGAATGAATATTGATTAACAAAAGCAGTTAATGAAGCATAGAGCTTGAAAGGTTTGTTTAGTAGGAACAAAAAACCCTCTCGTCCAGTCATTAGAGGGCTGTAAAATTTATAGTCCTCTCTAATTAGAACAATGCTACACTTACAGTCATGAGGGCTGTAAAATATTTTTAGCCATTGTAAGTGTAAATCTTGTTGTCCTAGCTCTCAATCTAGCCGTCCCTGTTATGATTTCTTGTAGCATCATTGGTGTTGTTCGTGGAAAGCACTACTGAATATCATGGTAAACACGAACAAGACGTCATGTTTTTGGGCCCTCCACTGCGGAACCTTCTCTCGCTTTTGATCACTATGAGAAGGATCCCCTAACAGATCCACTTTAGCACGCTTAGGAATACTCTCTAGTTTAAAAATCAGGAACTGATTTTCCCGTGGAATACCCTCAATAATGAGTTTTAGTCAATCTGGATAGAGGGAATGGCTCGCCTATACTATGTGAGCTCTTTATGTTCTTATCCCCCCCCCACCCCCCCCCCCCCCCCCCCCCCCCCCCCCCCCCCCCCCCCCCCCGTCGGATATGAGCTCGCGAAATTGATTCTCTGATTTAAGAAATAATCCTCGAGGTCTGATTTTATTATTCATATTAAATTTAAGACTTATCATATTTTTATTGTTTATGTCTTTGAGGGGACATGCTATGATTGTAGTAGTTTTTACGTGCGCTATAAGGCTTTGTTGTGCATTTCAAGGTTTGCGGTTTGGGCACATTTAATGTGCGTGTCAATTACATGTAATCATGCTCGTTTCATTTTGAATTCTTAACCGGCACCTATTAATATTAGATGGCCGTGGTTGCTGGATAATTTCGACGACTGCAATTTGTTTAAGTACCTAACTCGACGGCTCACACTCCCCATTCAAGACTATAAATACATTTTTCCACTTTGTAGGTTCCTTTCTGCTTCTTCTACATTACTCTTTATTTATTTGTGCCTTAAACCATTTTTTGGCGATTATATCTTTCACTTTGGAAATTTCTTCGCAATTTACCTCTATATTGCTCTTGTTATTCTTTTGTCAGAATGTCTTTCTAGTGCGAGTCCCAGAATATGTCATATAAAAAGTAGAAAGCTCCCCTAATATGCCCTCATTTTTCGAGGTATCCCAACGTGCTGAGGTGTTGCTTCATTCTATAATGAATCCATCTAGTTCTGGGGCTAACTTGAAACTTCTTACATTGAGGGTAGTTCTCAACATAGGGTTGATGAGGGTCATGAGCAGAGGCGGACACACAGGATGGCGTGGGAGGTCACGTGACCCTCAAACTTTGGGGCCAATTTTTTTTTTCTATTTTTTGTCTCAATTTTTCGAATTCATTATGGGATACCAACGAAATCGAAATATTGCATTCAATTCTTGAATTCATTCTTGATACTCCATGTAAATTTTCGGATGTAAAATTACATAGGATATGATTTTTTATGCAAATTTTCGAATGTAAAATTCTTAACTTTTTTTCAAGTTTGATTATGTCCTCTAACTCAAAATGTTTGCCTCCGTCCATGATCGCGAGCCTTCGAATGATTTGGATGACCTTGATGTTAGTGATGGGGAAGTTTTTAAAGTCTCAAAACTATTGACTGCTATTACTGAGAAGGACTGGAGTGTAATTCGGGACCGCTTTGATATCCCTAATGACATAGAGTTGATTTGTCCTTGACAATTCCAAACTTTTAATTGCCCTCCTCATGACTGTATAGCTATCTAAAAGTATTCCATGGATACGAGGATTAGAGTTTCCTTTCATCATTTTTTCCGTACTATTCTTTCTTTCTTCAATATCGCTCCTACGCAACTTCCTCCAAATGAGTATACCAAATGACAAGGTCCTTTTTCGATGGAATACTGCGGGTATGGGGGAAAAGCTTTCACCAGACTTTTTAAATCCATTTACCATCCCATGAAGGTTGGAAATAAAGTTACGTAGAAAAAGTTACCGCATCTTTCCCCTCGCTCTCCTAGGACATGCTCGAAGCTTGTCATTACTCTCAATAAAATACATAACTAGGACGAGAGCTTTTTCTTTGTTCGCGGTATGTGTGGACTTCAATCTAACTGTAAAGAGAGTTTTTTCTTTATTTGATTGGGCCAGCCCAATAGCTAAAAATATTATCAAGTCTGGGTTATATATATTGGTGGGCTGAAGCATCACTATACTCTAGCCCGAGCCCGCGCGATAAGTTGCTAATTTTATTGGCACGGCATAAACCCCAAACCTTATTATATTTTAGTTCTTCAAAAAACATATAGAGTGATGGTCATTTTTATTTATTTATTTGTTTTGTTTTGTTTTAAGTGGTGAATTGTTGTTCAGTTGTGTTCTAAGAGACGTAAAAACATATCATTTAGGAGCATTTAGGCATGAGGCATTTTCAAAACATTCCCATATGGACAAGGCGTGAAATTTCTAGAGGCAGGGGCGGAGGGGCGTGGGGGCCAGGCCCCCACACCATATTTGACCAAAAAAAAAAAAAATTAATTTAAATTTTTGTTTTTTGTAATTACAACTTTCAACGCATTTTTCACATAGAAAACATTGAAATTTGGATATGGCTATTTCTAAAAGAATTGTAGCCATTCGAGTTATCTTTCCAACGAAATTTGAATCATCGCAATCGGATATCGATAGAGAAATTTATGATGAAAATACTGACGACTGCTCAACCCTTGCTCGACTTTCCCTAGAGGCTCGCTCGAGCGACCAATGCAGTAACTTTTTGCCCCAGTTTCGCCGACATGATTGATGATCATGTAATTATACAACGTTATCAAAGTATGATTTTGCTAAATTAAAGATTGGTACTTTCTTTTATACGTTTTTTGATTTTTTTTGTTAATAACGTATCTAAAAAAAAATTTCGGGGGCAGCCCCCATGGGCCCCACCCCTACACCTTTACCTCTAGGCCCCCCTACTTTTGAGGTCTAGCTCAGCCCCTGTCTAGAGGCATACTACTAGAAAAACTTCATTGACCAGTTAGGTAGATCAAGAAAACAAAGCTGCAATAGGACCTGAATATGCAACTCTCTTATTCGTATTAATTGTTACTATAGGAAGAATGTTTTTATACATCATTAAGGATTTAATAACTCTCTGTATTTAGACCTAAAGGTTAATAAGGCCAAGGCGCTAAGTGTGAGAAATTTCTTGGGCCCATTTACTTATAGAAATTAGAAAGTAATTATACGATTTATGATTTTAGTATTTTTTGTATAATTTTATTTATTTATTCAATGATCACGAAATAATTAAAATATATTAAAAATAAAAAAAAAATTACATTTTTACACCTAGGTTCGTAAGGTTTGACCTTGCCGCCTCATCCCAATTTTTGCCTTTTTAGAACACTGCTATTTGCACATCAATGAAAACTCCAAATTGTGTTTGGCATGTTGGGATAATGAAAACCGGACACGAATAAAGTAGACAGATTGCAAGAAAATTTATGAATCTTGTCTGATTTGGCGGACCAAATATGCCATATATAAGTAGAATATAATTTAATTCTATCTTTCATGAGCACCATCTTTGAGTCATATAAGAGTGACTTGATTTTGGTAGAACAACATAGATCAAATTATTATTTCTTATTATGGTTTCCTAAAATGGGGATTCATGCAATCCCAGTAATATCGTCGCGAGTTCTCTTACACACATGCGCGCGTGTCACATAATTGTGCATGCATGAACATTTTCTTCACTGAAACTGTAGGTAATCTTATCATCGATGGTAGTGGGAAAAGGAAGGGCAGGGAAGTATCCATGAATGCTCTCATTTTGTCCATGCATGTAGTAATTATAGGAAGAACTAAAATTTGATTCTTCCAAATACTGAGCTGCGTAGGGATAGTATTCATCATCATATGGAAATGGCCAAAACTCAGCTTTTCTGCCACTTCTTCTAACTTGTTTAAGAACCCTCCGTTTGTCCAAATACCCAGTTACTGTCACCTTCTGCTTGTCCATGTCTATCTCCAAGCTATCCACACCTGCAACCATTTTTTAGTTTAATAGAAAGAAACACAATCATTTGTTCAGCCCCTATTTGATTCCAATTATTTTCAAAATACATTTATTACTCTCTTATTTTCAACCACACATTTTTCAATAAAATAATATTACACGTAAACTCACAACTTTTTCTTATTTTTTAACCATACATTCTGTATCAAATACTATTCCAAAATGCATTATTTTCAAAAAATGGGTCTCAAACATGCTCTCGTATGCTAAGCAGCGCTTACACTGATACGTTAACACATGATTTTTCCAAAAGTAAAACGTGAACACATCGGAGATACATGATTTAAATGCTTCAATCAAATTCATAAATAATTTCTTTATGTATATAATTTTTAATATAGAACGCTACATAGCATGTTGGACACTTGATCGACAATGTCTCTTAAAGTATTAATTTTGAAAAATATAAAAAAAAATGGGGCTAGGTAACATAAATTTGTTGGATACATGTCTTTGAGTCTGTAAGATTTGGGTCTTCAATAACATCAAGAATCGAGCTCAAAGAAACCACAAATCGACTCCACAAAGAACAACCCAATCTCCAAACCGAACCACCACTTAAAACCGGTTGCTTCAACTTGTGAACATCCCACTTAGGGCTTGGTGTGAAGAGTATGGTAGCCTCAAGAAAATGCCACAACGGCTAGAGAAGAAGGAAAGCACGAAGAGAAGAAGGAAAGCACGAAGTAAGATCGAGAAGCACAAAGCAACTCTCTTCTCTCTCAATTTCACACACGACTCCAATTTTCTTCCACACACTAAACACAAGAAAATAAGCCTCTTTAAACATGCCAAGATAATGGGCTTTTAGGTCAAACAAAAAGGGGCCCAATAGATAAAACAAGTGGGCTTTCAACCCTAAAGTCGTTCAAAGTAATGAGTCGGGCCATGAGCAACACCAATAAATTGGGTTACTTCAAATGGCCCAATTTGGTAGTCGAAATGGTTTGTTCATTGTGGTGTCGACATTTCACTTCAATCATCGACTGAGGCCTATGAGGTCTAATCCAACCTATAAAATCGGTTTAACATCATCGCTCGGATTTATTGGGTATCAAAAAACCCAACAAATCTCCACCTTGATCCTAATAAATCTACAAGCAACCAAAATACACATTTTATACTTGCACAACCAAGGTAACCAATAAAATTGTTACCACAGACCTTACCTCGTGTTTCGCACTCGAAACACATACTATACATGCTCCATGTACTTACCAGGGCTAAGATCAAGAACACCCAAGAAGAAACAGATAATCACAGTAATTAATCAAGAGCAAATAAATATACGATGGAAATATCATATAGGATAACACGGATCTTTTCAAACATGTTCACACAGAACAACATATTAACATCAAGTCAATCAACATGCCATCACATACGCAACAAATACATAAATGACCTCACGAAGATCTCATCACACGTATCCTATCCCATTCCGTATTGCTCACTCCTCGAGAACACATATCTCACCTCATCGCTCACCATGCTCACTAGACTAATCACTTAACCAAACACATATCTAACTGAAAGTCTCTATAGATCATAAGTTCTCGAGATAATCCTCTATCACCACATCACTTCTCCAACCTAAGTGGATAATAGGTCTCTACCTAATAGAAGTGATAGAAGTGTCTCACTCGCACTCCACCTGATCAGGGTTTCTTACAGATAAAGGATCCCAACATTTGATCACCTCTCCACTCGTGATCCAAATGTCACACTCAACATCCCACAGTACAAACCATCAATGTACTCCTAATCATCTATACTTTACCTTACCAAACGACATACAAATTCACTATGGCAAATCAATACCTATCGGCGACCACAAAGGTTAGGGCTCAATCTAAACTGACCCATGCACCACAAGGTTACTCCAATCGTCAACGCTAAAAAAATCCACAAAATATTTAACGCCACAAAGGGAAGGGTGAGGGTGACACTCACAAAGAGAATAGAAAAAAGAGTTGGCTACTTTACAACACTCACAAAAGAGAATGAAAAAAACCCCCACAAGCCACTTCACATAATCTCACAAACCAGACAGGCTCACAAAGATTAAGGAGAAAATGGATGCCTCTCTTACTTCTCACTACCACACTCTCTCACACCACTCACAGAGCAAAACGGAGTACGCCATAAATTTCAACCCTCAATGCATGCAAACCATCACATCAAGTAATAAGATCACTTCAACTCATGTCAATGCATATATCAAACACATTGAAAACACACATATAATCATGCAACCGAATTAAGCAATCACACACATGCAGAAATGATTATAAAACGGATGCACATGCAGTAACCATGTTTACTCTTAATAAACCTCACACAAGTCATCACTCGACCCAAATACAGAATTTGCCTCACCACTCTCATCAACTTTCCATTTGTTATTATTCCTAGGACAGTCTATTTTAACCATGTTCAAATTACTGTAGTTAAAATATGTCATATATTTCACATTTGCCTTAGGCCACATTTTCCATCAAAAGGTTTTATGAAAAAACATTTTCGCTTTGCCAAATTAAAAATCACAATTTTCATTAAAACATGCACACCTCATAATGTGTAGTCATTTTACCCACAAATGCACAGAACACAAAATGCAACCAACAACGACCACAAGTAAAGCACTGACACAATTCACACAGAATAGTCAAGTAAACTTTCCTAAGGCTATGTGCAATTCTAATAGTGAAAAATATTTAATTGACAACAAATTCAAAAAAAAAAAAATTAAGGCAAATAATTAACAAATAATTTTTAGGTCTAGCAACAAGCAATGGTTACCCCTTCACGGTAACTTCAAACCTAACGTCACCCTACATGATGTTTTCTAATGCAAAAAATATATTATCCTATACAATAAATTTAACTGCAATAATAAAAGGTAAAGAACATGACACCGAGCGGACCACGTCTGAAGGTCCGTAAATATCGAAAGCTGCAAATTCACCACTTTGGGACTACCGCAATCCGCCCCAAAGCTTCCGTCAACACGAAACGGCACTCGGCACCCGAACGTCCAAGGGCAAAATTGTCCAAATTCACCGTATTGCCCGAAACTAAAAGTCGACAACACCGTAGGGACCGTCTCGATATACTCAACAAACTGCTTGAAGACCACTTTTCCAAAATCAAGCCCCACGCCCTGCACGTGCAGGCACGTGACGACACGCGCCACTCCTCCAACTGCTCCTTTACCTGCTGAGTCCGCTAGTGGTGTCCGTTTCTCCAAAAGATCTCTGGTTTAGCAGGAAAACACAATTGCAGGTTCGGATTTCACACTAGAATCTCGATAATTTTCTTCTTTAGTTTCTGCTCGATTTTTGGGCAGTTTTTGGCCAGAATTTTTCACCCAGACATACACCAACATGCTCTGGTAACATTTGTAAGATTGGGTCTTCAATAACACCAAGAATCGAGCTCAGAAAAACCATAAATCGACACCACAAAGAACAACCCAATCTCCAAACCGAACCACCACCTAAAATCGGTTGCTTCAACTTGTGAACAGCCCACTTAGGGCTTGGTGTGAAGAGTATGGTAGCCTCAAGAAAATGCCACAAAGGCTAGAGAAGAAGGGAAGCACGAAGCAAGATCGAGAAGCACAAAGCAACTCTCTTCTCTCTCAATTTCACACATGGCTCCAATTTTCTTCCACACACTAAACACAAGAAAATAAGCCTCTTTAAACATGCCAAGATAATGGGCTTTTAGGTCAAACACAAAGGGGCCCAATAGATAACAACACGCCCTAAAGTCGTCCAAAGTAATGGACCGGACCATGAGCAACACCAATAAATTGGACTACTTCAAATGGCCCAGTTAAGTAGTCGGAATGGTTCGTTCATTGTGGTGTCGACATTTCACTTCAATCATCGACCGAGACCTATGAAGTCTCATCCAAACTATAAAATCGGTTTGACATCATCGCTCGGATTTATTGGATATCAAAAAACCCAACAAAGTCCAACTAGTGTCATAGTCCGACACGGACACGACACCCTAATAGGTTGTCCGTAAGTTGATATGTAAGTGTTGGTTAAAAAATAGGAGTGGCACACCAGGGCCAGCTTCAGGTGGTCTGATTGGATGTAGCTCGAAACGCCTGTTAGTAATAACTCATAACTATGTATGTACGCTTGTTTGCAAACATTGTAATTTTACCAGGTTTTAATTACTTCAAGTTTCATAATGCTAGAGAAGATAACATTCAAAGAATAAATTAGGGTAACTAAACCAGCAGGGAATTCAATTTAAATCTTGCCATCCAATTTAGAAATTGCTCTTCGTATCCTTTTCTCACATCCTTCGCAATCCATGTGAACCAGAAGCTCCACAATCTAAGAAAAACCAAACACGGACAAGCATAAAATGTTATTAATCAATTCGCTGTCTTGACACTTTAATCTTTCAATGGAATAAGTATATCCTGGAAAATTTTACTTACAGATAGAGCATTAGATACACGTTCCTGCTTGAAACAACCACCAAACATTAATGTTGCAGTAGTTCTTGTGTCATGTATATGAGCATAGGAAGGCTCAAATTAATTAAAATAAACATGGATATCAGAGGATGATATGTGACCAGTATTAAATACAAGAAAAATTGTAAGAATCAGACAAGTTGATCAACTTTTTTGCAACTTCCAATGTTATCTTCACCTGTTTTAGCATTACATTCTTATATTTGAAAAGCAATATGTCACCCTTGACGAGATATTATGCTGCCATGTGCTATATTATTGTATAGATTCTGCAACAAACTTTAATTTACCACCTCACCAGTCTCTCAGTTTATTCCACTCCGCTGTTTTTGCTCATTGGTGCCCAATTATTTGTTTTCAAAAATCATATCATATTATATCGAGTAATTTTTAAATTTTTTTTTTTTTTATCGGCACCTCCTTAATGATTATCATACAAGTTTATCTTTTCCTTGGTTAATATCTTTGTTACGACCTGCATCGATTGAATGCCTCTATCGTCCCGTGCTCTATTTCTCTCCCTTTTGTCCCTTATTTGACAATCATTATTTGGAAGAAACAAAGTTCCGAATAATGATTTTTAGGAGAATGTGTAAGAAAAAAGTAAGAAAAAATTTTGGGTTTACGTACGTGCATAATATTTTATTGTGTAAACATGTGGTTAAAAATGAAATATAAAAAGAAATTTTCAAATTATGATTGTCAAATAGAGGATTACTATCACATATTCTTCAATAGCTATCTCCAGTTTATCCAAAATCAAATAGATGGGATTTTTCGGGGTCAGAGGTAGAAAGAGACATAAAGCTAAGAATTTTTAGAACATATACCCAAACCCTCAAGTTAAGGCAATGCTGATGGCATCCAATTTCGGGACAGATAGTTAAGCATAAGAGAATTTATGCTCCTGTACAACATGTCGACAGCAACACAGTATCAAATTCTCAAAGAAAGCAGAAATCAAAACGAGTGGAACGATTACTTTAATGTTTTCTTGTTGAATAGTTATAAATCTGAACATAATGTATAGCGTCAGCTAAATTTTGATATTTGTAATTAATTTACATGATTGTTAAAAAATGGTACGTAATTTAGTGAGAATAGCTAGAGGGACAAATATGTAATTTGTCTCCGTACCTAATTATCAATTTCGGACAGGATAAAAAATATATACATATTCCGATATTCCAGTCTTTTGCATTCAATGAAAAATGCAAAAAAAAAAAATAATAATAATAATAATCAGATTAGATAATTTAGGATTAATTAAATATAATCTAATTATTAAAGTTTAGATAATATGTGTCTGATCAAGTCCTTGTGTTAGTTCAATAAAATATTGGAACTTAAAGCATAATTGCAATTACTATAAAAGTTTTGAACTCAATTATAATCATTATAAAAGTTGTAGACTTAATTGCATTTGTAGTTAAAGTTCTAGGACTGCACTTTTAATTAAATAAGTTGGGTAATAATTGGATTTGAACTTCAATGGGAACTTCCATTTGGATTTTAATAGGAGTCCTAATTGGACTTTATTTGGAATTTTATTACTCAAGGATTAGATTCCTATTTGGACATTACTTGAAATTCTTATTGGATGTGAATTAGAACTCTTTTGTCTATATAAATAGAGATTGAATAGAACCAATAACATTATTTCTTATATATTGTTTGAATTTAGAAGAAAAATAATTGTTTTCTTATTTTTCTTCATCTGTTTAATTCGAAATTTATTTCTTGATTTAATTAAAATACCCGTGTCTACACGTTGGTGTAATCTTGACCTTGGAGATACCATGTACGATTTGAAAATTTGAGCTCCAAGTTCTTGAAATTGAAGTTGAAAATTCGTGATTCAGATCGTATCAAAATTTCATTAACAAATTAAGGTAAGTTCTTAATCTTTATTTATTTATTCTTTTTCAATATTACATACACATCATATCTAGCAACAACTTTAAATTAAATAAAATTTTGATATTTTCGGGTAAGTTTTTGTTCGCATTCCATTGGATGTCTAGTCAACAACATACGTACGTTAGAAAATTCTTCACTAAAGATTGAGAATTTTTTGAGTATCTTCAACTCGAAGCTTCCTTTTATTATTTTTTTTTTCTTTTTCCACTTATCTGTTACTCGTATGTAGTATTATAATCTAAATGAATGTATAATAATCATGTCGTATGTAGTATTATAATCTAAATGAATGTATAATAATCATGGTGACCTTGCTTTGAATTTAAAGGTTATACATCATCCATCATGCAAGGTACAAGTAACTAGGAAAAATGCCTCCATTTAATTTGAACTAAAATCAAATGAAAATTTTAAGCCAAAATAAATAATTAATTTTACTCTCATATTTTATGAAATTCACAATTGTTCATCACAAATTTAATCGATTGATATCAAATTTACTACAAATTTGATTTTTATATACACCAAATAGGAGCTTAATTAATAAATAAAATTATTATTTTATAATAATTAATTATGAGTATTAACAAATATTTAATTTAAATTATAAACATCCGAACATAAAAGTTATAGAAAATATGTTTTTTGTGCGCTGTTAATTGTTAAAACACTTTTTTATACCATGGCGTGAATGTTCACATAAAGTCTTAAGCTTCGTCGCGTCTCCTCCTGCCACCGCAACTTACGCCATAACGACTTGGGACACCACCGCCATCCCATCGTATCAACAAACCCTCAAATCCTCAGCTTCCGTTTCTCTTTCCCATTGGACATTGCCTGCATAGAAACCTTAATACACCACATGTACATGAAAATTAGCAACACCTTCTTCTTGCCTTCTTGGTAACCTTTTCCGTCAATTTCACACTCAAAATCATTGATATTGTTTTTATTATCCATTATGTGTTGAAAAATTCCAACATATATGAGTCACATGTAATATATTAAAATCCATGGTGCTATTGTTTAAAAAATATTAGTCAATTAAAGTGATTCATTAAAGTTAATTTTGATTAATAAGTATTAGGTTTCATAAAAATATAGTGTAGAGACCGAAATGTTGTTTTAAATTGATGAGTGATCAATTTGAAACAATTGAATAATAATAACTATTCAATTATTATTATTATTATTATGACGTCATGATCCCCAAATTGATAGTGATTTTCAGATTCTCTACATCCCCTCAACAGATAGTAAAATTGAAGAGAAGATCACCAATCAATTGGAAGATCATAACCATTCAGGCAAACAATCAGACATCTATGGATCAAAGTATGTTTATGTTTTATTCGTTTATCTGATTTCAACATGGAGTTTATATTAGTGTTTATATGTAAAAAGAGTTTGATTAAAGCATATGGATTGATAATCCATTTTCTGTTTTCTATCAAGTAGTATCAGAGTAATGTCCCAGATTTTATATTCTTAATTTGGTTGATGTAGTCCATTTAAGAAATAAACTATAGAAGCTTGACCCATTTAAGGTTATGAAAGTACAAACCATAAGTTATTTATAAGCCCAATAATTTAAGACATTAAATTTAAATAAATTAGATTACAAAGATTTAATAAATAAGTAGGTTGTCACAATGGTCATCTGCATGGTATTTCATATTGGCAACCTAGGTTCGAATCATCATGCAAATATTTTTATAAAGTATTTTATAAAATTATTTTTTTGGGCTTGAATTTCTTCAAATTCCTAGTTTTGAACTCAATTTAACAAGATTAATGATAATATAATTTTCTCATTTAGTTTTCCACTAAAGAGGGGGATTACAAGAAGAGGAAAAATATTTTTTAACAACACATCCCCTCAAATCCTAAATTACTCTTATTTTCTCCAAAAAAAATCTTTATGTTAAGTAAAGTTTAAAAGAATAGCAAGGGTGTGAGGAGAAATTGCACACTTTGATCAAGGAAAAAGATTTTCAAAAGAACAAGAGAGGAGCATATTTCTAAAAGTTTCGGTGCCGTCGGGAAGCAACAATCATCATCCAACATTATACTTTCAAAAGCTTTTAACGAATGTAGGTAGAGGTGCAAGTGTTTGTTTCGTTTTTAAATTATGATTTTTTTATTAAAAGTTTGAATGAATTGGTGTCTTTAGGTATGGTGTTACGATACTACTATAGTTTGAATGATCATTCTCCTGTTCTATGCGTTATGTTAATTCATAACTCCATAGAAATTGGATTTTGCCGAAAATCCTACTACATGCGATGGTATGAATCTATAGTTCGAAAATGTTAATTTAACAACAAAATGCACCAATGATATCTATTGGTTTCAAACTCATGGGTTAATTCCATTCTACAGGTTGATTGGTTTTCCTTTGGAGCATGGATGATGGTAGAGGATGATACAACATGTATGGAAAAAGTCGATGACTTAATAACTTTAAATTCGATCATAAAATGTTCACATTGTTTTTTAAGAATTTCTATGGACGTCATGCGTAGAACTATGCTAAGAGTATTTTTCCTTTCTATGAATAAATTATGTTTGAAAGTAGACACGTGTCACGGAAATTAATTTAAATATCATTGTTTACAAAATAAAAGAATTAACGATTTTAAAGTTTTGTTGTCTTTTTTAAAATTTCAGTTTTCTGCCCTTAGTTCCAAAATTTATATCTCACTTGTTACTTGAAATTTTTTGACAAAACCAATTGGATATGATATCCTTACATGTTAGCTACTGAATGAACTTGAAATCATGTCAATCCGATGTCAGTAAAATCTTATACATCACTTTAAAGTAGTTGCACTGGGTATGGATGCTGTTTCCAGCTTCTGCCCTTAATTTCAAAAATTCATAACTCAAACGTTACTTGAAATTTTTATACAAAACCAGTGGGGTTTGATAGCCTCATGAGTCAGTTATTAAATAGATCTAGAATCATGTCATTTCAATATGTGTAGAATTTTATATAGTAAATGTGATGGGTTATTTTCCAAACCTAGTCACTGCGGAGTTTTGAAAAATATTTTAATACTCTATGTGTTGCCGACGGAAGTCAATTTTTGAATATGTCGTACTATAAGAAGCTTTCTACTTTACATTAAAATTTCATGAAATTTCGAAGTCGATAGCTATGCAAATGAATTTATTTTGTCATTTGTCGCTTAAGATATAAAACAAAACAACAACTTTTATTTTTTAAAGTTTTGCCTTGAATTTGACATCAATTGTGGATGTATGCATGAGAAATATTCTAAAGACATTTTTGAATTTGTTTCTTTTGGTATTGAACTATTTTATCTTAAAAATAATAATAAAGTCTTGATATTAAAATCTTAAGTTAAATTTTTATATTTTCCGCTAAAAGTATACTAGCTTGTTTTATTAAGTCTACGGTCTACGGATAAAATAAAGTTAATCTAGTGACGTTTCGATTCATGCAGGTCGGGGCGTTACATAGTCACTCCATGGTTGAATTCTTGAGAAATTGAAGTTTAATTCAGAATTTTTGGGTTATATCTTTCATATTATTTTATGGAATTTAGCATGTTATTATGAAAATCAAGCATGTTATTATATGGATTTTGATATAATTAAGAATTTTCTTCAAAACTTTGAATTTTTAAAATCAAGGATTTTACAAATCTGTCAAAATCTCATTTCAAGTTTTAAGAAAAAAATTGTTGAGGCAGCCGGCGGTGGCAGCGTGCGATGCAACTGCTGTTTCAGTAGCGCCAACGCTGCTAGGTCGGGGGCGGCGGCACCTTGGCCACTGTAGTTTCTTGGTGCCATGTAAATGAGGAAGATGAAGGAGCATTAGGGTTTTCAGTTTTGGCAATTTTAGGGGGCGGGGGCTTGGGCTGCAAATTAGATATTTTTATGCCCATGTTTGCAATTTAAAATTATGGTTAAATTTTATGTATCAGCCCCTAGACTTTAAATTTAATTCTAATTGGGCCTTAAGGTTATGAATTTTAATAATTCAGCCCCCGAAGTTCTAAAATTAACTAATTTGGGCTATTTAAGTTCTGAATTTTATAATTAAGCCCCTATATGTTCATAATTGGTTTAGATTGGCTCCTAAAGTTTTGAATAATTATTTTTTGACTCCTAAACTCTTCCATAATTAATTATTAACCTCTAAAGTTTTGAGTTAATTATTTTGACCCCTAAAGTATTGAATTATTAACCTTGAGACCCTTAAAGTTTCAAGATAAATAAAATTAAGTGTTCTACTTATCAAATTTTTGTATAAATGACTCATTTGGGATTATAATATTCGAAAGTGAATTGATAGAAGCAAAATGTTGTCAAAGCAACCTATGTTGTGGAAATTAATTAACTTAGAATGTTAGAAGGAATTTTGTGTATATGTTTGTTCATGCAGATATTAGCCGACCCAAAGGAAAGTTAATATTTGACCGAATTACATACACACTTGTGGTGGTAAACGTGTGGAAATTATAAGGTTTCTATATGAATAATAAATCAATCCAAAGACGAGTTTATTATTTGACGAGAATTATTGTCAATGTTTGATCATTACATCAAGAGTATCACTTGCAATTAATATTACTGACCAAAGACTTGATATTAATGATATGCTAGGTATCTTGAGATAGGGTTTACCATTATTTGAATTTATTGATTTTTGAAAGTTAATATTAATATGAGCTTAGTTTTTCCTTTTCTCTCTATAGCTAGTTCTCTGCTACTACCATATCTACAAATATTAATTCTATACACATGTTCAATGGGACAAACTTCAAGGATTGGAAAGAGAATGTATAACTTGTTCTGGCTGCATGGATCTAGATCTTGCACTCCGCATTGAGCAACACACTCATTTTACGGAAGAAAGTTCTCTGATAAAAAGAAGAACATTGAGAAGTGAGATCGCTCAAATCGCATGAGTCAAATGATCATTAAGCGTGGCATTTTGGAAGCCTTTAGAGGCACAGTATCTGAAAAAGTAACTAATGCCAAGGATTTCCTTGTCGAAATTGAGAAACGTTTTGCGAAAAACGATAAGGCTGAAACAAGCACGCTTTTGCAAAACTTGATTTCAATGAAGTCTAAAGGCAAGGAAAACATAAGGGAGTATATCATGGAGATATCTCACATTGCTGGTAAACTTAAGGCACTAAAGCTCTAGCTGTCCGATAACTTGCTCATACATTTGGTATTGATATCGCTTCATGTACAGTTCAATCAATTTAATGTCTCGGTTATAACTACCAGAAAGAGAAATGATCTCTAATTTTATATTATGTGCAAGAGGAAGAGAAAGAGAGATTGAAGCAAGAAAGAACTGATAGTGTTCACTTGGCAAGCACTACTAAAGATAAGGGCAAGAAAATGAAGGAGGAATGTGAAGCTGCTCCTAAGGGTCCAGCACAAAAGAAATGGCAAGAGGACAAAGATGCGTGTTTCTTTTGCAATAAGACTGGACATGTAAAGAAGAACTGTACCAAATATCACATCTGGCATGCAAAGAAATGTACAAATCTTACTTCGATTTGTTCTGAGTTAATTTAGCTTCAATACCTAGAAATACTTGGTGGGTAGATTCTAGTGCTACTACTCACATAAATGTTTCTATGCAAGGATGTCTGAGCTACCAAAAGCCAAATGATGGTAAAAGATACATCTATGTAGGTGATAGCAAATCGGTGGAAATTGATATAATAGGCACTTTTAGGTTATTGTTGGGAACTTGTCATTATTTGAATTTAAAAGACACTTATGTTTTGTCGTCTTTTAGACATAATTTGGTTTATATTTCTTTATTGGACAAATTTGGATATTGTTGTTCATTTGAAAATAATCAGTATAGTCTTTCATTAAATTCCAATGTTATGGTACTGATTTATTATCTCAAACGCTAGAGTTGAACGACTTGTGTCAAATGGTATTTTGGATTCCCTTGACTTCACAGTTTTTGATGTATGTATTGATTGTATTAAGGGAAAACGGACCAAAACAAAAAGATTAGGTGCTAACAGAATTTCGGATGTCTTAGAATTGATACACACAGATATTTGTGAACCATTCCTTATGGCTTCTTGGAATGGTCAACAATATTTTATATCATTTATATAAGATTACTCACGTTATGGGTACCTATATCTTTTTCATAAAAAGTCTAAGTCATTGGACATGTTCAAAGTTTTTAAAATTGAGGTTGAGAATCAACTCAATAAAATGATAAAAAGCATTAGATCTGACCGTGGTGGGGAATACTACAATATATATGACAGTTCAGGTAAACAATGTCCAGGACAATTTGCTAAATACTTAGAGGAATGTGGAATCGTCCCACAATACGTCATGCCAGGATCACCTAGCATGAATGGTGTAGCTGAAAGACGAAACAAAACTCATAAAGATATGGTAAGGAGTATGATTAGTCATTCTACCTTACCAAAATCACTCTGGGTAGAAGCATTAAAAACTACAGTTTATATTCTAAACAAAGTACCAACTAAGGCTACTGCCAAAACACCTTATGAACTTTGGACAAACAGAAAGCCTAGTCTAAAGTATTTTCATATTTGGGGATGTCCAGCTGAGGCTAGGCCATATGAAAAGAAATTGGACTCCAAAACAATAAGCAGCTACTTTATTGGTTATTCTGAGCGATCAAGGAGCTATAAATTTTATGATCCTACACTTAAGTTAATTTTTGAAACGGGAACTACAACATTTTTTGAGGATGTTGATTTTGTGGGGAAAAATAAGGTTACAGACATTGTCTTTGAGGAAGAAGTTGAAGAATGATCGATTTCGATTCTTACTATTGCTTTTGGCAATGTACATGTTCCTATACCTATCAATGATCAAGAAGTATATCCAGAACATCAACAAGACAATGTTTAAGAACCTGTCATCCAAAATGAGGCAATTATTCAGATGTACAAACTCAACAACCAATACCTTTAAGGAGATCTACGTGAGAAAGGACAAATACTATTTCGGATGATTTTATATTATTTCTCCAAGAACATGAAGAAAATAATGGATTAATGGAAGATGATCCAATCAACTTCCATTGGACCATGTAGGTTTCTAACTTACAAAAGTGGATTGATGTCATGAATGAGGAGTATAAGTCTATGCAAGGCAATAAAGTTTGGGATTTTGTCTTGTTACTAGAAGGTACGAAATCCATTGGTTGCAAATGGATATTTAAAACCAAGAGAGATTCGAATGGTAATTTGGAAAGATATAATGCTTGTCTTCTAGCTAAAGGCTTTACCCAAAAGGAATGCATTGATTTCAAAGAGACTTTCTCTCCAATTTCAACGAAAGACTCTTTCAGGACAATTATGGCACTTGTTGCGCACTTTGACCTTAAGCTACATCAGATGGATGTTAAGACAGCGTTTCTCAAGGGTGATATTGATGAGACTATCTATATGGTGCAATCAGAAAACTTTGTGTCAGGAAATTCAAAGAATATGGTTTGCAAATTAAAGAAATTTATTTATAGGCTGAAGCAAGCTTCTCGTCAATGGTACCTTAAATTTCATCAAGTAATTATCTCATTTGGTTTTGAAATGAATGTTGTTGATGATTGTGTGTATCACAAGTTCAGTGGGAGTAAGCGTATTTTCCTGATTTTGTATATTGATGACATACTACTTGTTACTAATGATATAGGCATATTGCACGAAATCAAGAGAATTCTATTAAGGAATCTTGAGATAAAAGATCTTAGTGACGCCTCTTTTGTATTAGAGATTTAGATACATCGGGATCGCTCTCGAGATATTCTTGGATTGTCACAAAAGAGCTATATTGATAAAGTACTTAAGATGTTTAGCATGCAAGACTATAAATTAGGTGACACCCCTGTCACTAAGGGAGACAAATTTAGTTTCAAACAATTCCCGCAAAATGACCTTTAAGTTAAGGAAATGTAGAATATTCCCTATGCATCAGTTGTTGGGAGTCTTATGTATGCTCAAGTTTGTACACATCCAGACATAGTATTCATTGTTGGAATGCTAGGCAAATATTTGAGCAACCCTGTGATGGATCATTGGAAAGTAGCCAAAAGGGTTATGAGGTATTTAAAAAGAACAAAGGATTACATGCTCACCTATATCATATCGAATCAGTTAGAGACCATAGGGTATTCTGATTCTGATTTTGCTGGATACCAAGACAATAGGAGATCTACATCAGTTTATATCTATCTACTAGCTAGATGAACTATTTCCTGGAAGAGTGCCAAGTAGACACTCATAACTTCTTCTACCATGATAGTAGAGTTTGTAGCATGCTATGATGTATCTAATCATGGAATATGGCTAAGAAATTTTTCCATTGGGCTGCGCATTCTGAATGGCATAGAAAGACTACTAAAGTTATATTGTGACAATAACTCAGCAGTTCTATTCAAAACACATTGACATTAAGTTCCTGGTTGTGCAGGAAAACGTACGAGTTGACATATTTTCATAGAGCACATTGGGACAAACTCCATGATTGCAGATCTGCTTACTAAGGGATTGACACCCAAGGTCTTTTATGAGCATACTGCTCGTATGGGTGTTTTATATTATAAGAATATCATGTTTTAGTGAGAGTTTGTATTTTCATTGCTTTATGTTTTGGACACATTTGTGTATTTGGATATTATTCTATACAGAAATAAAGTATTCAGTTCATTTCACTTTATTATTATGTTCAGTATTGATGTCACTTAAGAAATAAGGTTGGACTGGTTGGAAATAGACATGTTTGGATCACATAACATGTAATTTTCATGCTACATTCCCATGATTGATCTATGTCATTTGGTTGTATGGGTGTACGTGACAATTGATAGATTTAATCACGTTAAATATGACAAAAATCGCTTTGATCATATATCAATATGACTAATGGACGAGATTGTTTGGAAATACCCATAATAATGATTGTAAAATTTTGAGCTCATAAGATTGTGCACATTTGAAAGATTACACGTATGGTCCAGTGGGAGATTGTTGAAAAATTTCAACATATATGGGGCCACAAGTAATATATTAAAATATGTAGTGCTATTATTTAAAGAATATTAGTCAATTAAAGTGATCAATTAAAGTTAATTTTAACTAATAGGTATTAGGTTTTATGAAAATATAGTGTAGAGACCGGAACGTTATTTTAAATTGATGAGGGGTCATTTGAGACAATTGAAAGATAATAATTATTCAGTTATTATTATTATTATGGGGTCATGGTCCCCAAATTGATAGTGATTTTCAGATTTTCTACATCCCTATCAACAGAGAGTAAAATTGAAGAGAATATCACCAATGAATTGGAAGATTATAACTCATTCAGGCAAACAATCAGACATCTATAGATCAAGGTATATTTATGTTTTATTTGTTTCTCTGATTTCAACATGTAGTATGTATTAGGGTTTATATGTAAAAATGGTTTGATTAAAACATATGGTTTGATAATCCATTTTTTGTTTTCTATCATTATGTCATTATTGATGATTCTAATGTTAATAGTATAAGTTGCATTGAATTTTTATTTGAATATAGAAATTCATTATTTATATCAATCAATGATATTACTAGTAATGACAAACGCAATTCATTTTTTTTCCCCTTTTCTGTCACATATTAATATAAATAATCGTGGTTGATTGTTGAATATATAACTTTGACATTCCTTATTTATCATTTTTCCTTTTTAATTTCTTTACTATTTTCTTTTTTGTAGACATTGTAAAAACTTGGCGAGAGATTTTTTAAGTTTCTAATGGGGATGTTGAAATTTTCAAAAATAATGTGCCCTACAGATAGAAAATGCTTTTAATGGGCCAAAAAATACATGGATTATTGTCTTTGCAGCAGAGAAGATGGAATTTCTTTGGTATTGGGTCTATTAAGTGCGATTGCTTGGAGCGTGGCTGAGATACCCTATATCATTACCAATTACAAACAGAAGTCTTCCCATGGTCTCTCTATCTTGTTTTTGTTGACATGGGTTCTTGGGTATGAAGTATATATGTTCATCTTAATTTTTTTATTTACTGAAGCTTGTAGGTTGTAATCATAGGTGTATAGTTATCTAGTACACTGATTATTCTCCATTTTCACAAGATAGAACCTCTAAGTCCCTTAAAATCACTGTGAAGTGCTATAAAAACTGAACTAATCGATGCTCCTCTCTAAGAGTAATATATTCCTCATATGCTTTCAATCCTAGTGATTCCGTAAGAGCTACCTCATCCCAAATTGAATTCATAGTGGCATAAAACTCGAGAATACTCATATTTTTCTGTTGCAAAGCCTCTATATCAATCTCCAACTGATATCGCTTTGTAAAGTTTGACTTAGTGTATAACTTTTGAAAGTGATCACAAACTTCCTTTACTGTTTCAAACTTCACTGACCATGTACCAATACATTGCTCAACAGAATTATGAACCCAAGTGAGAATTTTCGCATTGTTTGACTCTCAATTATCCAATTCTGTCACATAATTCTCAGTAGTGTTCTTAGGTTTTACAGCAGTTCCACTAATATAGCCCTACAATCTTCTTCCCTTTAGAAAATTTATCATCACTGTACTCCAATATGAGTAATTTTTACCATTTAATCTGATACTACTGGATTGAAGCAAATCATCTCTTTCAACCATGTGAAATCAAGAAGCAACAATTAAACAAAATCAAACAACAATGTTTATTAAACCAACAAGTTACCACAAACAGGCCCAAAATAAAAGTAATCAATAACTGAAATCCAAAATAAAAGTCCACAAATCAGAGCCCAAAAAGAAACTATAGCCCAATAATATGCCCAATGCACTAATAAAGTGGCCCAAACCGAGAAAAAATATTCCAGCCCAATACACTTACTGTAAGCTAATAATTAGCCCAAATACTTTAGCCCAATAATAAGATCAACACGCTAAAAAAATCCTAAACTAAGGGTATGTTTGATGGATATTATTGAGAAAAGAATGCATTTTAAATAGTGATATGATGAGAAATATATGATTAAAAAGTAAGGAAAAGTTATTGATGTGATAAAAATATTATTTTATTGAAAAATGTATGGTTGAAAATGATTTTTAAAATAATGTATTTTAAAAGGATGTGTGTCAAACAGGGGCTAAGAATAAATTATGCAGGAAGAAATTAACGATGGAAATCGCCGATAGCAGCAAATCAGAATGCCCAAGAAGAATTGTCTCAGAAGATCAACAACATAACAACCGCTTCGATTTAGAGACAGTTTTGATCGATACTCATGTTTTTTTTTTTTCCTTTAATCAACAACACCTACTCCAATTCCCAAGCATGATGTTCGAGCCCAGCTGGAGAAGGAAAGAAGCAACAAAGAAAGAAAAGGGAAAATGGGAAGGAAATAGAGAAACAAAAAGACGTAGGCTCTGATACCATGTGAATAATACAACTCAAATTAGAAGAGAAGAACTAAGTGATAAGGAAGAGAGCCGAATGTAAGATCCTCCAAAAATGAGGGCAAAATAAATTACAATGAGTTTATATACTACAGACTAAAGTAAACAAAAAAAGAAACTAAATATTATACAATAATATTATATCAAATTGACATTTCGGTTAAATTCTTCAAAACTATACATATATATTGTATCTTTCTTTTAAAATTTTAATTATAATCTGCACATTTTCTTATCTTTGATTTTAATTTTGCAGGTAACCTCTTTGGAATTAGAGTTGCAACTATTGGTTGTATTATGATTGCTTTGGATTGATTTATTACCAGTGTTAATGAAAGAAATGCATATAATAGATATAGAATAATTTGAACACACTGTTTTTAAAGATTTTTCATATTTTAAAAAAAAAATCACTAATATTTAATTAATTAAAAATTATCGAATATTTTGTTTCAAATTTATAAAAAGAATTTGTCGCGTCTTTGTCTTGTAGAGGAAATGCCCCTGAAATATCAAAAAATAAATAAATATTAAAACCTTAGTACACGCCACTAGGTGGGTGTTGGGGAAGTGTCATCACAATTGACATGTAGGTAATTCATAAAGATATATAATACATAGGATATGCAATATGGCATGTTGGGTGTCGGTATTGGTATTCATTAATGATGGGCACTCCATACAACGAGGAGTGTGTATCCAGAGCATCTCTCTCTCAAATGTGGCCTCATGCACATTATTTCCATAAAGTTGTTGTTTGCTCAGATATATTTTGCAGTTCTAATTCAATAGTTATAGTAGTCTTTTGAAATAGACAGTTCAGAGTGCTTATTTTTCACTGCCTTTTCCCGTCTAACTAATATATTGTCCTAGTGATCTTGTGCTTTTATGTTTTGAAAGAGGTAGCTGCTTATTCGCGAGTGAGGCAGTTGCAAAGGGATTTCAAGCTTTGTCTTTTTAAGTTATGGATATCATAAAAATGAGGGGAGAAATTGGTGTTCTTTCTTTTTAAATAAGAAGCATGACTACTTTGGATGCAGAGGATCTTAGTGTTTGGCGCCACTACCTTGTGTATACTTGAAATTGTTCACAATTTAATTTATATGGAATAAAAGTTCTGACCATGCTTTTTGGAATGACTTCCACATCACTGGATGAATTTGAACAGAAAATTGATCATTTTATAACATGGATTTAGTGAAAGATCATGTCTTGTGTATTCCTGTATTTGCAGATGCTCTGAATTTTGCTTATAAATTCTCTTTTTCTCTCTCTGGTGTGCTTGTCAGGTCAGCAAAATCTCTTCAAATTAGTCATACCCCTACTACAGGATCTTTCCCACCTCAAAGAACTCCAGATGTTGAACATCATGGTGGTGCCAGAGAGCCATTGCTTGGTGAAGCTAGGTCAATGCAATTTGCACCTCCGAAGACAAAAACCATGTTGTGTGTGGTGAGCCTTGTTGCAGTATAGCTAAAATTAGAAATAGTCAGTATCTCCACCTATTCTTTTCTTGGATCAAGGTTTTGACTTTCTCATACTTTAGGTTTCCTTAATGACGTTCTTTATTGGCAGTCTCAACCTGCAACAAGCAGAGACCAATAGACATAACATGATTTTTCAAAATCCAACAAGTGGTGTAGTGTTGCAACTTGCAAGTAGGGAGCCAACTTCTAAAGGTAATGGAAAAGAATATGTAATTTCTACTTATGGTGATAAAATTCTTTGTTTTATGCATACTATAACTCATCCTATTGATTCATTTTTGTTCCCTTGAATTTTCCTGTCGTGGATTCTTTGTTGACGTAGGTTTTCCTATGTGGCCTTCTCTCTCTCAAATGGTTTATGTCATGTAATGTTCCTAAATTGAGTTCATTATAAATTATAATGTGACTTTTCTAGAGGTTTAATCCAAACTGTATATAATGCAAGGTTAATCCGATGGATTAAATAATGCCATGTTCATTTGGAAGTTTCATTCTTGCAGTGTTAGTGGTTCTTTATAATTTAGAGCATAATGGAATAAAGGCTGACATATATAATTGCAAGTAACTGGAGATTTTGAACAAGAAACTTCAGTTACAAAGAGGAGCAATATTGGATCATTCCTTGGTTGGGGAATGACAGCTATCTACTTGGGTGGACGTCTTCCACAGATTTGCTTAAATGTAAGCATAGCATTTGTGATAGTTATAATATCATTTCTGAGTGCATGACTACCATGGTCGACAACTAACTTGGTTGTGTGCAATTTCTGCAGATTAGAAGAAGAAACGTTGAGGTCAGTTTTGATATAAGGACAAAAAGGAGGAAAACGTTCCTAAATATTTGACCATTCAACAACCAGACGTGCATGAAATTTTAAATAATGTCTGATATGTGTAAGTGGTGTTTTTCCTACTATCCTAATACGTTGATATGCAGGGGCTGAATCCTCTAACGTTTATCTTTGCTATTGTTGGCAATGCTACATATGTTGCAAGGTAAGAAAAATCAGTGCTGAATTTTACCTTTACCCTTCCAACATTTCATTTCTTTGAGATTGTACAATATCTAGTTTTATATATTTTCTAGTAACAAGTTCCAAAGGAATCTCCATTTCCATTTCATATTTATTTTTGATATTGTGTTTTCTGTTCTGTAGTGTACTTGTTAGCAGGTTAAAGTGGTCGAAGATAAGACCGAATCCGCCATGGCTGGTGGATTCTGGAGGGTGTGTGCTCCTTGCTGCATGCATGTCTACACGAGAGTTTTAATGTTCTTATTATATTATAATTCTTTTCTGTCATTGTGTGCAAACCATCTTGAACATAAAGAATGATCTGTGTAGGTATATTATATTAATTGTTCACTATTCCTTAATTTCATGGTCAGATAATTGTTAGGCAATTTGTTGTCAAACGACCTCCCTGGGCGATGATGAAAGTCTCGTTGGTTTTTTATCCAGTCGGCATTGGCCAAATTGACTGAATATATATCGACACCACAATTTATGGAACTATCCACGTAACCCACTTGGGTCATTCGAAGCAACATAATTTAATTAGGGTTGCCATGGCCCAACCCGAATTAGGACGGCTCTTATCGGTTGATAGCCCACCTTCTCTTTGTGTTATTGGGCCCCTTGACCTAAAAGCCCAACCATTCACTATACATACCCATTCACGTTGTCTAACATTGGACAAGGGAAAACATAGCCATTCCTTCTTGTACTCTTGAGAAGAAGTCGACCTTTCCTCTTGCTTAGTGCTCTCTTTACCTTGCTTTGTGTTCTTGGTAGTGGATTCTCTTCTTCTTCTTAAGTTAACCTGTGTGGTTAACATTCTTGGCTATTTATCCTTCTTCTCCAAGCTCTTTTGTGGGCTGAAAATCGGTTTGGAGCAACCAAGTGTGGAGGTGAAGGTTTGTGTTGGTTTCATTGATTGTGGTGATCGTTTTGGAGACTGAGCCCGGTGATTCTTGGTGCAAAGTGGTGGTTTTCGATTTACATATGGTATCAGAGCTTTAGGAGTGATTTTCAGACCCAAAACAGACCTGGAATCGCGTGAACAGTGCTACAGAATTTCTGGACAGTTTTCTTCAATCAGTCCGCGAACGTTTTTGGCTTTTCCGGTGAAACGAGCGACCATTTCAAGAAACCAACACCACAGGAGGCCTCTGCAGGTGGAGGAGAACCTCCCTGGCCGGCGCGTGCGGAGGCGCGTGAAGCCCACATGAAGCCCACGCGCAAATCTTCTGGCCTCGACTTCTTCAGGCAGTTTGTTTGTCTTGTTTTCCTAAACGTACTGATATTTTTGTTTAAGTGTTTCAGGTTATGTAGGAAAAGTTGGACGATTTTGCCCTCGGTTGTTCGACGGTCGAGGCTGCAAAACAATTACTGAATTACTTTAGACCATAAATTGTGGCTCTAAAGCAGTAATCTCGCAACTCTCGATAATTACAGACTCAGACAAGTCCGCTCTGGTAAATTGGCTGATCCTCTCGTTAATTTTCAGCACTAGCGCGTCATCGTGTGGGGTGACATTAGGATTGGGGTTACCGTGAAGGGGTAACCATTGCTTGTGCTAGAAATTAGGAAGTAATTTCTCTTTTCGTTCGTTACGTGATTTGTTCCTTTTGATTAATTACAGCATATTATCGGTTTTCTGATATACTGTGAGTGAAACTGTTTTGTTGTTATCTCTCTGGTTGTTTTTGATAAGTCTCTAGAATACCTAGACCTTACCCGTTTGAAAATTTCCTTGATCTAAGATCGTGAATCTTACGAAACCCTGGGAATCTAAAACGGTGTATAATTGTGAACCTAGGTCTGCTTTGTGTGGCTTAATTGTGACTTTGTGTTTCTTGCTTGAAAATGACAACGCGCAATTTTGATTTGGGGACTTTTACTGGAAAATGTGATTTTTCTATTTGGCAACAGAAAATGAGGGGTATTTTGGTTCAACAAAAAGTTTCAAAAGCCATTGATGGCAGTTTTCCCGCTGATTTTTCAAAAGAACAAAAAGAAGAGGCTGATGAGCTTGCTTACACCTCTATTATTTTACACTTGGCTGACGTTGTTTTAAGAAAAGTGGGTAAACTGAAAACCACTGAAGAACTTTGGAAAAAGTTGGAAGATCTGTATTTGCTAAAATCTACTCCCAATAAGCTTTACTTACTTGAGCGTTTTTTCAGTTTCAAAATGGATTCTTCAAAAGAATTGGATGACAATTTGGATGTGTTTAACAAACTTGTTCAAGATATTGTTAACTGTGGTGAGTCAGTGTCTGAAACCTATAAGGCTATCATTTTGCTAAATGCTATACCTGATACTTATCGTGAAGTCAAAAATGCTATTAAGTATGGTAGAGACACGTTGACACCCGAAATTGTCGTTGACTCCCTTAGAAGTAAGGAGATGGAGATGAGAGCTGAAAAACATGATAAGAAAAGCGGTGAGATTCACATGATGAGGGGTTGAACTCAGTTTAGGCAAAACAGACATGATGGTTACCAAGGTAGTGGCGAGTCGAGTAGTAATGGACATAGGAAGAAGGGCAAGGGTAAACCTAGGTCCAAATCTAGGACTAAGGAAAGAAAATGCTATGGCTGTGGGAACACGGGGCATTATATAAAGGATTGCTATAAAGAGAAAAATAAGAAAAAGGGGGGAGATCGAGATGAGGTGAATGTGTTATCTTCTGTTTCCGATGATTGTGATGGTGAAGTCTATTTGGTTACAAGTCCTGATGTTTCTCCTGCTGAATTGAACTTAACTGTCAATTCTCGTTTTCATGAGTGGATTCTTGATTCTGGTGCATCTTTTCATGTGACATCGCATAAAGATTGGTTTGAAAATTTGCATGAATCAAATGATGGGCATGTTGTATTGTGTGACAATTCTGCTTACAGTGTCGTTGGCATGGGTGATATTACTTTAAAGTTTGATACTGGCTTTGTGTATACTTTAAAAGATGTTCGATATATCCCTGAATTGTCTAGAAACTTAATTTCAGTAGGACGACTTGAGAAATCTGATTTCACTGGTAAAATTGGAAATGGAATTTTGAAATTAATTAAGGGTGCACTTGTCTCTATTAAGGGTGTTAGGAAAAATGATATTTACATAACTACTGGGGAAGTGATGAGAGGCTTAAACTCATCTATCTCTTCTGCTAAGTCTGATCACACACAAAAATGGCACAATAGACTAGCACATGTGGGTATTAAGAGGATTAAGCTTCTTAATGATAAGGGTGCTTTTGGAAATGACTGTGTGTCTGATTTACCTTTTTGTGACCATTGTGTGCTTGGTAAACATCACAAAACTACTTTCTCCTCGAGTGTTCATAAAACTAAAGGCATGCTTGAATATGTGCATTCGGACCTGTGGGGTCCATCCAGTACGCCTACTCCAGGTGGGAATAGGTATTTCTTGTCTATTATTGATGACTACACTAGAAAAGTGTGGGTTTATCTTCTGAAGGATAAATCCGACACTTTCGATAGATTTAATAATTGGAAAAGACAAGTTGAAAATCAAACTGGTAAAAAGATCAAGTTTTTGAGAACTGATAATGGCCTAGAGTTTTGTAACACTGATTTTGATAATATGTGCAAGGAAAGTGGAATAACAAGGCATAAAACGGTTCCTTACACTCCCCAACAGAATGGGGTAGCGGAAAGGATGAATAGAACTATACTTGATAAAGTGCGTTGCATGATGTTAAGTTCTGGAGTCCCAAAGTCCTTTTGGGGCGATGCTGTTATGACTGCTTGTTATTTGATTAATTTGACTCCATCTGCTGCATTGAATGGTGACACTCCACATGAAAAATGGTTTGGTAAACTAAGTGATTACTCCATGCTTAGAACTTTTGGCTGCACTGCATTTTCTCATCAGAGTGAGGGAAAGCTTGAACCGAGAGCTAGAAAATGTGTTTTTCTAGGTTACCCAGAAGGTGTCAAGGGGTATAGGTTGTGGGATAGGAGCCATAAGGGAGTTAAAATCATTGTGAGTAGAGATGTCACATTCAATGAGAGTGAAATGCCATGTTTGAAAGCTGAATCTGAACCTGTGAGTGAGGAGATTCAAGGTGAAGAGAGTGGTCAGCTGGAGGTGGAGTTAGAAAAACCTAGTACATCTATCACTGTTACACAAAGTGAGGTGGAGACTCAGGAACAACAACCTGATGTTGAGAACAGAGAGGAAGTAGTAGTAGAAGAACACCCTGAAGAAGAGAACCCTCTAGCAGACTATAACCTAGCTAGGGATAGAGAGAGGAGACAGACTAGAGCACCTGTGAGATTCGGTTATGAATCCGAGTTAGCTTTTGCTCATGCTAATTATGAGGAGCTGGCTGATAGGGAACCAAAGACCTTTGAGGAGGCGATGAAGAGTGACCAATCTGAAGAGTGGTTCAAGGCAATGAAAGATGAGATGAGTTCTCTAGAGAAGAATCAAACTTGGGAGTTAGTACCAAAACCTAAGAATAAATCTACTGTTGACTGTAAGTGGGTTTTTAAGGTTAAGGAGGGTATTAGCGCATCTGAACCCTTAAGGTTTAAGGCTAGATTAGTGGCCAAGGGATACACTCAGAAGGAGGGAGTTGATTACAATGAGATTTTTTCACCAGTTGTTAAGTACACTACTATTAGAGTCATGCTTGCATTGGTTGCACATTTTGACTGGGAACTTGAACAACTTGATGTAAAAACTGCTTTTTTACATGGTGAACTTGATGAGCAAATCTTTATGAATCAACCAAGAGGTTTTAAAGATAAATTAAAACCTGACTATGTGTGTTTTCTGAAAAAATCCTTATATGGCTTAAAACAATCGCCTAGACAGTGGTATAAACGTTTTGACTCTTTTGTACTATCTATAGGGTTTCATCGTAGTAAGTTTGATCATTGCCTTTATTTCCAACATAATGATGCAAGTAATGACTATGTGTTCTTATTGCTTTATGTGGATGATATGCTCTTAGTTGGTTCCTCATCTAAATGGATAAGTGATATAAAAACAAGTTTGAATGGTGAATTTGACATGAAAGACCTAGGAAAGGCTAAAAGAATTCTAGGTATGGAAATTGAAAGAGATAGGTCAAATTCTATCTTGTTTTTGCATCAATCATCATATATTTCTAAAGTGCTAAAGAAATTTGGCATGCATGAGTGCAAATCTGTTACTTTACCTTTAGCTAGTCATTTCATTCTATCTAAAGATCAAGCTCCTTGTAATGAAAAGAGGTAGAATACATGAGTAGAATTCCATATTCAAATGTGATTGGTTCTGTTATGTATTTGATGGTTTGCACTAGACCTGATTTAGCTTTCGCTGTGAGCACTCTTAGTAGGTATATGTCTAATCCTGGTCCCGAGCACTGGGAAGCCTTAAAATGGTTGTTAAGGTATTTAAAGGATACTTGTAATGTAGGTCTAAAGTTTGGTGTTAATAACGATGGTGTTAAACTAAAGGGATATGTTGATGCTGATTATGCTGGGGATAAAGGATAATAGGAAGTCCACTTCTGCTTATGTGTTTACTTTGTCTAACTCTTGTGTTAGTTGGAAATCACAGTTACAACACATAGTTGCACTATCCACTACAGAATCTAAATACATTGCTACCACTGAAGCTATTAAAGAAGCTTTATGGCTTAGAGGCCTTTTACATGAACTGTGTGTTCTAAATGATTATGTGGTAGTATATTCAGATAGTCAGTCTTCCATACATCTATGTAAAAATCCTGTTTTTCACGAACGCACCAAGCACATTGATGTTAGACTACATTTCATTAGAGATATTGTGTCTCAAGAAGTTGTGAGACTTGAGAAAATACACACACAATATAACCCTTCAGACATGGGTACTAAGGTGTTACCATTGGTGAAGTTTAGAAGTTGCAAAGATCTTTTAAACATCGGTGGAGGTAAATGATTTCCAATTTTATTGGTCTTACCTTCTTGGATTGTTACTAATGCTTAGTAATTTCTTTCTTTGCAGGTCCTTTGACACCAAGGTGGAGGTTTGTTAGGCAATTTGTTGTCAAACGACCTCCCTGAGCGATGATGAAAGTCTCGTTGGTTTTTTACCCAGTCGGCATTGGCCAAATTGACTGAATATATATCGACACCACAATTTATGGAACTATCCACGTAACTCACTTGGGCCATTCGAAGCAACCTAATTTAATTAGGGTTGCTCATGGCCCAACCCGAATTAGGACGGCTCTTACCGGTTGATAGCCCACCTTCTCTTTGTGTTATTGGGCCCTTGACCTAAAAGCCCAACTATTCACTATACATACCCATTTACTTTGTCTAACATTAGACAAGGGAAAACATAGCCGTTCCTTTTGTCTGCTCTTGAGAAGAAGTCGACCTTTCTTCTTGCTTTGTGCTCTCTTTACCTTGCTTTGTGTTCTTGGTAGTGGATTGTTCCCTTCTCCTTAAGTTAATCAGTGTGGTTAACATTCTTGGCTATTTATCCTTCTCTTCCATAGCTCTTTGTGGGCTGAAAATTCGATTTTGGAGCAACCAAGGAAGGAAGTGAAGGTTTGTGGTGGTTTCATAGCTTGTGGTGTTCGATTTGGAGACTGAGCCCGGTGATTCTTGGTGCAAAGTGTTGGTCTTCGATTTACAATCTGACCGTTAATTTCAAATTTTGGTGGTTTTCTTGTGAACCAACATACATTTTCAACATGGTTTGGAACCATTTCGTGTAAGAATGATTGAACACTATAAATATGAGTTAATTATCATTCCAAAGTAACTTTTAATCAATTGAGATCATTCCATTTCATCCTAAATTCTGTAAATTTATTTTGTTCTTCATATAATCACTTTTATATATCTCTTTCACTTGTTCACTTTGAAGAATCACTTGAAAATTTGGGTGTTCTTCAATTTAGACTTGAATCCTACAAACTATTTGTTGTTATAATCCTCAAAAGCTTTGGTGAATGAGACAAATATCGTTTGAGAATAACGATACTATTTTCGTGATAAAATCTTATTTCTATTTCATTTTCCTTTTATCTTCTTGTTCCTTTTTTGTTTTTATTGTTGTAATATTTTCCAACAATACACACACACAGATATATATATATATATCTTTTTTGGAGTTCTAGATGAAGAAAAAGTTATTTTTCAAGCCAAATTTCTAATTTTTGATGAAATTTGATCTTCATTAATTTGAACTCTTAAAAATCCAAACTCTTTACTCATTTTATTTTACCAAACCCACATAATATGGAATTTTGATTGCATCACATCTTGCCTACTAAAACACAGCCACATGGGAGTGCTTCTGACTTCATTGAGCAGTTGCAGGTTCATGCTACTGCGACAAACTTTTGAATCTAATTGGTAGCTGAAACTAAGCACAAACAAGTAGATTTTTTTTTAGTGGAAGGAGGTTGGTATCTCCGAGAAAATATTAATATGTCCTCACTTGTAGCGAAAGAATACCGTGGTTACAACTAAAATGAAGCAAAGCAATAGATTGGGAGGTACTACTTCTTTTACAGCAAAAGTAAAGTAAAGCAGTAAAAAAGGAAGCACTACTTCTCTTAGAATAAAAGTAAAGTAAAGCAATAAAAAAGGAAGTATTACTTTCATTACAAAAAGTACAAATGTGAGCAAAAATAAAAGTAAATGCTAGATACAAAAAATCAAATTCTAATGCTGGGCAAGCCATAACTATAGATCGAGTTTGAGATTGGTTATCTTGTTTGGGCTGTTCTTACTAAGGATTATTGCTTGCCCATGAGTATGAGAAGCTTGTCGCGCGAAAAATGAGTCCTTCGGAGTTCGTTGAGAAGATTAACCTGAATGCTTATCAGGTAAAGCTTCCTAATCACATTCGGACCACTGATGTGAGGTTCATTCCCAGGGATGATTTGTCTTCTGCTGTGATCATTGTCGACTTGAGAATAGGTTTCACCCTCGAGAGATTGATGCAGACATTGCCTCGAAGGAAGCTTGAACAGCTGGTCGTGACCTATTGTCTCAGCTAATCCCATCATTTGTTAAATGAAGTTATTTCTTTTAATTCGGAGACTTAATTGTTTTATTTGTTTAAGGGTTATTTGAGTCGTTTTAGCAATAGGAAAAATTTGCCAAGTTTATTAGTTTTTAAACACTTTCCGAACTTAAGAATAAAATTGCAGTCAATTCGTTCTCCAATCGGTGAATTAAAGAGCGTTATTCGTGCACGAATCTTGCTTGTTGTGTATTGTATTCGATTATTACAATTCCTTTTCCATGAAATCATTAACAATGAAGCCTGAGAATCTAGTGAAAGTTGGCGATGATGGGTTTTCCCCCTAAGAAGTTTAGGCTTGCTATGGATGTAACAACTTCTATATAATCTCTACATCACACTCATGACAAAGTAACTTTAAAGTTTTTTCTCTTAAGTCACGAACTTGGATAATAAGTAACATCAGACTAATCAAACAGAAACTAATGACTTAATATACATCAAAGAAAAGATCAAGAAAACATCTGATCAAGCAATAATACAATGGCCATAGCAAATCTAGAATCAAATCCGGGGCGTACAATCAAAAGAAAAACCTCTAAACCATAAGTTACACCTCCATTTATAGCCTCCTTCTTCTTGATCTCTGCCACAACCCTTCCTGAATCATCCAAAATTCTGCAGGATCGATTCGCGTATGACCCTTCAATCATGTACGCGTATCTCTTATCAGACATTCCACCGTAAACATAAGCAAGAACATTTAGATTTGTTTGTATTATGCTCAGGTTTTTCCGCACGCTGTAAATTGGTTTCTTGGATGTTGTCTTAATGCTGCAATCTTCGCCAACTTCTCCTTCGTAGATCAGCCAGTTGTCTACTAGCCTGAGTTTCTGATACCATATCTAGAAAACAAGAAATACATCACACGATTGAATATAAACAAACATATGTGTATCCTTTCCACAGTTTTTAGACAAGGTGATTCAACAAAATAAGAACAAGAATGAAAACAAAACGCATACCTTGTGTTTACAGATAGTGAAAATGGGATTTCCGGAGCCATCCATGAGAATGATTTGATTAGGATGTCCAGTGTAATTATCAACTCTATAGAGTAAACTGCCATCAGAACCAATAACAGTGAAACCTTTGCAGCTGAAGAGAAGTGATTTTCTCCAAACAGTTAGGGATGTGCAGCAGCAAGTTTCATTAATCTTCTTGTTTTGCTCATCGTGTTCTTCTTCAGGGTACTGCTTTACTTTCCCAGATGTAGATTTCCAGAAGAGGAGCATTTTTTTTTTTTTTTAATTATGACACTTTTCTTGATCTTTTTGAATATATAGAATGAAGGGATTATTAGTGATATTTATAAGCCACGAGACAGGACAAGGGACAGATGTATAAAAATGTGCTGTTAAAAGATTCAAAGTGTTACCTAACTGGGCATCCTTGGTTCTAGAGCCACACCCTTGTGCCGTATGACTTTTACCGCACAGAATCCAATCTGTCATTGACATAAATAACCATTAACCATGGGCTAGAAAAAAATATAAAAAATAAAATTGTCCTAAGAGGAAGGATCAAACTACACTTACCTAATTTTCTATCTAATATTTTAACAAATCGACAAGTGGTGACCCCCTATTGAAGGGCGCCCCGACCCTAAAATATTATGTAGAAAATTATGTACAAATAGAATTTTTCATGTAGGGAATAGAGGTTCCCGCTTAAAACATCAGGGGTCCATTTGATTACGAAAGTGAAATTTGGATGGAAAGAAAATAAATTAAAGGGAATTGAATTGTATAAAATTTGCTTTATTGGAAATTGTAATTAATTGGTATAATTTTTTACCTAGAAAATGTTGAAAGTTTGATATCCGTTTGACTTTATTTTTCATGAAAATTGTCTTTTAACGTGATAATTTTTTTTAACCTTTAGGTCTAAAATTTGTTCCAATTGCTAAAGAAAAATTACCATACCGAATATCATTCGTTTGACTTTGTTTTGCATAAAATTTATTAATAAAATTGATACATTGTTTTGCATAATTCAATCATTTACTCCATATCTATCAATGTAAGACTTTGATGGAACTCTCCCAGCAATCTCAATTCGAACGAAGTACTGTGTTATTTCGGCACTCCTTCGATCGATAATATATCCATCTCCCTTCCTCAAATCACGAAGGGTTTCCACTTAGCCACATGACAACCTCCTTAAAATCCAACCTTTGATTTTCTCATTCGTCGCAATCCAACTTAGGGCAAACCACCTTCGTTCGACTACTACAACTTGGGATCCATTTTGTACGTTTACATGATTATGTTTAAGATCTAGCTTTGTCACCACTTGTAGGCAATTAAGGTTCCATCCTAAATGGTTAATCTATTAGATGAAGTAGCACAATCCTTTACAAGTCTATCGTTTGCCCCTATAGCTAATGTGAAACTCTGTTTGCACCATCAATGGAATTTTATATAAAATCATATTATGTAAATCTTGTGTCTTTAATCTTGTTTAATATCATGTTCATGTTATCTACTTGACTACTTTTATTCCATGGAAAACATAAATGTTTCTATCCAACTAGTAATTTTGAAATGTTACTTGTTTTGTGTCTATGAAAGAATAACGAAGTACCATGTCATCGTGGCCTCCCTTCAAATGCTAACATATTCATCTCTCTACCTCACACTAGGAAGGATTACATGATCTATAAAAGTTTAACTCTTCCTTTGTGTCAAGGACCACTGCTTGCATGGATACAATTATCACCGACCTTAAGAGCCAACCATATATTTTTTCCACCTAATGTTATCCAACTTAGTGCCCACCATTTTTTTCGGCCACTACAACTGGGTAACTATATTGTGTGCAGTGACGGACCCATCACAAAAGTTCAGCACGGGCTGAACGAATGTTGATCATTGACCATTGACCGTCGACAATCAACGATCGTAAGAGCAAGATCGTTTATTAATATTTCATTAAATAATATTAAAAATTATTCAATATATATATATATATATATATATATATATATATATATATATATATATATGCACTAAAACATAAAATTTATATATATGTGAAAATATAATTCAATATAATCCAAAATCATTTCATAAATATGCCATCATAACATCATCTCTGATATTAAGATAATATGACTCGAGGGGTGACATTTCCATGGATCAGAAACAAAATCATCAACATTAAATTGAGCCCAAGACTTCTTTGTGTTATTTAACAATTCATATGCTCGACTAAAAGTAGTGTGCAAAACTTGATGCACATCTAAAAGTAGAACTAGTTATGGGCTTCCGTTTCGATTGAAAAAATTGTTCCATAATCTGCAAAAATCGTTTCAATTAAAACGGTATCAATCTAATAACTAATAATTAGTTAAAACTTTAAATCACTCCAACAATCCAACACTTGTTACACTTCAACTGTCCAATCCGACAACATGCAACATCTAATATCTTGACAAATCTCAAATTCATCCATAGTTTTCACTTTTCACTAATTACTAATTAGTAATCACTACTCGTCGTTGGTCTTCTTGTTGAAGACACCTCAGATCGCCAAATCAAACACAAGAAATGCTCCAATTTATAGAATATCAAGACCCCACCTACAAATTCAACAAGGTATTAATAGTACTTGGGATTATGTAAATAATTTTTGTTTTCCAGATTCATCCACCGGTGTTTGCTTTATCTTTTTGAGGAATTACCATATTGTTCTTTTTAATTTCCAGAAAACGCAGGGCTCAGAGGAGTCTTGTTGAAAAACGGCACAAACTGAAAACATGGTTTTCTTCTTCAAGAGCACCCGACGCCCGGCATATTAAAGACTCCGACGGATCCAGCACGGGCGACCGCGTCCCCTCATCGGGTGCTGGGTCCTCCCCTGTTTGTGTGTTTACATGGTTAAATTGGAGCGTAACTTTGATACCAATTATAGATAATTAAAATTTCATCTCAAAAAGTTAAGCTTTGAAGTACAATTGAGTTTTTAATATTGTTCGAGTAGTTTATGTTACGTACTTACTTGCTAATTTTATTCCATGAAATTTTTTTATTCTACCAATATTTCTGAAGTGTTACTTGTGTTGTGTCTGAGAAACAACCACGTGTGTCCGTGATATTCCCAAATCTCATTTCTTGGTTTATTATGAAAGTTAGGTCCCAATATGCAGACTATGTTTCTTGGAAATAGATTCAAGGAACAAAAAACGAAACGAAAAGGACGAGTTAAAAAATTGGAATTGGAGGTGAAGTCCAACATAGTTGTCTTTGCCATTTCTGCAAGCCAAATTTCACTAACTTAAAAGCAAAAAGTAGAATAATTTAATTCCTTTTATGTTGATTGTGAAAAAATAATTATAATGCCTCTATCTATGAATCAAGTCACAAATTTTCTTCACTATTTTTGACTGCACAATCTCCAAAAAAATCAATGTTTTCTATAAAAAAAAAAATGTGGCAAACAAACTTTTAATTTACATGCATAGGGTGTTTATAACTTTTTTTTTATATATCAAATATTTACATTTAATTAGTACAATATATATTCCACCCAGCCCTAATGAAGAAATTATGCAGTAGAGACGACATTGTGATGCATTAGTCTCTTGGTAAAGGCCTTGAACATTTTGGCAACAATGTGGCTTTAAGAACTTGTTTGGGAGGGATTTTAATCAAAATTCTAGCCGTTAATTATCAAATGAACCAATATTTTTTACTTTTCCTCTCATAGGTAGGGTCCACAAGTTGACTATAACGACTAGAATTTTGATTAAAATCTCTCACAAACAAACTCTAAGTTCAAGATTTTTAACTAAAATGAAAGTGATCAGATGTCATAAAATATTTAACCTTTACTCGTTTAGCATCACTAAGTTTTTAATTCAGACGATAAAAGCTCGATCCAACAAATTTTAACACATTTCCACATGATGTTATAGTACTTTAAAGTGCAAGAAGTTGTTTTGTTAAGTCAACTAAGGGAACTCTCTAAATTCACTATTTCATAAAATGGGTATTGATTTGAAAAATTTTAATTTGCAAGCTTTTTTTATATCAACTTTTTTGTTCAATGAATCAATAAGATACCAAGGTGATCCTCAATTCATTTCATATCAAAATTTTCAACTCGGAATTATGTGACGATAACACGAATTCAGATACAAGATTAATTCGACACAAATGCACATTAAAAAAGTAGGTACCATATCAGATAGAATCATGTTCCAACTAAGTATATGAGTTTGCACCATGATTTTTCTAACCTAAACCTAATAAATTAATTTAATCACAATCTGCATGGTCAAAGAATAAAATTCAAAATGAAATTCTCATCCTGGCTATTGAATTTTGAGCCTACAAAATAAATTTAATTAGTGAATTTTGTTTTTTTATTTTATTTGTCTTTGACGTGGGAACATATAGGCTTTACATAATTTCAATTGCATAAAAGTAATAAAAAATTCCCAACAAGATCTTATTTTTCCATATTTAGTCAATCAAGAATCCAGAACATGACAAATTAGCAGAAACTTTATTCTTAATAATTTGGACACGCCAAAAGTTTCATGGACACGTATGCATTTATACATAATTAAATTAAATTGTCTGTGTTTTAAAAAGATAATATTCCCTTAATTACCAGTTTAGAATTAGGAGAATAAAATCTTCAAAACAACTGGTCGACCACGTGCATTATATGGTTGTAACGATTCGGTTCGTTACTAGGAAAAAAATATTAATGGTTCCGGTTCTTAAAATTGAGAACCATTTGGTTGTGATTTTGATTTGGTTCTAATTCTAGAACAAGAACGAAACTCAATATTTAAATTTTATTATATATATATATATATATATATATTACAAATTAGTGATTCACAATTCACCCAAACAAATTCAAAATTTTGAATTGAAAATCAGGACAAAAATGTCATGTACCTTCAGTTTCCTATTTATCAAAGTCAAGAGCTCAGACCATAATTCATTTTTGGAGATCCATACCCTAATTCATGTATCATTCTCTCTCCTTCTCAACTTATACACCATCGCTTGGATTTCTAAAATTAAAGCATCAACCTTCCACTCCTCTTCCTCAAAATGTTCTCTCTTTTTTTTTTTTTTTTTTCTATCGATTGATAATGAAACTATAACCAACCCAGAACCAAATGGTTCGGTTCCATATCATTGATTTATAGTTCGATTCGATTATCTTGAAATCAGAACCAATTGAAACAATGTGCACCCCCAATAGTTTTGTTTATTTGATCTTAATTAATTATTTTTTTGCTGGCTTTTAGGTTTATCTTAAATAATTAAATATTTTTGTTTGCTTTCAGGTCTTATCAGGCTTACGTAGATGTTATTTACAGTACCGACCAGTTTCAATTATAGGTTATTTTACACATGTTTGATGCTCGTTATTTGCCAAACAAAAAATGTTTTGAATAGTGATTTTTAAGAGAACGTATAATCAAAATGTAAGAAAAAGTTTTATATTTACGTGTTGAATATTTTATTGTATGAATATATAGTTAAAAATAAGTATATTGAAAAAAAGAGTTTTTAAATAATGAGTGTTAACAGAGGCGGACTCACATGGGGTCAGATGACCCCACAAAAAAAAAACAAAATTTTTTTGAGTTTTGTTTTTTTAAACCTAAATATTTTTGAAATCTCATTTTTGACCCCACAAAAAAATTTTCTCGGTCCGCCCCTGATTGTTAAACATGGACTTAAAGTTCTTGGTAAACAATAACTTTAGGGTTTGTTTGGCTATTGAAAGTATAAATCTGAGTGACTTTATCTTTGTAATCTAGAATTCGATCGTACCTTGGTTGCTATTATGACTTGATTCTAGAGCTATGAGCATTATCTACTTTGTGGATGTTCAACGTGGGATTATGTGTTCGACATAATCATTGAACCTCAGGCGTTTAGACCACTTCTCTATATTCTGCACTTTTCATTTTTCAAACTATTAATTATTTGTTTTACTCACAGTTTCTATGGTCTTTAGGTATAATATATTTCAATAGTATTCCGATTAAAATGCAATAAATAACAAATTAATGAATTAAAAGTGGTCCACTATTTTGTTTTAATTAGGGATGGACAAAGCTTTCGAATCGAATCTGATTGAACAGGACTCGAATCGAACCAAACAGTTTTGTTTAAATTAAATACCCGAACAGGTAACTAAATCGAGAACGGAAGAGTTTGGTTCGATCGAAAAATCGAATAAGAACTGAATCTTCCTAATTTTTTTTTTTTTATCTTAAGTATGTCAAATATTTTATTTTTTTCTAAATAAATTTGCGAACTAATTAATTTAATCCAAACTCAAAATATGATTTTACTATTTTTAATTTCTAATCAGCTCAACTTAATCAAATTGACCTATATTTTACCAAAATCTATTATTTTAATGTAGCGTCGTTTCTATTGTTCTATTATTGTGAATTTGTTATCTTCTTCTTTCTGCGATTTTAAAAGTCAAATTAATGAAGAATTCAAAAAAGAGACGTTAAAGATATCATGAGATTGAACTACATTATTTTGTAAGAGTTAATATTGTTCGTAGTCAAATTAATATAGTATTGTTGTAAATATAAAAAAAATAATTACTGTAGGAAACTCGGGAACCGAATAGAATCGAATCAAACATTACTGCGCCAAATGGAACCAAACCTATACGGTTTCATAATTAAATCTGGATCTGACAATTCCCCTTAAATACCCAAAATTCGGATTCGGTAAAGTTCAACTTTCTATGTCCAACCCTAATTTTAGTGAAAAATTATAACAATCAAAACTATTCTTTGAAAAACGAGTTAAGATTATCGCTCCCTTATTTAGTATAAATCAAGTGATCCAATGAAACTGGGGGAAAAAAATAGCTACACATAAGACGGATAGAAAAAAAATAAATAGTAATAATAAAAATTTGAAAAAATCTTTTAAGACTATCGTTTTTCCCCTCAATTCATAGTATTTACTATTTAGTTTCTGTTGAAAATAAATGGATATTCTTAAGAAATCTTATCTCATATTGCGTCACACTACACTCCAAAAACTAAACAACTTAGGTAATTTTGTTCTTGACAAATGGGTTAGCTCGAATGGTGCATGGACACGTAATTAATTTATAGTATCTAAATTCTCACATATATAATATATTATACCCTTAATTACCCCATTTAGAACAAGAGAAATTGACACTTGAAAACAACATCGTCCAATAATGGTGTTGTGATGCTAATTTTTCTGCCCTTTGCGAATTCTACTTAGTTTTAACATTTTTTCTTAAGTTCAATTATTGATCATCGGTTAGATATTTCGGACGGAACCATTTCCTAAATTATAATTGAAAATGTGCATAGAGCCCAAGTATATATTCAATTGGAAGAAGAGCAACGTGACCTTCCATCTGTGTCACTATAGTGGCGGCAAACGGGTCGAGCGGATCGTCGGCTCGACCGCTCAAATCATGAAAAGTCGGCTTGTGGGCGGTTCGATCTAGTCAAATGACGGGTCCGCGCCCGAGCTGAGCAAGTTGGCTTGCTTGGCGGGCCGAACGGGCCACGGGCGAGCTGGTCGTGGGCGGGCCCAAGGTGGAGGGTTTTTTTTCTTTTTTTTTTTTTTTAAAGGTTTCTCTTATAAAAAAAAATGACGAGCTCGTGAGTCGAAACTCGGCTCAACCCATGAGCCATGAACTTGGCTCGTGACGAACAAGAGTCGAGCCAGTCCACTGCCACATCTACTACTATATCTATGTTGATCTCTATATATCGTCGTGTTTTATTTTTTTATTATTTTTTTCTTTCTTCATATTAATGAAATTTTTTAAATAAGTGTCGATATATGAAGGTAAATTCTTTTCTTGCAAATATCTTTTCAAAATTGCTTTTGGTCGGCATAGGGTGTGGAAAAAGTTTGCAAAAGTGGGAAACTTTTCTATCGTTAAAGCAGAAGTGAAATCTCCAATTATGAAATATTGATTAACAAAAGGATGTCTCTTTCCTGAAAACAGAGAAAATTAAAGAGGGGGTTATATTGTCCCGTAGATTTTATTTGTTACATCACATTTTACTTACACCGAAACTCCTCAATTTTTGCTCATTATAGCAATTATTTCTTGATTTTTTCATCGAGTTCTTATTTTCAATCATTCATTAATTAGTCTATCTCGTCTGTAATGATGATTTATGTTAAGTACTAATTGATTTTGTAATTGACGAATTCTGTGGACAAAATGACTTAATTTGATATAATGTAAAAGTTTAAAGAGTAATGTGCAATTTGTTTAAAAGTTAGTTAGTAGGCCTAGGGTTTCGAGTTTAGAACGAGGAAGAAAACGGTGTGGATTTTCGCTGGACTGTCGCCAAGGGTTGGCTCGAACTATAAAAGCAAAAAATAGTCGCTAAACCATCGCCCCTCTTTCGCTCGAGCGACGGGCTATCGCTGGGCACTTGCTCGAGCGACAGTGTTGTCCGGAAAATTTTTATTTCGCGATTTCAAGGCTTTTTACCTGATCCATTCGTTTCTTGACCTACCTATAAATATCATAACTCACTTGTACATTTTTCGAAGATTGAACAAATGTGAGAGCTTTGTCAGAGAGAGTGATTCATTCATATCATATCATTCAACATTCATTCTTGTGAGATTCTTTGGTGAGAAAAACATCGAGAACATAATCCAAATACCAAACATTTGCTTTCTATAAATCTGGTCAGAATTCTGAAGATCTAAAGAAGTTGACAGGAGCTCTTGTCTATGAAGAACGTGTTGTTCTTCGTGATCTACTGGTGATAGACGAATTCACAAGGCTTGAAGTATTGCAAGGAAGCAGATTCCATGCAGAGTTTTGACAACGCAACTAAAGATTTGTGCAGGGGAGCACGGGATTCAAGGTGAGTTGTTAGGAGTGCGGTCGGGAAATCAGATAGTACAGGTCGTCTAGTCTGGTAAACTGTAAGTTGTTATATTCGTTTATAGTAGATTAATTAGCAAAGTACTCGGAGTTTTTCCTAGTTAAGTTTCTCCGTGAACATCTCGGTATTTGATTTACTGTTTTACTATTTATTGTTTATTATGCAACTGCGGTAATTCAATTTAGGACAAATTGACTTGTATGTTTAATCATCTAGTTAAGAATTAAAAGTGACTTGTTGCTATTTAATTCGATATATTTTAAATTCCGCATATTACACCTATTCACCTTCCATCTAGGTGTCGAACTTATGTTTCTCAATTTATGCTAAAATATTCTGGTTCCATTCTTTGAAATGAGGAAAAAATATTTTTTTCACAGTTTGTTATTTATTTATTTATTTTTTTAAAATATGATGAGAAAGTAAATTGTTTTACGTCATTTCAACTGACTTTTGGACATAAAATGTTGTTAAATACAAAATTCGTTAACTAATTGAGAATTTGAGGATAAAAATGTCATGAAAAATCGTTGTAGACGTAAGCGCTGTAATGAGTAAAGAATGAGAATCTTAAGTACAATTTACATGTAGTACAAGAAGTAAAAATTGTGGTGTGAATATAATTACCCAATTAAAAAAGATGTTCTTTTCAAAATTTTCACCATTTTGGTCATCCTCAAAATAATTCTCAATATTTTACAATGTATCCTTTCAAACTCACATGCTAAAAAATTGAATTTTTGAAACATTTTCAGTTAATTTATGAAAATATAAAAAGATTAAAAAAATCATTAACAAGGCTTGCTTGCCTTGAGATTCATGCTCAACTAGGGATGATAAATGGTTTGAGTCGTGTCGCTTAGCTCTGTCCCCATGCAAGCATGGCTTCACTCACACTAGAGTGAAGCCATCAATGGAAAAAATTGGAAAAAAAAAAGAAATAAATAAATCAAGTCATCAACGGAACCGGAAAGAGAGGGATTCGAACCCTCGGTACGAATAACTCGTACAACGGATTAGCAATCCGACGCTTTAGTCCACTCAGCCATCTCTCCCAATTGAAAAAGAGAATTACTACATTACACATAATGTAAGGAGTCTTTCTTTCTCTATTCTATAGAGATATACAAATCAGGAATTTCTTTTAGATTAGATAAAGGCCGCTTAAGTCACCCACCGACTATCACAAGAAATTGTTACTCAGCTCGCGTTAGCCCCTCTCCTCAAATGCGAGCTTACGAGCAACTTGTCGTCAAGTCGCTTCACTTAACACCCTTATTCCCAACTAAACCAACCTCTCTAGATAGACTAACTTACGATAGGACTTGCCTCGAGCTTGGATGGTTTGACTTACCCTTTATACTTTCACTAATGTTGTTATTGCGACCTGAGCATTTATTTTTGTATTTTATATATATACTAGTTTTTGCCCATACAAGGTATGGGATTGGCTATTTTGTAGGTAGGGTTAGCATGTTAAATGTGATGAAGAGTGACCTTTATGCCTTGAATAAAAGCTTCTGATACATTTTGCTTTCAGTAGAATTTCTCTGCAACATTATTACCAATAACATAAAAAAAAAACACAAAAAAGACAAGGAAAGTATTGCATTTACATATTTACAGTGTTCTTTGTGCCATTCATCTCTTTGTACCAGAAGTGCTATCAGGAGATCAAAATGCTTTACATAGTGAAGGAATTAGTAATCTAAAATCCAATAATTTCTGGTATATGGGGCGCTTTACTATACTTGGAAATAAGTTGCAAATTGTTTGACATAGTATAAACTTCCTTCCTATCAACTTTTGTATCCAGAGAAAATCCATACATAGATCTCATCGGTGACCTCCTCGAGGAAGATGGGCTCTCATTGGGACTGCTGGTATCATCATCTAGTTTGAAATGTAACCAATCTTGTGCAGTTTCTACTGTGTTTCGTCCAGAGATAGGAAAACCATCTACCTTCTACCAGGCTTTGCAATTGTTTAGTCCTGCATACCACATAGACGTTCATCTTTCCGACTGGAGAGAAAATTCTTGTGTAATCTTATTAAAATGAAGATGTGTATGAATGCCTCATTTACCTGAATGATTTACTTGGCTGCAACTGAGAAAGATATTGGTGGTTGAAAAATTCTTCAAATGTCAACCCTATGTAGCATTGAAAAAACAAAAAATGTAAGCACACTCAAATTTGGATAGAATTAATAGTATTGTTAAATAACCAAAATTAGAACAGGTTATTCGAATAAAAGCCTTCAGATTAGTCCATGATGTTGATCTATAAGAATTAGAAGCGAAAATCTGTGGCGACATAGTGCCAGATAAATGCATCACAGCATATTCTTATTACTAAATGGTTATTCCTTAATAATAACTTTCCTACAAACGACATTTATTGTTTATCTAAAACAAACAAAGTACTTGGTGTGGCAATTTTAAATAACAACATTGAGGAATTAAAAGACAAGACGAAGTGTGTGCAAGGGAATATAAATGTAATTTCTAATTGTATTAAACATTTAAATAAGAGGTCATTATATAAGGTGTCTACTTCTCAGCTAATAGTCATTCAAGAATACGAATTTCATATGCGAAAAAATAGATAAGTTTGATTTTCTGATGTTAGACGTACACAAACAAAACTACAATGGGAAAAAACATGGAAGATATAACAACGAGAGAGATTAAATTTGCGTATAAAATATGGAAAACATAATTGAAGCCAAATGATTGTATTGCTTGGAAATTATGCAACACAAAAAAAGTTCAAAACAGGAAAGAAATATGAACATACCAGGTTAATGGAAACTTTTTCGTTTGAAATGATTACACCTGCATGAGTAAATTAAAGAAATATAATTTTTTCAGAAAGGAACGAATATCACATTAACTGCAACAAAGCTATAATTAAATAAAATGAGTATGTAAATAAAGTTCCCCGAATCAAGCACTCCTAATTTTCCCTCCAAGCCTGAACTTTCCGCCCACAACATGATCCATGGCAATTGATTCAATTAAATAATCCACAAATTCTAACCATACGTCCACATAACACGCAGGTAAAAAAAATCAAATTCCACATGTACTTTAAATAAGAAGACCCAGAATATCACTGATTACGAACAGATAGTCACCACCAATCCCTTAGAAAGTATAAGCAAATTAAAAATTTACCACGCCGACAACACAATATTTGAAGCTAAAATGGTGAGAAATCGACAGCAGAAGAAATTATTTACAATTTGGAAGAGGAAATGAATCTAACAAGAACAAACAAATAAACCTAAACTAAAATACTATGAAATTGACATACCTCAGTTATACAGCAGATTTGAAGCTGAAATAATAAGAAATCGGTACCTGAAAAAATATTAAGGTGAAATATCTTCAGGCATTACATTATCTTTTGCTGAAGTTTATTCGTCATTAATGAAAACGAAGAATAGTTTATTTTCATGGTGAAATGGAAATAACGATTATGATGGTAGAGAAAAATTATAAGTAATATAAGCATTGGTAGACCTACACAGGGCCTATAAGGGCACTTGCCCATGTAGAGTTTGAGGATTTTTTTTTTAAATATAAAAAAAAAATTGTAAAACCAACCTTTCATTTCTCCAGTGGCCCAGCTCCGTGACTCTTCTCAGTTCCCTCTCGTCTCCAGAACCAAAATCCAACCATGTAATCCCGTTTCCAGTTTCTCCTCTCCCGTCTGCCTCCCGTCTCCCACCCAACGACCCACGTTCCGTTTCCAAGCACCGAGAGGCGAGAGTCCGAGACCGAGCTCTGCCCGTTCCAAGCTCCAACTCCCGGTTCGGCGCATTGCTCTTGTTAGCCTGTGATGAGATAAGTTCTCGTTTTCCTCTCAATATGAAAGTAATGATTATGGATTCAAGGACTGTTCTGTGTGTGACTGTGAATCTGTGATTTAGGGATTTTGGAAATTGATATTGATTTCTAATTAGGGCTTTTATGGATTTAGGAATTTTGATGAAATTGAGTAGGCAATTATAATTGTGAAGCTGTTGATAGGGATTTCTGTGATTCTCTATCTTAAACCTTAAAACCAGTTTCCTGATTAAATTCTTGGTATCTGATACTAATTTATGACAGTTAATCCTTTATGGTTATATCAAATGATTGGAAGTTAATTGATGAAAACTCAAACAAAATTGATAATGATTTATGTTCAATCTTGAAATTTTTTTTAAGGTTCCGACAGGCTGCAATTCTTTGCGTAAATGAATTGTGATTGAATTTGAGAAGTTTCTTATTTAATGTGATTTAGGAAGGCAATTTACCTAGGACCATTTATCAAGAAGGCAGTTGTGAACTTGCTAATTAATTTTTTTTTAAGATTTTGACTTCCTTGATCTTGTCCAGCACAGTCCGTAATTACCAAAAGCGTTGTTATATTCTCAATCAACTTCAAGAATAACAAATTTTACTGCTTGTCATTAGTTCTCATATTTTGCACCTATGGTTGTGTTTTCTAATTGCTCTGCCTATTCCATTTTGGTTTATGGTCTTCCATTGTTTTGCAGCTTAAGGAGGAATTGTCCATGCATGGTAGTGATGAAGAAGTTGATGAGCCACCGGAGATGGACAGTGATGAGGATCTTAGCCATGAACAAAAACATCTATATTTATACTCCATAGCCCATCTGTATTTATACTCTAAGCATCTCCTTGGATGAGTTTCTATCATATATAAAATATATAAGAATCTGCCCCAGCCCAATCAAATCATCGTAACTACTTATCAGGTACTTCTACAATGAGAATCCAAATTTGCATGCTTCACATAAATCCAATGATTGACCATAATGAAGTCTTACGGTAGACATTTTATACTTACACCTAACCTTTGGGTAGAAAAATCTTACTTAAGGTGTTCGTTAGATAAATTTCTATAAACAAGAACGAAAAAAATAATTAACCAATAAGATTAAAGAGCTCCATCCATTTTATCAAGCTTACGACCATGTGAAAAGCATTCAGATGAAAGTACATGGCCCAAAAAGAACTCTCAAATTCTAACAATACCCCACTAAATTGGAGTAAATGTAACCTTAAAACGGAAAACCGTAAATTTGACATACCTAAGCTGCACGATCTCTTATTTCAGTAGCAATTTCTTGGATCATTTTTCACACATGAAGAAAAGTTGCAAATGAGAAAGCAAAAGAAAAATAAAAACTAACTGTAAATGCAAAAAGTAAAAGGTAATAACATATAGAGGAGATGAACATGAAGATCAAGAAAGCAAAATAAAGATATGACTCACAATTTACTGGATGATTATGTGAAAATTGTATCGAACGGTTCTCTTTGTAGAAGAAAAATACATAGAACGAAAATTAGGGCGGAAGGCAGAAAATATAGCTATGGAAGATATTTGGGTCTGAAAAGGAATAAAAATATAATATAAGACTTTCAAACCAACAATCTATTATTTTAGAAAAATTGAAAAGATATTTTAAAAAGTATACACTACCTCATAGTCAACAAAGTTGGACTGCAGTAAAAAAAAAGTAGGAATGAACGGTTGAAATTGAAACAGTGCAAAACAAGCTCGGCTACAGTGGTGTAAAACCTCCTCCACCAAAATGAACCGTAACTACCTGGTTCTCTCTTTTAAAGGTAGTGTAGAAAATTATGTGAAATGTTTATGCTGTAATCATTTTGACATGGATGTTAGCAAGATTCTCTAGTTTAACATTTTGCTTTAAACTCCAAGATAATGGAAAACTGAATGATTTCTTTCCATTGCCAATCCAACATTTTACACAGCCCTAACACGAATATTCACTGTTTTAGAAGCCATTGACAAAAGTTTAGGGCACCTCCCAGTAATTAGCAAAAATCAGGGCACCAGAATATTTCTTCATAAATAAATTAGAAAGTCATATTCAAGGTACAAAACGAGAAGCATACATATGGATTTGGAAACAATAAATGAACTGTTAAAAGGTACTTCGCTACGTTTTCATTTTTAGTTGTTAATAAATCAATTATACTATTCTAGATTACTCAACTCAAGCTTATAAACATATAGGATGCTACAAAAATATGTAAAAATTCTACGAAATCTCATATGATCAATTTCTCATGCTTGAATAAAGGCATCACATTTAAGGATTTTACAAACTATGTGCATAACAATTGCAACAAAAAGAAAGGCTGAATCATATCCAATAAAAAATGACATTGATAAAATCAGTTCAAACAAGTCGTGTGGCCATGCTACATTGTCTATCAATACATTCCGCTAAAATTGAACTAAAACGTGCAAATATAAATTGTTGTGAATGCAGAATTTGATCAAGCTCCCAAGTCAGCAGTGAACCCATTTCCCTCAATAAACATGTACATTGAATATATTGCAAGCATCTTTGCCTATTCATAACCAATACAAAATATTAAATCAAATAAAGAAAGACCTAAAACATCTCAAATTTTTATACAACAGGTCCAACATTCTGCATTATTGATCCCTTTAACTTTTGGAAATAATATCCAAAATTCGCAAAAAAAATTTTTTTATAAAAGTAAAACATCTAATTCTTAATCATTACAACTTTTTTACCCAGGGATTGACACATTACAAAACCTCTTTGATCTACTGAATCAATTTCACACAGTCCACTAACTTATACATACATGAGGATATCTGATATCACCTCAAAAACTCAATCACGACTTAAGATTCATAAAATAAGAAACGGTAAAAAAATCAAAGTTGGCCTGCAAAACTACCTGACCCATAATTCCACTAGCCTTAGTTGGAATATCCATCACAACAGGAAGAATTGAACAAGGAATACACAATAAGAATTTCATTGGAACAGACTTCAGGTACTTTAGGTTTGACTTCTTAGAAGATCGAACAAAAAATGAAAAAAAAAACGGAGATTCAATAATAGAACTAAAAAAATCGAAAGCAATATATAGAAGAGGAAAAAATCGAATTAGTGAAGATAGGCTTTAAAGGATTGTCTCTATGTGTTCCACCAATCTTATGGAACTTAAAACTTTTATTAGCTTATGATTGATGTTCTAAAATTATTACTATAGTTTTAGAACTTCACATGAACAAAGAATAAAAGATACAACTCACTGTAGTAATCCATACATGTAGAGATATCGATGTAATATATAGTATGCTCAATAGAACGTATATATATGAAAAAAACTTTCCGAGTTGCAGTCGTTCATTATAAGTTAATTAATTTGATTTATATGTACCTTTTCAGCAGTAGATGCACGATTAGAATCTGCTCCAGCACTGAAGCCTCATTAAATCTTTTCTCTGTTCAATTTCCTTCCGTTGCTTTTCCCATGCTGCAAACTGAGATTCCATTCTCCCCATCTATTTTCCAGATTGTTGGGCATTCACTTGGTAGAAACTAAACACAAGAAGTCAACACAAAGGGCTCCCATAAATATAAGTCGAGTGTATAGAAAAATTAATTGTCGAAAGTATACAATTGAGAAAACTATCCAAAATAGTGCAAGACTGCAAGTACATGCTAGTAATATTTAAGTTTTTTCTACAGCCTAGCTTCCGAATTCAATACTTTCTAATGAATATTATCTTCATTAAAAGAAGTATTGGAAGTAGGAAATACATACAAGCCATTCAATAATAATGAACAGAAGTGCTCAAATTTTGTCAATAAAAAAAAAAAGGATTCAGCAAATGAATTGAAGGAAGAAATTAATGAGAAATTACATCTTCTATGTAATGTATATGCTACTTGTTTTGCAGGCGAATTTAATAATCCAAATACTTTGATCTGAAGTTGTTAAGACATATACTACACCATTATAGTATATAATAAAAGGAATCCAAAATTATTCCAACGACCAACTTGATCAGAGGATCGATGGATGCCCCTTGAACGAGTGCAGCTGCCATAAGAAGAGATACCCTTTTTTCTGTTCATGATTGAGACAATTACACTAAATGAGAATCGACTATCAAAAATTTGAAAGTTAAACAAAGGACAACAAAAGGAATACCTCTTCATATGGGGGCATGGAGAGTAGCAAATAATTCTACCCATGCATCCAATCAAGAATCCACCAACGTTCCAAACAATGTGAAGGTAAGCTCCAACTGTGGATGACAGTGATGTACAACATAGCAACAGATAAACCTACAACCAGGCAATCCAATACATTGCTTTCCCTTTGAATTGTAAACGATAATAATTTTACATAAAAACCCATATATAAAATCAACATATAACAACAAAAACTAAAGAGTAATGCTTACCAAGGCAAGCCAGTGAAATCGTGATAAGTGTCTAGCACTAAAATGAGAGAACAACAATTGGGGGTTCGTAAGCTTGCCATAGCTCTGGGTAACTGCATTTAAGCTCTTCTTCTGTTTCGACCGTCAAAAAGTTCCCAATCAGTTGAAATAAATAGCTAAAATTTAAGCAGTTTGAGGTTCTATATGTTTAAAAGAACTTGGGAATCGAAAAGTAAACTGAAAAGGAACCAAAAAGCATATGAAAATGGCAAAGAAATAAAAAACAAAAACAAAATTAGAGAAAACACACCAACGTAATCGGTATGAATTGTGCAGTTCTCTTACATAAGATCACCAGAAAAGAAGGAATGAAATCGAAGGCACGCGAAACATTATGAACTTCTCATCTATTTTCACAAAATTGAAAAGAAAAACATAAACAAACCTAGCTAGCAAATCCAATAAGCCCTC